>NW_010729135.1:2957950-2973351 GCF_000365185.1 Nelumbo nucifera | reverse complement strand
TCGAGTCTAGGGGTCAGGTGTAACATTCCAGTTTTGCCCATCTATCTCCAATGTCCAGGGCAATACTAGAATTCTGGTATGGTTCAGGGTTTCAAGAAAACCCACACAGCATGTACCTTAGGTCTCACCCTAGCAGCTGAGACAAGCCACCCCAACCAACTTGGCAACACATCAGTGTTGGCCTTGGCAAGATAAATCTCCCCAAATCTATCCAACGGGTGTGAAGATTTTAAACTAACACGAGTCTCATATGTGTCTAGTTTAAGGGTATTACACAAAAACACACCATAATAACATGAATAAAATATGTACTTTATTCATTTACATTAAATGTCATAATGTACATCATTCTGATTGGAGCTAAGGGCATACACTGTCTAACATAACTCCTTTTAGGTAAGTTAAAAGACAAAAAAGCTTCTCCCATTGAGATATTTAGCTTTGACAATTTTAACCCACAAGTTATTTTCATCTTGCCAATCGTCCACGCTTGCTTTGCAAGGAGAGGAAGATTGAACAAATGAGGGTCCTAAAAACCTAACTTGTCATCTAATTTATTCTTACTTTAAAAAAAATATCAACCCACTCAATGAATTATCCTGAAGTGTTGATCCTACCCCACCAAAATCTTCATTACAGGTTTTTTAATCCATTACAAGTATGCTTTGGAATCAAGAGAACAAGACATGTGTAGGCAAGAATGGCAGACACAACTATTTTCAAGAGCACTTCCTTCCTTACCTAAGAGAGGAATAAACCATGCCAATTTAATTATCTTTTTTCTATCCTCTCAATCGAGTGATTAAGCATGGCTTTTTTGGATCTCTGAAACATTAGCTCTTTTGAAAATGTAACTATTGTCTACACCAAACAAGTGATATACTATTGTTGGGCCATCCTTAGTAATTTTGATACCGAAAATTATTTTTTGAACAATCGTATTAGTTAGGCAAATAGACAACACTTTAGAACAAAAGAAGAATAGGTAAGGGGATAAGGGTCTCCATGTCTAAGCCCCCTCTCTAGTTTCAAACTATTGCACAAATATCCATTGACTAAAATTTGATAAGACATTGTTGTAACACACTCAATTTCCTAATTAACCCATTTGTTACTGAAACCTAGTTTTGAAGCATCTTTTTAAGAAAACCAATTCAACTCTATCATAAGCCTCATCGTATACAGTTTTAAAGCGATCAAGGAAATCTTTCCTTTTGTTTTTTTTTTCAGATCCCGTGACCACCAATATATATTGTCTTAAATGAATCTCCTAGGGGTAAAAGCACTTTGATTGCAGTAAATGATTTCCCTATGAGAGGCTTAACCCTATTAATAAGAACTTTTGCTATTGTTTTATACATTGTAATGAAAAGGTTGAGTCATATGCACTTATAGTAAAAATGGCATTCCTTCTTAAGTCTTATTCATCTAATTTCTTGGGACTAGGCCGGGATGCAAGTCAGGCTAGGTTAGGTTGGATTTAGGTCTGTTTAGATTAGGTATGAGCTAGGTTTTAGTTGGTCTAATTTCTTCACCCTTTTTTCGAAAATAAAGCATTTTCATTTTTTCATTTCCTAGACTTAGGGTCAATTGGTTGTGGTTAATAGTCTTCGGCATTAGTATATATATGAGACAAAATTATCATGTTTTAGGAACATTATATTTATGCATGGATATATAATACATCTCAACCTTTGAACTTGAATTGTTAAGCAAATATGCATGGATATATAATACATACATATATGCTATATTTTTCTTTAACCCCAAACTTTACTCCAGGTAGAGGGATGACCACATTGAAATTTTATTAACCATTATCAAAGGGAAGATGAAAGATTAAAGGGGAAAACAAAGCCTGCCTTGTTCCATACCCAAGCAATATATATCTCTCCCTACCACTCTTAGCCTAGCCTAAAATAAACTCAAAAGGAAGCAAAGACATGCAAGAAAAAGCAACCATCTAATCCAATAGAAAAATCAATATGCAAAATGAGACTATGCCACTTATGTTAAAAAAGAATTCACCAAATCATTCTACTTGAAACGAGCCATAGGGACATTTATACTCTTCTTCAAGAAGTCGGACAAGAATCCTCCAAAAGTGAACATAAAAATTGTAGGGCACAAGGCTTTGACCATCAATATTTCTATTAGCAAGAAAATATGCACCTCTCTTTCTTTTTATAAGAGCGTGGTGAAAACCACTTTCATGCAATTAAGTAACCCTCTAATCTTCCTACAAGTGTAGGTCATTGATCATGGGTGGACAAACTTTCCTTCCATGATATCAACTAGAGCATTGTTACCACTTTCAATCTCAATTTCCATTATACCTTCTTCAATGCAACAAGGAAGACCATCATAAAGAGCTATAAATTTGGCTTAAGTAGAAGTAGGGGTGCAATTTGGGTGGGCCCAACCCAATTTTTTGCAAGAGTTGCACTTGAGTTTTCAGTTTGTAGGCTGGGCTTAGGCGAAAAAAACTCAAGCTCGACCTAAACTTGAATTGGGCTTGGGTTGAAGCTTCAGGTAATTCGAGCCCAACCCAATTTGAGTCCAGCCAAAAAAATATATACATGTGTACTATATTTATATAAAATATCTATTTTTTTCTAACTATGCATATATGTGTATACATATAAAGTGTGTATATGTGCATTTGTAAATGAAATTTGTACATATTTTCTATTAATGATACTTTTAAATTGGGCCATAAAACCTGATAAAAGATTGCTACTTAAAAAATATATACATAAATTCTTTCAAACTCTGACCAACCTGACTAACCCAACTTGACTATACCCGAGATTGAGCCTAACTCGAGTTGTGTTGGATTAAGCTTGGGTTGGGCCTCAATTGATAGACTTGGGCTTAACTTCAGGTTGGACCAGGCCCAAACCCAAGGTTTGCATCTTTAGGGTTGGGCTTGGATTGACCTTCAATCCGACCCAACCCACCTGAGTTTCACCCCTAAATAAATGTAGCTACACCATAAAATGCCAGAATTATTCCTATCCACTCACCCTCCTCTACTTAAACCTGGCTTTCCCATACTAGCTCCATGAATGCTCAACTTAAAAGCATAATAAACCCTACGATAATCCAAGAAATCCATCTCACACAAATGGGTAATGGGTTTGTTAGCATTCTCAGGAATATTAAGAGGTTGAAGAATAACAGAGTTTTGAGATTTGCACTTGAGAGGATCCTCAATGAAATTGATTTCGGCTGGCCATTTTTTTTTTCTGATTAAGATAGTTGAAGGAGAATCCTTACCTTCTAGAGAAGACTCCCATACACCTTTTCATTCTAGAACACCCAAAGAATAATAGAGGGAACAATACAAATAATGTGATGGTTTTGAAAATCTTTAGAGCAAAGGCTCTACCAAAATTTAATCTTATCAATAACATGTTGGATTAGTAACACATTCATATATAACACACATGCATATGTGTTATATGCACAAACATATACAATATGAAAAGACACTAATGCCTGTTTGGTTCATATTGGTCCTTTAAGTTCAGTTCAAGTTCGGTTCAAGTTTTTTTTCAACCCTAAACCTAACTTAACTTTGAACTCAACCAGA
Organism: Nelumbo nucifera; assembly: GCF_000365185.1. Next base: position 2,969,756 of record NW_010729135.1, on the reverse strand, counting down.
TTTTTTTTTTTTTAAATCGGGATAGGACTAACATAGCCCATGTTACAGTCCTACTGGGATGGACGTGGAATGGATATGAATTTTTTGGCATTTTAAAATTAAGTGACTACTCTTATATTCAAATTATTGGTCTATCCAATATCTTAATAGGGTGGAATAGATTGTGCAACTTGCACTGGTTAGCTCAATTCCAACCCCAAGATATTAGGTTATGTTAAAGATTGGGTTAAATGCAGGGTTGGAAAACATGAACCCAAATTAACTTCAAGCTTAATGCCCTCAAAGAAGAAGATTTAATTTGAGGTTGAGTTAGGGTTTAAACCTTATACAAACCTCACCCAACCCAAACTTTTTATATTTATATATTTGTGCATCTATAAATTTGATGCATATATATATGTACCATATGTACATTAATGATGCTATCTAGCTAATAGAAATTTATGTTAATGATGTTATTGTGTATGCACAAACAACTTGAAAAAAATTAGTGCAAAATATGTAATCTAAGTATAATAACCCCAAAGCACTCAGTCTTTTTATGTTTATTAAATATATGTGCTAATACCAAAACTTATCCTAATCAGTTAATAATACTATTGATAATATTTATTTTAAAGCTAAAAGAAAGTGGAGAACCAGGCCAAGTTGAACCCAATCTAACTACATTGGGTTTAAGGTTGGATTGAATTAGATTAGAGTTAGGTTTAAGGGTTCAACAACTCAAATTGGGCTAAGGTTCATCTCAACCCTAATTGCACCCTTAAATGTAAATGTTTCAATTTTTGACAAAGAGGTTACTCATGGTCAAACATGTGTTTACACACTTGTTTATGTGAGATTTTACCATCAAACAAGCAATGCATTTTTATTTTCACATCATACTAATGTTTTTCTTTTAGCTCTTGTTTTGATGTGCCTTTGTGGCTTGAGGAAATTGCGGAGCTTGACATTTTCCAATTCCGCCTTCCATAGTGTTATCATTGTTTGGCATATTTTTGCAATAAAATCTATATTACCAAAAAAAATACTAAGGCTCAGTTCGGAAAGAATAAAAATACAAATATGTAAAGTACAAAACCTTGTATTTTGTATTATTTTGCATGTTCTTATACTATGCATATTTGCATTTGTATTCTTTCCAAACTGAACCTAATGTTATAATCATAGTGACTTCAACTAAAAAATATTGTTCAGTGGTAGGTTTCTATAATTCAACCTGGGTGTGGCCGTGTGGGTTATATACTAATGGTAAAATGATCAAACCGCCCAAAACCTAGGCATGGGGCACTCTTCCACCAGAAAGGGTCAAAGATGATGAACATATTGTCAAAGATGATCAAACCGCCCAAAACTACAATATGTTCATCATCTTTGACACTTTCTGGTGGAAGAGTGCCCCATGCCTAGGTTTTGGGCGGTTTGATCATTTTACCATTAGAACCTAAGAAGTATATAACCCACACGGCCACACCCAGGTTGAATTATAGAAACCTGCCACTAAACAACATTTTTTAGTTGAAGTCACTATGATTAAAACATTAGGTTCAGTTTGGAAAGAATACAAATGCAAATATGCATAGTATAAGAACATAATAGCTTGAACTACATGGTCTTTTGTTTCATCAAAATTTCATAATAGCTTGGAACTAGGGGTGTTCACATTAAATGTCAAACCGACCAAACTAGCTTGACCCAACCTGAGTTGATCGGTTTTTCAAAACCACTGTACGGTTCTAATTTGTGTGAGAAAATAAACCAACAACTCAGTTCGGCTTTTGGTTTTTATACATGAAAACTGAAACCGAACCGACCCTATATGTTCTAAGTAATTTCTAAGTAGTCCCTACTTAGCCCTTAAATAAAGTTATTTATTACCCTTATTAGTTTATTTATTACCTTTTTGAATTTAGCAAGCATTACTGTCAAGGACTCTTGGAAATTGGAATTGAGAGACAATTGTTAGTCTTCACTCTTTAATTTTGAAAAGAGAAAAAAAGAGAGGTTACATAAACCGACTAAATCAATAAGCTGACCCTTCATGTTTGGGTTGGTTGGTTTCGATTTAGTCAATAAATAAACCGACTAGGTCGGGTTGGTTGAAGAAAATGACTCAATCCGACCCGCGAACACCCTTACTTGGAACATAACTTAGGCGTCATTGGCAAGCCTTTTTAGGAAGATCTTCCCATATAGCCAAATGGCCAAAAAATGTAATGAGCTTTTGAAGTCTTGTCTTTAAAGATTTAGACCGTTTGGTAATTGTCTTAGTTTACCATGGTCTTTTTAGCTTATCATCTTTCATTGCCAAATAGAGAAATATCAAACTTTAGTGTTCTAAGCTTTTAAAAGACCTGAAAAGACCACATGAAGAGACTTGCCAAATTCCCTCTTAAACTAGTTTAAGGGCACCATCTATACACATCTACAAGTGAAAAATGGTAAAGACATATGTATTACCTTTATATGAATGATACTCTAGTTTATTGTCGAGTGCAAGAACCTATTAGGTCACTTCATATCTTTCTTCATATTTCATCTACCTATAGTTGCTAATGTGCCCATAAGGTGGTGAAATTCAAATCTCTTGTACTAGAATCAAGGTTCAAAGTATTGATACATCTTGATATGCTACAAGAGGTGTATCAATATTTTGAATCATGTGCCCACCCTTTTTTTCTTTAACTTTTTTCCAAAAGTTGATTAAGGGGTAGATCTTAGGCCTGTCTACCTGCAAAAATAGGTCAAACCTTGATATGTGATGAAATTTTGAACCTTGACCAGAATTAAATTGTGGTCCCCTATTCCTCTTTCTTACTTGATACAATTGTACAAGAAATGATTAGCAAGAATTGATGAATGAATTTTCCCTAAGAGGCCTTCTTAAAAAAGGATTTTATTTCTAATATAATATTTAGAAAATAATGTAGTGATTTTAAGAAGCAAAAATAATAAAAAGTTGGATTATTTTGTTTTGATGCAAGGGGACCAAATTTTTGTTTTTTTTTCAGTTCTTATATTTTTCTCACTACTTCAGTAAAAAGAAAGGAATCTTTTTTTGACAAAAACAACAAAAGCAAAATTCTTGTTGAGGCATAAGAAATTATTTTCTTTTCTTATATATGATGCCCACATGATATTGGAAAGGCTTTGACCAATTAATCCCCTATGAATTTTTATGAAAATACTCCTGATTGGTTATCACTTTTTGTTTCCCATTAATTGGCTATAAGTTTTTTTGGGTAAAATATCTTTATGGCATTATAATCATATTTATTTTCTTTTCTCTAAAGAGTCACATGTTAAACTGTTTGATCAATGAATTCTCTCAAATAAAACAAAATAAAAATACTAAGATTCAAAAGAAAATGTGCATGTTTTGATACCATATTTTAAATCTCAAAAATAAACTTTAAAATAATAAATACTATACTATTTATATTATTATAAGGATACTTGTTTTGGTTTTAATGTATATAATAAATATACCTATATCTTTATCCTTTATTTGCACAAATATAGACCACTGCACATACATATCTTTATCCTTTATGATTTAACACCTTTTATTATGGTCAATAGGCTTTGACCAAGTCATGCAAAATTTGGTTTTGGCTACTAAATCATGCATGTTAGGTCTTATTTATTTGATAAAAATGGGTATGACTATAGGATGCAACATAAAATAATCTACACTCCACTTCACCAAACATGTGAAGAGTTTTTTGCTATAATTTAATTTCATTCCTTTTAGGTGGCAATGGATTTTAGATTAATCAAATGTTTATATATATTTTTCAAAAGATTTGAAATTGCTTCTAAAGTTTGTTCATGGAATTCAAATCACACCCGTAGTCTTAAATATTTTCAAATCAATGGCTTGATGTCACACCAACCATGTTAATATACGTCACAAGGGCAGTGACATAGACATAGAAACTCTGTATACACTCTGAAAGCTAATTGCCTAAATACGGGATTTTCTTCACATAAAAACTTTGTATACACTTTGAAAGCAATGGCATCCACTGTATATTGGGAACATCTTCATATGAATTTAACACATGTAGAAGATATATTCCTAATGAGTGGGTGGATGCCAAATTTGGTGCATATAGAGTTTTGTGGGGAGGGAATTTGGGCCCATAGAGAGACTGTAGTTGTATAGATCCCACCTCAACTCTTAAGCCATCGGCACCCATCCCAACTGGTTGTCACCGTTTCCTTTTTAAACAATAAAATCATTCCTACTGACACATTTACAATATAGGTGTGGTACACTGATTTTGTGTTTATGCAATGATTTTAGTGTGCTTACTAGATTCAGACTTTATTCTCTGCCACCTACTCTCTCAATGTGATACATTAGTCTAGTTCATGTAATCAAGTCTTCAAAATTGTTATTATTACATGAAGTTCATGTAGACTGACGTGTCAATAGCGAGAGAGCCATGTGAACAACACTATGGAACATTTAGGTTGCGTTTGGATGCGGTGTAAAAGCCGGTTCAGTGTACTTTTACACTCCAGTCCAGTTTTGTGGCCGTTTGGATGGTGTAAAAGTACATCGAATATCGGTGTAAAACATCACCTTTGAAGCCTTTTTACTTCGATAATCGATGTATAAAATACATCGATTTTTTAATGTAAAACTCGATCAAAGTAACCTCAGTGTAAAAGCAATGGCTCTTTCTTCTCCTCTCTCTCTCTCTCTCTCACCGTCGAGTTTCATTCGCTAGCACCATCCGCCACTGTTGTTTCCACTTCCTCTCTCTCTCTCTCTCTCTTTTCTTCTTCTTCTCTCTCATTATCTTTCTCTGTCGTAGCCACAACTAGCTGACCGACATAATCGTCCAACATTTGTTAGTTGTGAATCAGATTCGTAGATGATGACACCTTACACGATCTTCTTCTACAATGTTCTTTGTCCCTCCCTTGAATTGCATTCTCATTCTCTCAACCATTCCGACTTGAAAGAAGAAACTCAATCGTCCCTATGTCATCCAACGTGTCATCGATCTCTACTCACAGGGGAAACTCAAAGAAGCAGTTGAATCCTTAGAGCTTCTCTGTTGTCGTGGCCTTCGCTTAGACCACCATACGCTTGCCTTCCTCCTCCAGCAATGTGTGAGCTCTAGGTCTCTCAAAGAAGGAAAACAGGTTCACCTCCATTTAAAGCTTACTGGTGTCAAAGAGATGAAAAAGTTCTTGTTGAACCATTTACACCGATCTTCCAAAGACATCTAGAAAATACTCTCATCATTTACACCGATCTTCCAAACAAACAACAGTGTAAAACTAAACATGACCAATTCATCTTTTGTGTTGACCTGTCCAGTCATTTTCCAAATACATCAGTGTAATTTTGTATTTACACCACATCCAAATGAAGCCTTATAGACAAATTTTTTCCGATGATTTTACTTGTTTTGAGTTCATCATCACAATGCCTAAAAAATAATTTTCAGCAAGGATTTATGTTCACATGTAGACCTCTAAGGTAGGATCTAGAGCCCATTTGGGAGGGCTGAGATGAAGATTGAATTAATTGCTTTGAAGTGCTTTGGTTAAGCCATTAAAGGAGGTTGAAGTGGAGATCGACTTCATTGCTCACAAGACCGTGATTAGACTATCCCTTGCAGCCTTTCATTGGGAATATCTCCATACTTGTATTTTTTTATATTCCCAATTGAAAATTCCGGAAAGCTCATGGCCGGCTCAAAGAGTTGGAGTCGCCACCCATTTTTTAGAGGAAATGGACCCTCATTTTCAAGATTGAAAAGTTCGATTTAAGTCTTTGATAGTGACTCTGTTTTCCAAGGGAAAGGCACACAACCAAGAGATTTCGGGTTCTGAGGATTGGAAGAGGGAAGGTATTAGGCACCCCTCTCTCCAAGTTGCTATAGCAGCCCAATACGGGAGTTGTTCAGGCTCATTTTCTTTCGGGAAAAAACAGAAATGGTTGCAAGAATTTATTAAATCCAGAGGAACATGCTTTCAACTTCTTCTAAGACCGACTTTGAGGTGATGTTATCGGGTTTTAGGTACTGCTTTCCCTAAGACCCTCGCCTCTATACCTCTATTCTCAGTCAAGAAGGAGTTGCAAGCAATGGTTCTCCAACATTTTAGAACCTCAAATAACCTAGAAAAACTAAAAAAAAAGAATTTCCTTTTGTATGTACCTTGACGGGAGTTTTCCAACAGCTAAAAGGGATTTTAAATGAAACTTGAGCAAGGCATGAGCTGTGTAGAGTGTTTCTAGTGTTATGTTTGGAAGGCAGGGGATGAGGCTTGAACTTGGCTTTAGGGATTTTGGGATTGCAAATAGAATGGGTGTATTATAAAAGTTGGRAAACTCTCCTCCCCCCTCTTCTCTTTCTTTCTCTAGGGACCTCTCTCAGGTTTCCTCCCTTCCTCTGGTTTCTCCTCCTCCAGGTTGCCCCCTTCAAGCTCGAGCTGGGCTTTATTTAAAGAGAAAAGGAGGGGGCCAGGTTTGAATTCACTCAGCTACAGTGCCTGGGATTCAACAGAGGTTTTTCACAAAAATAGGTAAAGAGTCTTTAAAAAAATTGATGCTCAGTCAAGCCTACCTGTTTGGTGAAACTCTTTCTTCGATTTGGGGGTAGTTTTCATGGGTTTTGTGCGTCCAATAGGAGCTTGGGGCGTGTCAGACGTTGCAGTTTCGGATTTGGGGCTGTCAGTGGTACAAAATGTAAATTTGAAGAACTTTTAAATGCTATTTTGTTTTTTCTTAGTTTTAAGTGGGGTTTGTTTGCCATTTTGAGCTTTTTTAGCCTATTAGGTTCTGTTTGATTGGTCCAGGTGTTTTTATGGGTCAAGAATGGGTCTGACATCAGCCATCACCCTTTTAAGGTTTCAGGTTGGGCTAAATGATGTAACAATTTAATTTGGAGCGTCGAAATGGTATCTTTCTAGTTTAACAGTTAAACGAATGAATTAGGATGTGAAATTTGGCGTGCTAGGGTTTTTTGGGTCCCTGAACACAGTGGTGATGCCTGATTGGTCAAATAGGGTCGGGATGATTGAGATCAGTGGCTGTCAAGTTCGGATCAATGAAATTTACTGAAATAGAATCTTTGTTTGATGACAAGTCAACTAGGAGAATTTTGGGATGAAATTTGGTGGATTGATACTTTTGAACGTCCTGAATCTAATGGAAGTGATGGATCTTTCACCAGAGGTGCAGATTGACTATTTTAGTTCAGATCATTGTCTTAGCTTATGGTTTTCTAATCAATGGGAGGGCCCGAAATGGAATCTTACTTTTTTCACAGGTCAAACGGAGGTGTTTCATCGTGAGAACATGTTAGGGTTTTTTGGGTCTCCAAACATAGTGGAAAGGTCTGATTTGTCATGTGAAGTTGGGGGTGATGGATGATAGGCTCTAATTAATAAGATTTTTTAGAATAGGATCTAGGCTTGATGGGGGGTTAAACAAGGGAATTTTGAGCTACAATTTAGTAGGTAGACATGGATTAGGGTGAGGAGTCAAGTGGATGGTTTTGATCTGAGAAATATATGGTCAATCTTGGTAATCATTTAGGGTCATCCGAATGGGATCTTGATGTTTTTGTAGTTGGTTGTTAAGATTTGTGGTAGGATTCTCTAGTTGATTATTTCCTAGTGATCTTGGGGGCGATGGATATGTTGGATTTGATTTTGAGGAGTTAGAGTTTGATTATCGCATAGATCGGGGCCGTTAAAGGAAGTTGGCATGATGAACAGTAGATCTTTGTAGTTTAGTCATGGAAATTGATGTGTAAATAAGTTGTAATTTCTCAAGTCTAGGGGTGGTGTCTGATCAAGGTTCTTGTTTGTCCTATGGATTGTGTCAAAGGAGGGTATTTTTGGGTTTTGAGAAGTCTCAAGTTGACCAAGTTGTGTTTATGAGTTTTTAGGGTCTAAGAGGAGGGTAAAAAGGTAGGGCGAAGGAACCGAGCAAAATTGGGTGCTAACACCAGTGCAATGCTACAAGGGACTGTACGAACGGTGTAAGCAACAGTCTTGTAAGCACTGAAGCCAATTTCCTTTTCTTGTGGGGTTCACCACAGAGAGCCAAAAAGTTGCTCCACTCTATTAGAGAAACTTGGTTGTTTGAAAAATACACCATGAGCTGTTTTATAAGTTTTCTCCACATGAGGTGTTACCCCACTTAGTTTTTTGTTTGACTTTTTAATTTAAAGAATATTGATTGCTATTTTTTTTTGGGCCAAGTCGAGCTTGGGCGGGTTAGTTAAATTTGAAACAATTTCTGTATACCTGTTTTTCATTAGACTTTATGACCCAATTTAAGAATATAATTGATTGAAAATATGTACATAATTTATTTACAAATGTACATATACACATATATATATATATATATATATATTTATTTACATTAATATATATTATTTGGATAGGCTCGGTCTACTTGAGACCTCAACCCAAACCCAAGCCAAATTTAGATCAAGCCTTATTTTTCTGACCCAGGCCCAACTCATGCAAAAAACTCAAATTGGGTTGGGTCTCGGATTGGACCAGCCCAAATTGCACTTTTAGGCTCTATTAGGAAATATAATATATAATTGATTGAAAAGAGTACAAATACAAATATGTGCAGTTCAAAACATGATATATGATATTTCTGGAACTTGTATTTACAGTGTTCATATTTATATTTGCACTCTTCCTGAACTGAACGTTTATTGACAAATAAAGCTAGACAACATATCATTAATATCCAAATTGATGCAAAAAGGTAGAAACACAATTAATGAGAGACTGTTCTTAGGCCATATTATCATATTATAGAAATTATCTTCTGCATTGAGTGTGTGAAACCATTGTTTAAGTGGGACCTGATTTGAACAGATCCCATGGCATGGGGAAAGAACAGGAAGATGAAAAAAAAAAACCATGTAACGAGTTTATCTTGGCTCCTTGATAGGATGCAAGTGTACTTAAAAAGCTTTCAAATAAGGAGTTTGGGTGCCAATTTAAGAAAAATGCTCTCATTAAAATCAAAACAAACAACTACACACAAAGAAGAGAAAGAGAAAACAACTACCTACTAATGAGCAGTAAAAATGCCCAAATCGCCATTTCATCGAAGATCATACCCGACAGTTCCACTTCTGGATCCCGTTTCTTGAGAAACAGTACTGGGTAATATTTGATTGCCCATGGGCCATGACTCCTCAATAAAGCTCCTGGTATGGGAAGTGTGGCCAATTAAAACTGAGCAGAAAAGGCCCACTCTCCATTGGTTTCACATTGAAACCTCTCTTGGCTTTCCATCGATTCTTAATATTTTGTTTAACCCCATGAGAAGGGTCTGTGGGATACTATGATACTGTTTGATGATTAAAATGATTGTTAAAATAAGTACTTGTTACACAAGTACTTTCTAGAAGTACTTATTTTAACACTCATTATTGCAGTCTAACATATCACTCAGGACAAAAACTAAAAAAAGAAAAAAAAATCATTGACTTCAAATTATCTATAGTTCTACATTACTACTTTTAGAGTTACCCAGCATATATATGATAATGAGAGGAAGTGCAGGAATCTTTTGTTTGAGTTTGAGGGGTGCATGGTATGCTAATGCAGTTTTTGGGTCTTCTCTCTATGATGTTCAGAAAGTGAGTCATGGATGAGAATATCGTGAGGAAGAGACACTTTAGAGAGATTTAATTGTTTTGTAAAAGGAACTTTGATTCTTGAATGGAATTCTTGTAAAATGAAAGGCGACTTTCTTTTTCTCGTGGATTTCAGTTCGACTCATTAGCCATTTGGAATGATGCCAATGTAGCGCTAATGCCAGGTCGGATCAGGTAGGCACAATGATGTAAGCATGTTCAATGATCACTTGAAAATTTTTATGATACCTGTCCCTTAAAATACCTTCACCCACCCTTAAAAGGATTAAAACCCACTTTTGACAGTTGCCACAATACTTATCAAGTGCTCGTTTAACGTACTTATTTATGTTATGTCTACCTGCAGATCCCGTCCCGCTAATGCACTATAACGTTCATTCCAATCTGGGTTCTATTATGGGGGATAAGGCGCAAAGGAAAGAGAAGGGTGAGAACTAAGAAATAATACCATTATTCAAGTACCCTATCAGCCATGGTTTTGAAAACCGGACCGAATTGGGCGGTCAGACCATTCGGCCTGGAAAACCACCAAGGTACTAGTTTCGCTTTAATACTGAACTGTTATTTTATCAAAATCTATTGAATTGGTCAACAAATAGTTGACCCAGATGGTTTGACCAGTGAACAATTCGATCCAGACAATGGTTCGCAATTTAATATAAATTATAATTTGTTTAAAGTTAAAATAATAAAATAATAAAACGGAGACAAAGAGAATTGATGAAGGAAGATTTGGCCCGACCTCGTAATCACTCAACACGTGGCAAAGGCAAACAACTCGGCACAACAGCGCGCCTAGGGCGCGAGCACCAAAGGGAGGAAACCAGCAGTCCGAACTCCCTACAAGGAGCTCGAACTCCCCACCAGCAGTCCGAACTCCCTACAAGGAGCCCGAACTCCCCACCAGCAGTCCGAACTCCCTACTAGGAGCCCGAACTCCCTACGAGGAGCCCGAACTCTCCCTTAGGCCCCGAGCCACACAAGGCAATAACCCGAACTGGCCCGCCTCATGGCAGTTCGGGACACTCCCCTATCCGAACTCAAGACCACCTCGCTCACCACTCCAGCACTTCGCCTCCGGCATGCCGAACTGAACAAACGTACCATACCTGACACCGAGGAGGTCCGTATCCAAGGGCAGCGCACCTGACTGACTTGGGATCTGACGCTTGACAGCCGCACTTCAACGGCCACCTGCCACCGTCGTCGCCAGTCGCAGAGACGCTCCGACAAAGGGAGCAGTGGCGATTCTGTCCAGCAGAGGGGATGACACCCGAACTGGCAAGAGCCCAGAGGTAATCATACCCGACCTGACAGAAGCTTAGGAGTGAGTGCACGAGGTGGTTATAAAAGGCTCACTACCCTCCAAGAACAAGGTATGTGAACTTTGTGCCATCTGGTTTTATCTTGCCTTTGAGAGAATTCTAACTTGAGCTTCAGAGCATTTATATCGGGTTCCTCCCGGAGCTTCCTCTTCTTCTCTGTTTCAGGCTCCCTGTAACTTCGTTCAGAGGCAAGGTCGTTGACAGCTAGGACCAGCCGGATTGTACACCATCAATTGGCGCCGTCTGTGGGAATACAGTTTCTAAAAGCCTCCCTCTAAACACTCATAACCTCTTTTCTCCAAAAACCCCACTACTCATGGCTTCTTCTAGCAACGCCAGACGTGGCACGGAGACAAGCACCACCGGGGAACAACTTCAAGTCCCCGTGGTGTGCGTCGGACAGTTCACCATCCCCCTTTCGGTGGATGGGATCCCCAGTTTGAATGCGCCACAAGCAGTGGCGCCCGTAAACCTTCCTGCCATGAGCATCCCCTTTCCTCTCTCTATCGAAACAACCTTTACTGAACCAACTGTTGTCCCTTTGGCAACCAGCCAGAACCAGTTGGACGACCTGATGCAATGCAAGCCCAAATGCAACAATTTCAGCAACATCAGCTCCAGCATCACCAAGTACTGCACAACATCTCCCAGTATCACTATCAGCAGCAGTTCCCCCAACTGCCTCTGAACCAACCACTACTTCCACCTCGGCACCCTGCTCCGAAGCCGGTTAAGGCCTCCCCTCAGGGTGGACGCCCCCACCAGGGAAAAGCCTCCCGGCCCCAGAACCCCCCTAACAGCCAGGCCTCATCCCCA
>NW_010729135.1:2878195-2948532 GCF_000365185.1 Nelumbo nucifera | reverse complement strand
CGTTTCCTGGAACATTGGTACCAAACAGAAAAAGTTGTTGTTGCTCCAGGAAACGTCCTACCTGGCAACAATGATTCCAAACAAAAAAAAAAGGCAACGGTGCTCCAAGCCACACATCAACAACACCATTTTCTCAACTGCAGCATCGATGCCAAACATATACTCAGTCATTCACAAATTTGGCTTGGAGCAACGTCAAATTAGGCATTTCCTGGAGCTGCAACTCGTTGCTGCCAATAGGGCAGTGATGTGGCAGTGGATAATGGATAGAAGTACAGAAAACGTTTCTTGGAACATTGGTACCAAACAAAAAAAGTTGTTGTTGCTCCAGGAAACGTCCTACCTGGCAGCAATGATTCCAAACAAAAAAGAAAGGCAAAGATGCTCCAAGCCACACATCAGCAGCACCGTTTTCTCAACTGCAACATCGATGCCAAACATATACTCAATCATTCACAAATTTGAGAGAAAGAGAGAGAGAGAGAGAGATCTTAGATCATTGTTGTTGTCGCCATAGCCATAGCCATTAACGCTATAGGTCACCTTCTTCTTCTTCTTTTTCTTCTTCTCTCAGCCGACAGCCCTCTTCTCACTCCCATTCTCAACTCCCTTCTCATAACTTTTATATCCATCTTGGCCTAATATTCAAAGCCTAGTAGCATCTGCTATTTATCAAGCACATAATATAGTAAGTTTATTCCCATTTTCATTTCTCCCTCTTATATAACATGACCTTTTTTGTTATTTTACACTCAATTAATATTCATAGGAATCGACATATGCCAATTCTCAGCCCTTGTTCTCTATGGCCCAACTTAATTTTTTTTTGACATCTGGCCATTTAAAACTTGCAACAAAATAGGAGAGATTGACCCACCAAAGCATACTTTTGCATTTGATTTTTCGCCCTAATGATCCTTGAATTTTGCAAAAACTAAGGCAGCAACTTGGGTCAGGTTGGCCCGAACCCAACCCTAACCCAACTCGAAAAAGTTGGGTTAGGTTGATGTTCGGGTTAGGGTTAGGGTTGAAATTCATGAACCCGACTTTACTTCGGGTTGGGTTAGGGTTGACCCCTTACCCAACCCGAGCCCAACTCTATAGTACATGTCATATATAAGTATATGTTATATGTAATATATAACATACATTGATTTGTTTAGATGCATGATATTTGCATAGCCCCTACCACATAGTATCATGTATTTCTTTTAAGATAATCACTTCACTTAATCCTAATTAGAAAGACTAAAACCTTAATAACATTATTTTATGTTTTTTTTTTTGAAAATTTTGTTTTTCATCTCCTCTATGTTGTTTGCCGCCCAAGAAAGATTTATCGTGAGCCATAACTCATAAATCATAATAAACTATAGTCATTTCTAACACTTGTTTTTCTAAATTTTGTACAAAAAGAACAAAAAAAGTCAACAAACAAATACTAATGAAACATAGGATTAATATATGTAGTGAAAGTTGAGTTAAGATCTAAAATCGAGAAATTCTATGAGGTTTTAAGGGATGGGAAGAAGGTTGGGTTGGGCCCAACCCGAGCCCAACCCAACCCGAAATTGACTTTGGGATGGGTTGGGTTAGATTGGTCGAGTTGGGGTTTAGAACTTAGGGTTGGACTAGGGTTGGCCTCAACCCGACCTACCCGGCCCGACTTGCAGCCCTAGCAAAAAGGCCACTTATGCCCGTTAAATTATGGTGAAAAAGGTCATTTTAAAGAAAAATAATTGATGTTAGAGATGGCATTGGCGGTTCTATTAAATAAAATACTAAATTAATAAGACCCACTGATGTAGAACTGTTCAAATAACAAGGTTCCATATAAATTCCCATCTGTTTACTTGTGATCAAGAATAAAAACAAATTAATTATTTATTAATGAATTATTAATAAAAACATAACTATTCATTTTTTTTTTGTGGTTAGGACAAAGGAGAGAGTAGGGGAGGAAGAAGAAGAAAGAAGAAAAAGAACAGAGAGAGATGTAGGGTTTTTAAGTGGGACCCATATGTTAATTTTCATCTTGAAATTACTCAAGTTAAAAGATTATATTATTCTTTTTGTTATATATATACATACATACATACACACACACACACATATATCATGGGGGTAGCCCATCCTCCACCCTCACCCCCTAACTCTGGTGCTAGTGGGATTTTTTTTTGTTTTATTAATAATTAATTATTAAATAAAAATAATTGTTTTCTTTTTATTCTTGGTCACATGTGAACAAGTGAGAATTTTATGTGGGATCCACTTGTTTTTCCCTTTCAAAGAGTTGGATTTCTTGTTTTATTATTAATTAATTATTAAATAAATTATTTTTCATTCTTGGTTAGATGTGAATAGGTGGGAATTTTAAGTAGGACCTACCTGTTATTTTTCCCCTTGAAATTACTAAAGTTGAAAGAATAGATTATATTTTGGTTTTATTAATATTTCATTATTTTATTAATAACTAGCTGGGACCCGTGCGATGCATGGGATTTGTTAAGTTAAAGATAAACAATAGAAACATGTAAGAGTATACAATTGTTTTATATAATAATTAATAATCATTTGTATTTTATATACTACTTTTAATAAATTTTTTTTACAATACAAAATAACAATAATTAATTTTAGATAAGGTTACTTTTATCAAACTTAGGGATGACAATTTTCCCCATTTCCCCGATCCCCATGGGGATCTACCCTAAATGGGGCGGGGATGGGGATGATTTTCCCCTTGCAAGGACAGAGATGGGGAAATTTTCATCCCTGTTGGCAGGGATGGTGTAGGGACGGGGAGGGCATTCCCTACCCCGCATGGAGCCCGGTCCCCACTCCATGGAATCTATGCATACGTTTATATACGTATATATGTACAAATACGCCTATATGTTAATATTTTTAAAAATATGATTGAATATGTTTAAATCTTTTCTAATAGGATTGTAAATTTTAATTATTTCATTTTTATATTTTTAAATAAAATAAAACACAATAAACATAATGGCTGACATTATAAAGAATCACGAGGACTGGTGATCCCCGCGGTGATGGGGATAACTTTGTCCTCGTTAGCTGGGATGGGGATGGGGGCGTGGATGGGGATTTTTGCGGGGATAAGGATTGGGAGAGGCTCCACGTCTCCACCCCGCCTCGTTGCCATTTTGAATCAAACTAATGAAACTGACCAACTCGATTACTAATATTTCCAATCGGCTTTGGTTTAATAATTTCCCAACCCTAATGGGTTGGATTAGTTTTGTTTTGGCCATTTGTAAATTGACTAAAATCAAACGACCCGACCATAGATATATATTAATATTTTATATTTTAAATATATTTTTTAATACGTGAAAGTGGGAAAATTCCAATATTTCTTAGGCTAAAATAGTTTATTTCATAAATTTAATTTTAAATTTATTTTTTAACAATTCCATTGTATTTTTTTAATTTAAACTTAATTGTTAAATTTAATTTTTTAAGTTTAAATCTTTTGAACTAGCCGACCAAATCGAAAATTGACCCAAATCGACACAACTTGAGTGACTAACTCCCCAACCTGACCAGGTCGATTTAGTTGGCCAAACAACCAATAACTGAATCGAACCAACCATGAACAATAGTTTAATCTCCAATAATTATTAAAAATTTATAGTGAAAATACACAACGATTAAATTTAATAAGCTAAATAACAATACTCTAAACTCCAATAATTATTGAAAAATTTCTATTAAATAATAAAATAATGATATATTTATACATAATTATTAAAAATATATTTATCTCAAAAAACAATAAATAATTACCAAAATACAATAAATATTAATTTTAGTATAGATAAATATATAATAAATAAAGATTAAGTTATTTAAATTATTATTAATAAACAATAATTTTTAAGTTATTTTCTAAAATTATTAATAGGTATAAATGAAAATTTTACAATATTTAAAATATTTACTTATTTAACTAAATATTTAAAATCTTAATCTATTTATTATAATTGAATGTTATTTAGAAACTTTTTAAAATATATTATTAATTAATTTAAAATATTAATTTTAATATTTTGTTATTTAAGATATTTAGTTTTTGAAATATTTAAATAATATTTCATTTTTAATGTTAGATTTTTTATTATTTGAATCAAGGTTCAAAATCTCTATACGCACGATATGCCGTTAGATGCATATCAAGCAGTATCGATATCTTTTTATTTATTTATTTAGTTTTTTTTTTCAAATCTAGTTCAAAAGAGGCTGGTTTAAGGCCACCCCCTGAACCAATCGAAACCCCAATACACCCTCCGTATGGGCGTATCGGGAGCTCCCAATGCGATATGCATTGGTTAAGATGGCCCAATATGTGTTGATACTTTGAACATTGATTTGAATAACATCTAGATTGAATAATCCAGAAAATCATAATTTATATTGTTTGTACATAATTTTGTGACAAATTTTGTAAAAATATATGTTTATTAATAATATGAATATTATTAAACCAACTATAATTATTTTTTGTCTTTTTAATAAATATTTTAAAGTTATTATATAATTTGGTTAGAATATTTAAATCATTCTTAAACTTTTAATTCAAACGCTCTTTAGATAGATGCATGGTTTTAAAAGGTGACTGAGGTGAGGCGGCCAAATTTCGCCTAGCCTTAGTAGCCTCAATCTCCGAGCAAGGGGTGTAAGCCTCAATTTTAGTGAGGCGTAAGCCTTTGGCCTTTCGCATCAATTTACATGAGGCGGTAGCCTTAAGTTAAAGGGGTTTTGGGTGGGGAAAATTGGGTTTTAGCATGGGCAAATTTGGAAAAAAAGTAAAAGAAAAAGTAAAACCCCCAAAATGTAGGGTTTCCTACGACCAAAATCTAATTTCTCTGTTTTCGTTTTTCAATTGAATTCAAGAAGACATAACTCATTTCTCAGGCCGAACTCAAGATTCAAGAAGACAAGAATATTGGACGAAATCAAATAGTGGGACTGCATACAGGTCCTCCTTCTCCTCCTCCTCCTTCTTGTTCTTGTTCTTGTTCTTGTTCTTGTTCTTCTTCTACAGGTTCTCCTCCTCCTTTTCACTTTTTTCTTATTTTTTGTCTCAAACTATTAGCTAGGTGGGGTGGTAGATTTATGGGAGGTTAGAGACTCAGAGGTGCTAGCATGCTACATTCTTTTAGTTTGGATAATTAATTAATGAAATGCTTGGATACATGTTGCCATGTTGTCATAAACTCATAATATATATTGAATCTGGATCCGTTTTGTCATCTTCCATGAACAGCTCTTGTCAAAACCATAAATGAAGTTTTAGCATGGCAGCCATGCAAATGAGTCTAATTCATTTCAAGATTTGTCTGAAACTTTCAAAAAGATTCGAACAATCAACAACTGTTGAACAATTTTGAAAAGATCTAATTCATAGTTCATACAAGTAATCTTGAAAAGATTTGAACAATCAGCAATTGTTGAACCATTGATACATTAAGTGATAAATAATTATAAAAAACTTTAATTATTTATTTTTTTCATAATTTTTAAGTTTTTAATTTGAGGCTTATGCCTCAAACTGCCTCAAGGCTTACGCCTCGCCTCTTTAGCACCCAACCGCCTCACCTCCACCTTTTAGCCTTTTAAAACATTGGATAGGTGTAGATAAAAACTAGGGGAGAAGATAAATAAGAATTAAAGATAATAAAGAAGAGAAACTCTCTACTAAATTAGAGATAGCTTAGGAGAAAGTTGGGGATAGTAGAGGAGGTTGTTTGGGAGAAATTTTAGGATATTAGATTATTTAGGTTACTCGAACGTGTGTGTGTGTGGAGAGAGAGAGAGAGAGAGAGAGATTTTAGGAAGATTTTTTTTGGGAAAGTAAAGTTTCTAATTGGTAATTTCGAAAATGACAAGGATTAAAAAAAGTTAAAAATTCAAAAAAGGAGAAAATTTCTAGACTGACTTGTTTTAATATATATACTAGTGGGGCCTCGTTCAATGCACAGGATGGGGCATTCCTACTTGTCCCTCACCCTCATAATCAAGACACTCTACCCCATCCCCTGCCCCATCCCTTGTCGGGGGGGGGGGGGGTGTTTGAGGCAAGGCACCCATTCCCTATCGAGGATGAGAAATCCCCAAAATTTTCTCACCTTATGGCAACCACCTAAAAATAATATAATTTGTGGATATTTTAAAATAGTATTATGGGAATTTGGGGGTATTTTATAATGGAATTGTGGGATCCTAGGATTATAAGAATATGAAGAAAACGTGGAGATATTTTAAAAATCAATATGATATTTTACTAATTTACCATCAGGTTTGGGGAATTATACGCAAACCTCGTCCTTTCTCGGTCCTTGATTTGGAGAAAAAATATTTTTTCCGTCCCCACCCTGTCTCTTCACCATCCCTATTTAAAATTCGAGAAAATTTGTCCCATTCAAGGTGGGGCAGGGTAGGGCCCTAGTTTTACACGGAAAATTGTCATCTCTACAATTCTAATAATTTTCTATAACTAATTAACTAACAGGAAATTAAATAAAAATATATTATAATATTTTTTGATAATTTCCAAAAATTATTGAAATTGTTGTTGATTAGCAAAAATTTACACTAAATTAGTAATTTATAATAACAAAAAATTAATGTGAATTAATGTAAATTATTTACTTTTAAGCCTAAATTATTTACTATTAATCAATGTGATGCAATTATAGTAAAATAATGTAATTATGGTTAATTACATTAATTTTAATTAAAAGTAAATCATTTGTTGTTAATTAATGTAAAACCAAGAGTGGTTGAAACAACCAAGTGGTCTAGACTGGTGTGGATAGATTTAATAATTTTCCTAAATTATTTCACAATTTTTATTAAAATAATAATATTTGCTTGTTATTTAAATAAATATGAAACAATTTCTGATAGATTAATTTCCTAATTTAATTTTCCAAATATTTTTAATAATAATTTAGTTGAATAATAATAATGGACTACTATTTAAATAGTTTTGGAGAATTTTTTGTAGACTTCATTTCCCAATTTTTTAGTTATTATTTATTTAAAAAATTATGGATTATTAGTTAAAGAGTTTTCCTGAATTATTTAATAATTGTTAGCTATACTTATTGATTTTATAGAAATTAGTAAATTACGCCAATTAGTAATTTCTTTTTTGAATAAATAATTGTTGTAAAAGTTTAATGAAAATTTATTAAATTAAAATGATTAATGTAAATTACGCTAAACATTAACAAATTGAACATTTATTAATTAACCAATGGTTAGTTTTCACTAATGGCTGGTCAGTTTCAAGTGACCAACTCCATAACCCGACCAATTCAATTTGGCTAGCCAAACAATCTCCAACCAAACTGAATTGCCTACTGAACACTCCAAATTTCAACTGAATTAATAGTCTAATCTCTAACAAATAACAATAGTTTAATCTCCAATAATTATTGAAAATTTATAATGAAAATACACAATTGCTGATGATATATTTATAATGAAAATACATTAAATAACTAATAAAAAGCTTTAATACCTCTCAATTATTTAATCTACTTCCACTATTTCAATAATATTTATTTGTTCATTTGTTTATATTTTATACTCTTATTAAAGTTACTACATAATTTTTTTATTTACTCTATTTTTTGTTCTCAAATCATGTTTAAAATATTATTTAGTATTCAATTTTTATATTGAAAACATTTAAATTTTATTTAAAATAGTATATGAAACATAAATAATTATTAAAAAATAGTATATAAAACATAAATAATACCCTGTCCCACCCCGAATGGGGCAAGTTTTCTCGGATCTTAAATAGGGATGGAAAAAATATTGACTTTTAAAATATCTCTAAGTTTTTCCACATATTCTTATAATCCTAGGATCCCACAATTCCATTTATAAAATACCCCCAATTTGTCATAATCTAATTCCTAAAAGACCCCAAATTCTCATTATCCAATTTCTAAAATATCAACAAATCATATTTTTAGGTGGTTGCCTCGGGGTGGGGAAAATTTGGGGATTCCCCATCCCAGCATCCCCAATGGGGAATGGCTGTCTCACCTCCAACCCGCCCAGCCACCAGGGACGGGGCAAGGATAGGGTAGAGTGTCTTGACTATGGGCGTGAGGGATAGAGAGGAGTACCACATCCCGTGCATCACATGGGGCCTCATTAGTTATAATTACTTTTGTGCTTTTAATAGTTTTTTATAGTCATAACACAATTTTGTTATTAATATGATATGATTTTGTTATTAATATTATTTAATCATTTAAATAATATCATTTTTAAAATTTTAAAATATTAATTATTTATTAAATTTAATAATCCATGAAATTATAATTTTTACTATTATTACATAATTTCGTTATTTTAACTATTTAAAATTTAATTATGTTAAATATTTAAATAATATGTAAAATATTTAATATTTTTATTATTTAAATTTTATTTATTTAAAGTTATTATGTAATTTTAAATATTTTATTACATAATTATTTAGCTATCTTTAATATTTTTTTATTTATGTTTTAAAAATATTATTTAGTTATTAAATTGAATAGTCCATAAAATTATAATTTATATTGTTATTACATAATTTCATAAGAGTATAAAATTATTAATAATATGAATATTATTAAACCTATTATAATTTTTTTTGTATTTTAATAAATATTTTAAAGTTTTTAACATAATTTCATTATAAATATTTAAATAATTGTTAAATGTTTTAATTGAAACTTTCTTTAGATAGATATAGATTAAAATTTGGGGAGAGGACAAACAGGAATTAGAAATAGCTTAAGAGATAAATAGGAATTAGGGAGAGATAGGGATAATTTAGGAGAAAGTGGGAGATAGTTAGTTTCCTAATAAAAAGGAGATAAGCTATGTTAGGTGGCAACTCCTAATGCTCCTAGAGGGAATCTTGCACCCCCTCTAGAATTGCTCGATTTGGGTAAAGGGGCGAGGGACAAGGAGGGGTCCCACATCCCATGCATCACATGGGGCCCCGTTAGTTATAATTACTTTTGTTCTTTTAATAGTTTAAAGTTATAACATAATTTTGTTATTAAGATGATATGATTTAGTTTTTAGTATTACTTAATTATTTAAATAATATCATTATTTAAAATTTTAAAAAAATAATTATTTATTAAATTTAATAATCCATGAAATTATAATTTATACTATTATTACATAATTTCGTTATTTTAATTATTTAAAATTTGATTATGTTAAATATTTAAATCATATGTAAAAAATTTAGGGAGAATGACAGTTCAGCCCAAGGTCAGACCTTTTGAATGTTTATAGCTCTATAGTGCAAATCATAAATCTGCATTGGGTCTGTCTGTACTTCTCCGAAAAAATTAATCTTTTTTGTTATTTAAATTTTATTTCTTTAAAGTTATTATGTAATTTTAAATATTTTGTTACATAGTTATTTATCTATTTAATATTTTGTTATTTAAACAATTTTTTATTTATGTTTTAAAATTATTATTTATTTATTAAATTGAATAATCCATAATATGAATTTCATAAAAATATAAAATTATTAATAATATAAATATTATTAAACCTATTATATTTTTTTTTGTATTTTTAATAAATATTTTAAAGTTTATTAATATAATTTCATTATAATATTTAAATAATTGTCAAATGTTTTAATTGAAACTTTTGTTAGATAGATATAATGAAAATTTGGGGAGAGGATAAATAGGAATTAGAGATAATTTAGGAGAAAGTGGGGGGGATAGTTAGTTTCCTAATAAAAAGGAGAGGAAAAAAAAAGAGATAAGCGATGTTAAGTAGAAACTCCTAACGCTTCTTGAGGGAATCTTGCACCCCCTCTAGAATTGCTCGATTTGGGTAACGTAGCAAGGAGAGGACTGCTGACATAGCAAGCTTTTACTTTAGTATACATACATACATACATACATACATACATACATACATACACACACACACACACACACACACACATATATATATATATATATATATGAGAGCCAAAAAATCCCTTTTGCAGACTTGGGTTGGGAAGAATGCAAATAGGATACAAATAGTCAAATACAAATACGTAGAATGCTTTTTGGTCCATGCAAATGCAAAATTGGTTTAGTTTTGCATTGATTAAATTTACTTTCTTGCCAAAGGATTTCTAGAAATGGGTCTAAACATGAATTTCTAGATTGGAATCTACCTACTTTTACATTGCTCAACTTCAAGTGCAAAGTTTGCATCAATCTTTTAAGATGCAAACTTTGCTCTCACTTTGGATGCAAGCATACCTTAAAATTTGTGAAAGCTGTCACTTTCAATAAGTAAATAAGTAAATGCATTCTTACCAAACACCAGCAAGAATTAGAATGGACATGTGCACTAAATCGGCATTTAAACTCATCCAAATGGATCCTTGGTCCCCAAGAGTTGTGCCAAACCATAACAATTTTAACTTTTATTTTGTGTAAAACAAATCATAACAGTGACCACCTAACATTAAAAATTTGTCAACTACAATAAAATAACTCCACTTGCGTCTCCTTCAAATTTCAGACAACCTTTACGTGTAATGTGACTCTTCGTTTAGGTTTAGGGTTACAACTTGGGTGGGCTGGGAGCCTAGATCAAGTTCAGGGTTTAGCCCGATCTCTACTCTAAAAGGAGCAGTACAAATTTTACACATTCATTCAGGCTGGGCTTGGGCCGACACAGGGCTTGAATTGGTGAAATGGGCTCAGACGGGTATTGGGCCCAAGGTATTGAAAAATGATGTTAAACAATGGATAACAACAACCTTTTATGGGGACTTTTTTTTTTTTTTTTACTTAATTAAAAGTGCAATCAATGGTTAGTAGTTCTGTAGTGCTATTGCATATATGTACTAAAGAGATCTTAAAATACATCCAGAAAAGGGATGTTTAAAATTATTGTAACGTACCAATGAGACATTGGAATCTCCATGGTCCATTCATTCAGATGCTTGTTGACGATATTACAAGAATACAAGATAAATATTGTTATTTCCTTCATACACGGGACTACAAAGTGGGGATAGTCCGTATTAATCCCATGTCTTTGTTACATGACTTACATCTAGCTAGCGACCTTACATCATTCTTGCAAATCCCATAATTAAGCATTCTGTGAGGAGATCAGATTGGCGCCCCACATCACCTCTCACCCGTGTATTGGGAACATCTCCCCATGATAACTACGGGAGATTTTCTCAATGCACGTTGAGATGTGCATGCGGGGTGCCAATGTGATCTCGTGTGTGGGTTTGTATCAATTTGCCTGTGAAAGGCATGAGATAAAAACACTTGAACATATTGAACATATTCTTAAGCTCGCTTGAGTCTGAATTCGAGTTTTAATCTTCTCCTCTAAGGATGTGCTCAATTATTTCTTTTATTTTTTTTTTCCTGGTATGGTAGGAAAATGACTTCGTTTTGGTTAGTTCCATTGCGATCAATAAAGATTAGACCTGCCAATTGGGTTGGGTGGGTCAGGTTCGGGTTGGGTCAAGGTATTTCGGGTTGAATTTCGGATTTGGTTGTTAAATGCTAGACCCTAACCCTAAATATTCGGGTTAAGGTTGACTCATGGGTCAATTGGGGTCATCCCAAAAAATAATTGAAATTTAAAAAAAAAATAAAGAAAAATTACATGATAAATGTCAAAATTAAAAGAATTAACCTTAAAATTCCAAATATAAAATAAAAAACTTGAACATTTAACAATTTAAAGAGTAAACAATAAAAAGTAGAGACTAAATAGAAAAAAATTAAAGAGTGGAAACTTATAACAATGCATAAATAATCCCAATTAGACTTGACAATCGGTTCAACAGGTTGACCTATGACCCAACCCAGTTTTTTTCAGGTTGGGTCGGGTCTGGTCATTTTCACATTCGGGTAGCTAAATAGGAGACCCTAACCCTGTTTTTTTTGGGTTGGGTCGGGTCGGGTTCATGGGTTGGGTCAACTTTTTGCCGAGTGTAATAAAGATGAAAGAATGCATCTCCGCGTTGTCACATTTGGATCATATCATATGGTTGAGCAGGTGAATGGTTGACCAATTGAATTCTTGGAGTCATGGTATTTTGCACATTTTTTATAGGGGTACAATTTGGGCAGTTTCGAGTTGGATTTTTGTCAAAATTTGAATGGACCTGACCCAAAAGACCAAGCAAGAGATGCACTATCATTAATGTTTCAGAGGTCCAAACAGATGGATATGCTTTGGAAACGAATGGGTATGCACAAAAAAATATGGAAACACTTGGATACACCAGGGAAATGTATTCAACTCTATAAATATATTAATAACACTAAATTTAATGTCAAATACTCATAAATAATGTATAAATATACAAGAAATGTATTTTTAATGGTGTATATGAAAAAAATACATATGCACCTATCATATTTTAATTTGTATATCAATTATTTTTCATTTTACCATTTTTACATTTTAGCATAAGCAAAAAAGTGACCAAACATTAAATTCTCAAATATAAATTAAAATATCAATTAATAATTTATAAAAATACATAATCTTGACTTAAAATATATCAAATCTGTTAAAACTTCTAAGATGCATATCATATGCAAATTCATAATCTTTAATTACTAAAATAATTATTCCATTAGTAAATTTCATTTATATAAATTTTCTGAAATTAAAACACACTTTTTGATATAAATGAAGATTAGTGAATTTGATAGATTCAATTTTATATTATATTTTTTAATATTTTGAAACAAGTTTTTATTTTTTTTTGTAAATAATAAATATATTGTTATTTAATGTAAATTAAAATATTAATCAATAATTATAAAAATATATAACATATTTAAGATACATATGATGTGCAAATTTATATATTTTAAGTGCTAAAATAATTATTCCATTATTAACATTTTATTTGTATAAATTTCTTGACATTAAAATGATCTTTTGATACAAATGTGGATTTGGGAAATTATTTCCTCATTTGTTTATGTTTAATTTTTAGTTGGAATTGTTATATATATTGTTTATTTGGATTCTATATGGACACAAAAGTTAATAAAAGTTATTTTATTTCATTTAATATCACAAATGGCAAGATAACTTAGGGTCCATTCGGTTTGTGGGATTAGGCATTTGGAATCAGTAATTAACATTATTATAAGTAGCCATAATTTTAACATATTTATTTAATAGAAAAACTAATTATAATTATAATAGTGTTAATTACTGTAGATTAACAAAATTAATTATTGAATTAACGGGTAATGAAGTAGTTGTTGTTAACAGAATTACTGAATTTCCAAAATTATTGAATTATTGTTAATTAAGAAACTTAATATTAATCATAATTATCAAAACAAAAAACTTTATTGCATTTCTAGTTATTAATCAAAATTACAAAATTGATGTTATCTATAATTAATAAAATTTATAATTACTATTCATTAACTAACAAAAGTTACCATTATTTCTATTTAACAAATTATTAATTTAAGTAATACAAGAGGTGCTCATATGAAAATTAATGCTCACCAAATAGTTAATTAATTAACCCATTAACAAAAAAAAAAGTTTAAAACATCTTATGTTTTATAAAGCAACCAAACAAAATAAATAATGGTTTAGTGAGTAGGGCTGCAACTCGAAATTTACATTGTTTCAAGCTCTAGCCTTTAGATCGTGTCCATTCAAATTTTTAATTTTAAAATTGAATAAAATAACTAAACTATTGATCAATAACCTTTAAGACTTTTAACACTCCTCATTCTCTCTCTCTCTCATTCCCTTTAATTCTTTTAATAATCTACATTTATATTAAACTATAATTGTTAGTAAAGATTAGTTATGTTAAAATTGCGATATTCAATGATATATATATATATATATATATATTCTAAACATAATTAAATTATGTTTCTTAACATAATTAATTTCACTAAAATAATTAGGTAACATAAGACAACTTAATTAACTTAATGGAGGCCACTTTTAGCTTACTTAACTTAGTTAAAGGTAATTAATTAGTGAACATTACTTTACATAATTAACTTATTAATTAAATTAAAAACAATGCTGCTTCTTAGGGTGCAAATTGCATGGGTTGGGTCAGGTTGAGGCTCAACCCAAGCCCAACCAAAGTCTCAAACCTAAAGCTCAAGCTTTAGCCCAACTCAAGGTTAAGCCTTACTTAATCTACCCATTCCTAACCTAAGCTTAACTCAACATTTCAAGCTGTGCTTAAGCGTGTTTAGCTTTGTTGCCCACTTTCCAGGTAGAAATAGATTAATAATATGTAGATATGTACAAAATGTTGGGTGGGCTCAGATTGGGTTGGGTTGGGCTTGGGCTACTTGATACCTGATTCCAAGCCCAACCAAAGTTTAGGTTAGGCTTAAGGTTTTTTGGCCCAAGCCTAACTTGAAGTTAGAAAACTCAAGCCCAACCTATGCAAAAGCTTCGATTAAGCTGGAGCGGGCTCAGTTTGGGCCCACCCAAGTTGCATCCCTAGCTTCTTTTTGGCTCAAAGTCTTTTAACAAAGCCCATGCATCACACAGGCCCCACTAGTATCTATATATTAAAATGGAATGTGCCAAGTTGGCACTTTCATACTTTATGGTTTCTCCTCAAAGTCACTTATCTTTTTTTTTTGATTTTTTTTTTGAATTTTTTTTTTGAATTTTTTTTTGAATTTTTTTTGAATTTTTTTTTGAATTTTAAAATTGAATAAAATAACTCAAGTAGTGACCAATCATCTTTAAGACTTTTAACACTCCTCATTAAAGTCACTTATCTCTCTCCTCATTAATTATGCCATTAACTCTCTCCTTCAATAACTACTGCCACTAATTCTCTCTCATCTCCATTAGTCTATTAAATTTCACAAAATTCATTAAATTTATCTATATCTATATATATTTCAATTTAACCATAATTTTATATACATTAGATATATTTACATTAAACTGTAATTATTAGTACAAATTACTTATATTAAAATTGAGATACTCAATGATATATTATTACGCTAAATAATCTTCCTCCATTTAAAATTATCATCTATTTATATTCCATTTGAAAATAATAAAAATTAATTAACCATAATAAAAATAATTTAGTAAGTTACTTAAATAAAATAAAATAATTATTAATTAGTTTTATTGATAAAAAATATTAGTTATTGATAAAATAAAATAATTATTTATCTAACAATTATTAGTTTTATAATTAATTTTGATTAATTTAAAACCAACTTAAGTTCTATTAAAAATAAATACTTAATATAGTTAATTAAATTTCATTAGGAACCTATATTTAATAAAACTTAATATACTTAATAATTTAATTGTTACTAATTTCAAAAATTAATATAAAATATCAATTTTAAATAGATTTTAATTATTTTAAAATCAATTTAACTTCCATTTGAAAATAAGGAAAACTATAAAAACCTCCTCTGGTTTTCTAACAATCCTATGAAACTCTCCAATATTTTGACCTTAACAAAGACCTCCCCTATTGTTTTGCAAAAAGGTGCAAATACCTTCCTTTCATCATCATTCAAATAAAAAATATTGATGTAATGCATTAACTTAACTTCACTTCCGCCTTTTTGCTTAACTTTGTCTAAGAAGAGTAACGGGAATTAATCTTTGAAAGTTGTTTGACAAAATAAGCTAGTAGAGGGTAAAGCTGAAACTTTAAATTGTGTATGATAATCCATTAACAATGATAAGGGTATTTTGGTAACTTTAGTGCCTTTACTACTGAAAAGCCAATGGAAAGGAAGTATTTGCACTTTTCGTTTTTTCAAAACTATATAGGTGGGGCCATTATTAGGGTCAAAACACACAAAGGTGGTTTATAGAATTGTAATTTAGATGTTTCTTATAATTTTACCTAAAAATAATAATAAACCAATAAAAAATAATAAAATATTTTTTTAAAGAATCAATAAAAATTGGCATTAAGATACAAAAATAAATACCAATTTAATAAAAACCTCCCCTGTGTTTTCACTTTAATAAAAACCTCCCTTGTACTGTTTAGAAAACATGCAACTACCTCCCTTCCTCAGTAGAAAATCCGGTTTAATGTGCTTATTTTTTAAATGCCTATTTTGCCCTTATGTCTATCTATTTAGATGTAATTTATTAAAATACCCTCCAAAACACTGTTCATTTTCTTCCGAGAGCTGAGAACCAAATTAGCCAGCCTTCTCTCTCTCTCTCTCTCTCTCTCTCTCAAGTTTGTCATGTCCATTGCATACCCATGGCCCTAATCAATTCTAGAGTCTCCTTAGCGTGTCTTGAAAATGTCTTAGTGGATTGGCAACGATAAGAAACCCACCATTGTAGTAAACGGAAGCATTTGAGTAGAATTTTTGGAGATCAAGTGCTCTGTAATCAAGGATATTCTGTGCTTCTATAGGTAGTAATGAAGATCTAAATCCCCTCAGTGCTTCGAGCACATTTTCTACTTTTCAAGCAATCATCAACCTTAAAGATCTCATAAAGAAAAATGTTTCATCAAAATTTAGAACACCATAATGAAATTAACACATATAAATGAAATTAAAAAGTTTGAATTACCCGCGTAATCGAGAGTATAGCTCAGTTTGGAAAGAGTATAAATACACATGTATAGTGCAAAATCTTGTATTTTGAATTATTTTGTATGTATTTGCATTGTACATATTTGTATTTGTACTCCTTCCAAACTAAGCCCTTTTATTTGTCTTATCACCGGTTCCTACATTCCAAGAGAAAATACAACATTTTGTTGTTAAAAACTCTCAAAACCAACCACAAAGTCCAACTGTTTGGAAGATGATTCTCACCTTTGCTCGGTTGATGGGTCGAAGAAGAAGAAGAAAATCGCTCAAGTCAAAGTCTATGAGATCGGAGATGGAGTCAAATTCCGATTAGAGGTCTTGCGACACCAAATTATGACTATGCTTCACGTCAATGAAATTAGAGATGATAACTCCTCTGCTTATATTTGGTTCAGATAGAGAAACAAATATCAAAATCAAATAAATCCATAGTGATTCCACCACACACGCCTTTCATTCATAATGCATCCGTTATACTTACATCCCTGAACCATCCATCCAATAATACTAAAAATGGACAAAATCGTAACTTTGCATTTTTCTTTTTTGGTCTAAACATCTCTAGTGGAGGGCGAAAGAAAGGACGAAGACGAAGAATACATAACGTATGATGGAGATCATGGGTGATGAGGAGGGGCATGTTTTGAAAATTTAATGAACAAGGACATTTTTGTTTTTTACATGAGAGAAGACCGACAACTCTGGTCTCGGTTCTTGAGAAAAAATAAACAAGGTATTTTAATAAATCTATATCTAGGCATAAGGGAAAAATAGGCATTTAAAAAAACAAACACATTATATCTAGGGGTGTCCATAAGAAACTAAAAAATCGGTCCGAATTGAAGAAATCGATTCAAAAAATCCAATTAACTGAATCGATCGGTTCGGTTTCGGTTTGAGTTAAAAAAAAAAACAAAGAATCAATTCGGTTTTTGGTTAACCTATAAAAAAACAACGGTTAACCGAACTGACTGATATATATTATATTTTATTTTAATATCTTTCTACCCTAGCGGCCTAGCCCCCAATGCCCCTCTCTCTCGGTCCAAGCCCCCCAAAAAATGGAAAACTAATGTTTCTATCAAACATTCGAACCCAGGCCAAAACCAAAACCCTCTGGCCTCTTCTTGTTTGAACAACAAAAGCCAGAAACCCTAGCTATTGCCACTGCTCCTCTCCCATTGTCGTCGTTGTCATCGTCGCCATCATCTGGTTATCTACTTATCTTTCTTCTTGTTTATGAAAGAAAATAAGAATAGATCAACAGACAGAAACCGAACCATTTTTCCTCACCCGACGCCATCGCTGTCGTCTAGTTCTCTTTCTTCCCCATTCTTTTCATTCTCTAAATCTGAATCTCTACTTTGGGCTCTGGTTTTCTTCTCTCTTATAGTTATTTTTGTTATTTTCTCCAAATCAAAATCTGAATCCTTTGTTATTTTTGTTATTTCAGATAGGAAACATTTTTTTAATAAAAATGAAAAAATAAAAAAAAAACAACCAAAGACCGGTTAACCGGGTTAATCGCTTGTTTCGGTTCAATTTTGGTTCGAATTGATACAAAAATCAATGGTACCAGTTCGGTTTGCAAAATATGCCCATGGTTCGGTTAAGCAAACCATGGATACCCCTAATTATATTGGCTTTTCTACTGAGGAAGGGAGGTGGTTGCATGTTTTCTAAAACAAAGTAGATGGGAAGTTTTTGTTAAAGTGAAAACATAGGAGAGGTTTTCATGATTGCCAGAAAACTTAGGGGAGGTTTTTGCATTTTACTCTATAAGGTATAAATAAAGCCAGTCGTGCATAAGGGTGTCAATGGACCGGTTTTAAACTGAAGGGGTTAGTCTAAAATCAATTTGGACGGATTGGACAAACCAAAAAGACAACAAATTGGACCAATCCGGTCCAAAATATTTATTAGATTGGACTGGACCTGGTCCGTCCGTAATAAATTTATATTGGATTTGGTTGAATTAATTCAATATCCGGTCCATTGACATAAGATAAGAATACAGGTCTCAGGACTGGTTTGCGTTGAAACCAATCTAAATTAAAATGAACTTGAACAAATTGAACGATCAGAACATTGAATTTGAACAAATTGAACAAATTGAACAAATTGAACAAATTGAACGGTTCCTGAATCCTGACTAGTAATATAATACGACTCTTTAGATGAATTCGCTGAGATCATTACTCAACGGATGGCTCATGACAACCACAAGATGAATGAAGCTGGTGCATTGGTCCCCTCCAAGTTCAAGGTGATTCCGCCCTTTACCAGGCTCAACTTCCAGTCTTGGATCCGATCGGAGCCTCACCGTCACCGATGACCGAACAAGCTTCAGTCGGTTGTGTGTATCGCTGAAGATAATATATTGGAACCTGGAAGCAGGGTCTCAGACCCCTGCAGCATTGCAATTTAATTTGCAAGATGTCTCGTAGCCGTTAAATTTGCACTGGGGAAGCATCGAGGCGGCAGGCTATGGCCTATGGCTATCTAGGCAGCAGCCTACACAGCCTAGGCCGCAGTCAACCAAGAGATTGGATTTACTTTTACAGTGAGCTCCCGTCAGGCGTCAGCTACCACCCCATAGAATTCTGCAAGAAGATTTTTGGGGTCAGGCTCAGGCAACCTTTATAACTCTGTCTCCGGTCTTCGGAAAGAAGAGAGAGATTCACCAACCGGCAACCTCATGAAAGGAAAAGAATGGCACAGCTCGAGAGAGAAGATTAGGCAATGGGACGAGGGTAGGCTATTTGTACTTCAGATGTAGCTATCAATGATTCTCTGCAAACGACACAGCGTGGTTTCACAATCGGCCATTATTCAAACTAATAAACGTAAACAAAACAGTGCGACTCTGAGTGTAAAAGCTTTCATAGCCGCTCTAGCTACTTCATCGGCCGATCCTGGAAACCACGCTCAAATGGCTCAGGGCTCGAAAATTTTCATGCCCACGTCTCCGTAAACATAAATGTACAAAGCTACCTGTTTTTATAGACTAGGATAATCCTTTCTAATATGTCTATTTCTGTCCAGCCCCCCTCTAATTTCTGTCTTTTTCTTTTTATTTTTCTCATTCAACTACAGTCCACAGGTGGAGGAGCATTTACGTTGTTGACTAGAACACGCAAATATGCGACCCAAATGGATCGGACAAGACGATGATAGCTTCCGGACATTGGAATCAGTCTGCATCTAGCAGCATGCTTGCAGTTGCAGAGAATTGAATTGTTTCTGCATTAATTCTGAATTCTCTGACGATGCTGATCAACATCAAGAAAGAAACAATCTTATTTTTTATTCAATTACAAACCCACAGTCTGATCTGGGAAGAACCAGAATGAACCGTATTTTATTTTGTGTTCTTCCTACTCTTTCTTCTAAAAATTTTTCCTTTCGAGCGCATTCCTAATTTGACTTGTTTATGTTTACAATATTATCTTCGAGGTGTGTTATCGAACCATCATTCCATGTTATTCTTCTTGTCTGGAGACTAAATGATTCATAAGGCAAAATGATTGGATCATACAGACACACTCTCCTCTATAGAGGCGTTTCCCAATGCCGGACCAAAAGTGGGGTCTAGAAAGAGGCTAGTGATTCTGGCCTTTTTTTAAGGGAAAATTTCTGATACTTTGCTCTACGAAACTTTAAAATGCCTCTAAAATGTTACGTTTTAAATTAGGTATTAAATCATCGCATTTTAAAGTTTGGGAGCTAAAATGTCATCATGAAGCGCAAAGTACAGGGTATTAATCAGAAAATCTTTTTTTTTTATTATTTTTTTTTTCACAAGTTCGGATGGCTTCTCCAAAGTTCAAAAAATCGTTACCTATCTGCCCATGCTAGCGATACATATTGTATCGGGAGCACCCTGATATGTCCCTATAAAGGGTGTATCAGGGTTTTGATCGGTTCAGGGGTGGAGGAACCTTAAATCGCCCCCCCTGAACCAGATTTGAAAAAAATAAAAATTAAAAAAACAGTACTGATACTGCCCAATACGCCCTACCGACGTACGTATTGGACATATCGATATTTAGAACATTGGGCTTCTCTCATTCTTGAACACCATTTTGAATTTTCAATCATGGCCATCCCAAGAATTTACTATTGCATTAACCGATCAAATTTATATCCCCGTCACCATATCCACTACCCACACCAACCCTAATGGCAGCAGAGTTTGATCCTACGTCTCATCTAGAGAACCTACCAATAGAGACTCTAGGGGAAAAGAAACTGAATGTTTACACGAAAGCTTGATCTCTGTCTCTAAACAGACACTTGTAAGAAATTGCAAAACCACCACAAACATGGCAGTTTAGGGGGTGATACATAAAAGAGCGGATAGTGTTTATGGAGTCTCTTAAAAAGCGGGTGGAGAAGATGAAATTTTCAAAGGGTTTTGCGTTCCTACATTTTTGTTTTTTTTTTTTACCATATGGGATCATGACTGCTTTAAGATTTATATTAATAAAAAGTTAGGGATTTTTAGATCCACTTCTTAACCCTAAAGTTTCAAAAAGTCCATATTCACCTTCAATTTAAAAGTCGTTTTTAAGACAAAAAAAAACATATGATTAACGACCGTGACAAGACCAATCAAACCTGAGTCAATTTGGTTCATTAATAAGTGTGAATATTTCAATACAATTAATAAATATTCTAGAAATCAAGAAAGCATTCTTATTATTGAATAAGAAACAAACATGGAAACATTCTAAAAATAAATCAATGAACTAAACATGTGACAAAACGGTAAAACTGAAAATAATAATTAATAAAATAATTTTACAAAGATATATAACCACATGTCTTAAATATGTGTACAAAACAATTTAAAATATGAAGTGAAAATATGAAAAACACAAACTTAAAAAACTTCTGGATTATACACCCAAAAACTATAAATAGGGGCCTTGAAACCATTTTTAACATATCACTTTGATGCCAGTTCATTCCCTTTCTCTCATTCAGCATTTTCTCTATATCAGACATCCACCACTTTTTTCTCTTTTCTCGTCGGAATTCCAATGCAGGCAAACTACAGTAGCCTGATCCCTCGTCGAAGGACGAAGGGTATGTAGGCAACCCTTTCTTTGATGTCTAGCCACTTCCTTATCTCCTTTGTTTCCCTTTTTCGTTCAGCCAATTCCTCAACCATCGTAGTACAGACTGCCTTGTATCCACGATCTTACAATAACACCACTCAAGTAAAAAAATAAATAATTACACATAGGCCTTGCTTAAAATTCTCACATGTTCACATGTGACAAAAAATAAGAACAAAAATAATTATTTTTATAAAAGTGATGACTGATGATCGATCAGCTAGCTATTCATCAAATTTATTTATGGGGGGTTTCGATTGGTCAAAGACCTTGGGTATTCTGTCATTCCGGTCCGGCAGTATAGATTTTAAGGAGCTGCTAAGCTATTATCACACTCCCAACCATGCTGGAGCCTTGGGCTTTTCAGTGCAGCGGAGGTGAATGTGCATGGACGAGTACCGAACTTCATAGTTACCTTTGCTAATAAGGGTAAGGGATGGCACTGAGTAGCAATCTTATGAACATGGCAGCGGGACCACACTGGGAGAGTAGGTTAACCGGTCGGACTGGACTAGTGGACTGCAGGACTGGGAGTGGGGGCAGACTTAATTATGAATGGAACGGATGCCTGAAATAAACTAGTATTCGTGAACAGATGCCGTCGACAAAGCTATTATTGATTAAGATCCCCGTTATGAACAGATATGCCTGAAATAAACAAACCTGCTGATGAGCAGCCCAACATTTTGCCGGGTTATGGCGAAGAAAATGCGCTTTGTCGTCACCTTTTGCCTCTATTGGTTGCAGACATCGGATACAGAATTACAGATTTCTGTATTTCGGTGGCCAGAATGGGGGGATGACCGGTGAAAAGACAATCACAATACCCTCCCCTCCCCGGTATCATGTTCTATAGTCAAAATACCGAATCCGAAGGTCTGGACGACGCCCCAGCCCCTCTCATATTGTTATTGGCTTGTTGCATCAAGAGGTCCTACCGAATCAAGGAAGTCAAGTCTGAATCTGTTGACTCTGCGTAGCTTCTTCGGTGGCAGCCTTACATTGAATGCAGCAACCTTTTGTTTAAAGAAAGGTATATAAATTAATTATAAAAACGAGAGAGTTTCAGATGTACCAGACGCCAGACGGATCGTTCCTGTCAGACAAGATAACTGTTCTCTCGTCACCGAAGAGTCAAAGACCTGATTCACCAAAACACCACCCGTACGTACATCCAGAACCACGGACGGGCCCATGCCCATACCACCCCCCGGAACGGGATCTGCTCCTCACAGGCACATCCACCGAGCACGGTAACATCTCCCGTGCATAATCACTTACAAGTACGGGAGAGATGTTCCCGATGTATGATAGGATGCGAGTGTGACGTCGGTGTGATGCGCCTTGTGTGACGAGCATATCCGATCTCGCCCCCCCCCCAAGTCCCAACCCATTAATGGTTTATACCTCCTCATACATCAGCTCTCTAGCCACTAGCTACGTAGTAGCTCGAGTTCGCTTCTCATGGCACCCAACAATTATTCAATCAATGATAATGATAAAATGAAAAGTCGAAAATCAATTAAGTAAAAAGAGAGGGCAGGCGAGAAAACAACAAAAAAGGAAATACGCTTATGTCACATGTCTCCAACAGTTTGCCAATTAAAATTAAATAGCAGAAAGTACATCCTCCTCTCTCGGGAAAGCTACAACTCAACCCCCAGGCAATGCCAAATCCCGGTGTGTGTATCAAATCTCTCTTTCTCTCTGTACAAACCCAACTTAGGTTTTCTCCCTCGTCCACTCAGTACCACTTCCGCCACTAAAACAACTCCCCTTTCTCATTCTTTGGTCAAGCCTAATCTGTCTACGTCTCTCTGTTTCTTTTTTTTTTTCTCCTTTTTCTCAGTTTCTCTTTTAACGTCAGTCAGCAAACAGCAATGGACTTTTGTTTTGTTATATAAGTCGTTAGATAAATCCATTAACAACCCATCACCGCATACCCATAACCACATCCACACCCGCTAAAGAGCTCCAAAATCCCACAGATGTATGGTGGCGTCAGAGGAAGAAGCAACCACGTAACTTTCGTCGGAGATCAACGCAGTGGCCTCCCCCATCCTCTCCCTGAGACGGTACAGATAGCCACCATGATGCACGTCCCACACCCTAATCACCCCTCCACTACACAAAAACGCGTAGTCACTGTTGACGCACCCCAATACCATTCCTCCGCCTCGATGCGCTCCTCCCCTCATCGTAAACCTACACACCTCCTCAAAGCTACCTACACGACGCACACTGGCTAGACCACGGTTGTCAACTACCAAGAACACATCGTTACACACATCAACCGAGTTCACATTGATGCCCCGTTCGAATTCCTCCTCCCCCAATATCAACCCTTGGTTCTGCAGATCAAACACCATCACCCTCGATCCAGTGCATGCAACCGCCGTTTCCAAGCCCGACACTCTGATTCGTCCTACCGTCTCCCCCAGTCGCGTCAGCAGGCGCCATCCAATCACAGCTTCCGGGTCAGTCAAGGACCCACCAACAAACATCAGCTCCTCCGTGTCACCATCCCACACGTGGAAAGCACGCCCCGGAACACCGGCGAACAGGCCCACCCACCACCGCGCACAACCGCTGAAGTCCACCAACGTGCCGTCGTTCAACACGCTCCCCAACTGGGCCCTACGCGTGCCAACGCCATGGATGTTGGCTACGTGGATATCCCCGTCCAAGGATGCAAAAACGAGTTTCGTATCCGTGAGAATGATACCCGAGACAGCACGCGAAAAGGCACCCAGGAGGTCGTCACGGTGGTGCGGTCGAAACGTACCAACGTGAAGCCTGGACGAGAGATCGAAGAGGCGGACGGTTCCATCAAGGAAGCCGCAGGCGAGATGCACGTCGGAGAGAGCGAGGCACCTACAAATAAGGCCGTCGTTGTCGTTACCGGAGGCGTCGAACTCCAATGTTGTATACACAGCTCTTCGATAGCGGAAGTTAAAGGCCGTACGATGACGACTTATAAATTCGTCACGCCATGTGTCATGCTGTAGACGGTCAGCTCCCCAGATCTGACGAGTGAGGTTGTGCCATAAAAGGTCGGAGCGTGACACAGCTCGCCACGTAGAGCACACCTTCATAAAAATCCAAAATATCGACAGTAAGATGATGTAATGATCATAATCAAAGGCAACGTTGTCATGAAATATATAATAAAAACACGGAAAAAAGGAGCGACTGTTGTTCTGGAAATGGTTTCCTCCTCTTTCCTCTAATGAAAAGTATGAAGAGAGCTGAGAAAGAATATTATACGATACAAGGAAGGTTTGACTGTTTGAGATCGAGTCAATAGAACAAACAGGGCAAAGCACGAGATTCGTACGTAGAATACTTTATTTAAGACTTGAAATTTGAAAGCTAAAAAAAAAATAGGGATCACGGGCGGAGATGGATATATTAAAAAATTAAAAGGATGGTCCGTCGGGTTGATTTTCATAAATGGGACTAGTTTGGACTGAAAACAATGGCCTGCAACCCTGGTTACTGGTTAAAGCCGAGGACGGTATCGGTATGATATTAGTAATTACTAAATATTCATGAATCATCATCCGTCACATGGGAGTCAAAATATTGAATGGGGGAATATGACCAAAGGGGAGAGTCATCACCTCACTCCTCAGTCGAGATGGATTGGCAAAGGCTTAATCTGTATCTGCCGCGTACTTAGCCGTCCGTATTCTATATACGCTTACAGGCAGGCCAGGCTATTTATAGGTCCTCGAATACTGTATCCACAATACCAACACCCAACACACAAGAAAGATTCCTAAAATATTTCCTTCTGCACGGGGACGGCTATCAACCCTGGGGTCTATTACCTATTCCCCGTAACCCGAAGCAATTAATAAGGGCAGAAAGGATATATAAACCACCGACTGGAGAGATATATCTGAGAGTAATGGGGAGGAGCCGTGACAGAGACATCTGAGACCAGAGAGATAAGCCTGGTGTCTACGATATAGGCTGTGACGCTGCTGCTCTCTAGGGGGTGTAGAGATGTATATATGTGAATCGATTTGTCCTTAGTACAATATAACATATCATGTCACATCGCCAGGGAGACTCTCAGCCTCCAGGCACAAGGTAGCTTTTCTCTTTAACCTATTATTATAGATTTTTTTTTTATCATCTCCCCACTGTTGGATTAAAAATTTAAAATCTCTGCGGCCAGCGGGATACAGCAACAGTAGGACAATGTCAAAACTCAAAACCAGCTTGGCTATCTACGTGATCACATGTATCAAAATACCATTCCCAGTTTCCCACTACTTGCGTAGTTTAATCATTAATCGACTGCAACGTGGCAAAACCTGTAAACAAGAGGGCATCAAAGATTGTTCAAGAAGAATGGTGATCAGTGGGGTTATTTAGCCACTTGGCAAGTGCTATGGCCAAGGATATATATATATACACTTATGCATGGCCAAGGATCGATGCACCACGTAGGCACAAATTCCGAGCTCAGCCAACTTAGTAAACGGCATATAAATTACAATTTGCCACGTGACACATTAGTTGCGCACATTACAAAACCATGTCCATTTTGTAGTCAAGCGTCAACAACCCAACTCCTAAGAATATTTTCTGGAGGTATTCAGTTTTCATTTTTGGGAGGTTTGGAACCTTTTACAGGGCAAGACTCTGATTCAAGGACCGGACCACCACCCCCAACCCCACCCCCAGCTACTAGTAGACCCAGATACAGCCAAGGACGACGCGCTGCTTACAAAAGAAAAGCGTTCGTCGAATTCCTTTTTGTGAAAAATAATATTAGAATTTTGGGCCAAGTGAGAATTACCACGTCCACGTGTTCTGTAGAGTCTGTTCCTCATTGGTATATCATATATGGTGACTTTATTTAAATTTAAATTAAAAAATGTATAACAAAATAGATAACTGAAATATTTAATGAGTTACTGTTATTACTGCGATCCCAGGCTAGAATAGGTTTGATAGACTGTAGCTTGGATTCCAGACAAAACATTTCAGAGTGTATCCTTTCCCATGAAAGGTCCACACTAACCAACCACAACATTGTTCTACATGGCTAAAAAAGAGTAGGTCATTTAAGAAATGGCCTTCATGTCAGCAGTCGACGTGGCAGGAAAAAGAAAAGGAGAAAATTAAAAAAAAAAGGGAGAGAGAGAGAGAGAGAGAGAGAACCCATTTGGATTTTGGACGAGAAATGTTAGAATAAGACAACATAAAAAATCGAGAAGAAATGAGATGGAATAAGACAAGACATTGGTATGACCATATGAGGTTGGGATTGGAAGGGTGAGCGACTCGAGTCCACAAAGCCCCACCTTCTTTCATTTCCGAGATAGCGGCAGTCTCGTGAAAAGCAGCGTCGCTGCAATTTTACAGTTTTCAGATAGAAACCCAACTTGCTCTTTCTGTCTGTCTGTGGTTCCTTGTCTTCCCGACTTGGATTTAAACTTTTCCACATAACTATCAGTTAAAAACATGTTCCCAACGTTTAGACCCATTGTGTATCTAACAAACTAGCTCTGGACTCAAACCAAACGCCTCTATTTTTCGTCGAATCTTATCACAAGACAACCGAATGGGACTGGTGTGATCTCAGCTCAAAGCGTATATAGGCGCATATTTGGTAGAGAGCATCAGAAAAGTTCAGTTGTTTGGGATGGAAAACAATCAACAAATAACTTGTTTCCATTAAAGATAAATATAGGTATTTCTTATTTAATAGAATGATTTTCAGGAAAAAAAAAAAAAGAAAAAACCGAATGACATCCCACAGACAAGGATCATCATCATCATCATATGCTAAGGTCTGGAACCTAGAACAGTGTACTAAAATGTTCTGCCCCAATAGTCAGTAATGAAAGGATAGTTCTACTCATCATAATTTATTTAACTAGATATGGGTCGGAAGCTACCTCTGTGTCTCTCTCACCTAGTAAAGAGAGTTTTATGTTTTGCTGTTCTTTTGTAATAAATAAAGGTATCCCACAGTAAAGACTGTATCCAGTGTAGACAGAGACAAGAAAGCTCAGTCAAAAAGGAAAGATTTGTATAGCTAACAAAAGGAACCCTGTAAAGCCAACCTGGACTTAAAAAGAGAGAACCCCCTCCTCAGTTATCAGGTGGGAGAAAATCCAGAGATTGTATTCTTCCTTGACCATCTTTCCGTGTAATCAAGTCCAGGATTGCATCATTGATCCTGATGTGGTGGTGGTGCCGAAGCTTTATGAGCAGATGAATTACTGAGAACAGGCTTGTGGCAGGACTTAACAAACAAGTAACAACATAACATGCCCAAGAGGGTTAACACCAGAGCCAATACACCCCAACTGAAAAAAATAAAGGGCTGAATGACAAAATTTCACCCATTGATGGTGATGATGATGATCGAGAAGGAATAGAAACGTATGGAAAGCTAATAGCAATAGGCATCCAACATTTGACTCTATTTTCAAACCGCCCGAATCGCTTAGACGGAATAAGGAACGAGTGTATGACTCAATGTCCAACTCGCTCAAATAATGACAAGAGTATTAATTTCCACATTCCATGTACACGCATCCAGTGCTGGTGAGGTTGATTTTTGTACTCAATTTGTAGACTTTTGACCACAGAAATTACACCATATGCATTGTTAAACTCTGAACAGGATAGGATACCGACTGAACGAGGTGACTGTGCATGGAGGTTAGTGCACTACCATAACAAATGCTACATTCACCATACAGTGTTTTCACCAACTCAATTCAAGAAAGAAGAATAACCAAAGGCGTTGAATATCCAGGCGAAAACATCGTTCGTGAATCGTCATGAAAAAGAAAACAACAAAAACCAACTTTATTGATGGTCTTTGAACTCTCGAGCGACAGCACTCGAAAATGATGGAAAGATGCAGCTTTGATAAGGATGGTTTCTCTATAATGGGGAGACGATGCACGATGAGGAAGGTGATGATAAAAGTTGCACAGTGAAGAACATAACAACCAAGCATTGGACGGAAAAGAACACAATCGCATGTAAAAAAAGATAAGCGTAAAAAGAATAACGTAAAGAGGGGCAATCGAGATGGGGCCGACCTGAAAGACATTGGCGACGGCGGGACCAGCAGCAAGGCGACCAATGGTTCGAGCAGCATCAATGGCCACTTGATACGCAAGAGCTTCGACGAAAGGCTCCGGCCAAACCCCATCACCGGATCTTTGACGAGATGAGGAAGGCCTTTCGAACTCTCCTCCCCTTCCTTGTCCTCCATGGACATGGACATCCCCTCCTCCTTCAGCGCTTCCTTCCGAAGAGGAAGAAGAAGAAGACGACGACATTAAAAATAAAAAAGTGAGTAGAAGAATAAACCGAACCCGAGGGTGAGATAGAGGGAGGGGAGAGGGAGAAAGAGGGGCGAAGGAGATTACACTTAAGTAAGCGCGGTCTTTGTTGTTTTTATATGTAAAAGGTTCACAAATTTTTGCAGATTTCCCGCCCTGCAACGACGGCGGGGCTCGTTAATCGTCATGGCGTGGGTCTAAAATACCGACGGTCTTTTCAATTTTCCGCGGTCTTTTCGGGTGCTCTCCGACACGTACTTCTCTTCTCTCTCTTGCTCTCCCTCCTCCCCACTCCCCTTTCGTATCTAGGTTTTGCTGTCTTCACTCGCCATGTAGAATCAACGTCTGGCAGCCACATCTAAAAGCGCCACGTGTACATAT
Organism: Nelumbo nucifera; assembly: GCF_000365185.1. The sequence goes on along the minus strand of NW_010729135.1, from coordinate 2,919,033 downwards.
CAAATGGCGAGTGGCATTGAAGGTGACTGCATAAGCGGTTCTCGTTGCAGCAACCATTTCTCTGATTTCTCCTCCAGAGAACATCATGCATCACAAAAACAAAATCCAGTTAATCTGGTGATAGACAGATGGAAATGCAAATGGGTTTGATGGTTCCGCTGGGCACTTCACCTCCCTAGGATGCATTATCCAAGGGGCCACTCCACTCCACAGGAGTGCAGTGTCCACGTACAATCATTCCCCACCAATGACCAAGTTACCAACCAAACATGGGGCAGGCATTAGGGCTTTCTTTGGTCACAGCCAAACAGAACGTTCACCTGCAAATAACAAAAACGTTTCTAATACAAAAGAAGGTCTTGTGTGATGACTGATGTGTCACCACTCACCTTCACCTGTCCTCGGCACGTGACTTGCCTTGCACTTGTGCGAGCACCTGCAGAACTCGGACAACCAAGGTGAAGCTGAAAGCCTGAAACAGTTTCATTGACCGTCCCCGGTTCAAAGTGTTTGGGATCAAAGATCAATTAATGGGTTTTTGTCAAACTGGTGTCCGGTTTATTGTCAAATCGTAATATCTGAGAGGATCTGAGTTACTTGATTCCTTCGTGCATTGGGGTAAGATTCTGATTACATGGATCGAATAAAAGATCCAGGCGTGTCAAAAAAAATATGGGGTTCGAAACAAAGGTCGGAGGCAGTAAACCTGCTGCACTATTTCATATTTTTATTTGCCAATATCCTGAATCGTTGCTATTAGCTGCAAGACGAAGGATGAAGCTATCCTGTTTTAAGCTAAAACACCGCACCACACACTGTTGGAGACTTGGAGGTGATGAAGATGAAGGGGGGGCCGGGCACCAGTAAAAAGATTAATAAAGAACGATGCCTCCACCCCCTCTGCCTGAAAAGTGAAAACTCACTCCGTCACTCGTCCAATGATCCTCCAATCCTCCTCTTCTTGGAATGGATGTTTCCCCTCCCCATGTTTTTTATAGGGGCACGCCGCACCCGCACGCTAGCCTTGGGATATAGGCAGAAATGTAGGGATTCCCTTCACCATCCTTATTTTTGTTTTTAATAACGTTATTAAAGGTTTGCCCCACCAATCAATGCGAGGAAAAAGGTTTTCATTTTGCAGAAGAGAAAGGATGGGGGAAAGAAATATATTAAATTCTACCGAAAACGACGAGAATCAGTTAGCCCTTGATTCCACCCGAAACCTAGGGGTGCAAATTGGGCGACCCCAACCCGATGCCAATCCAATTCAACCTGAAATTTATATGGATTTGGCCCGAGTTTTTTTTGCCTTAACGCTGGGTTTGGGTCAGAATTTTGAGCCTGATTTGATTCTCAGATTAGCCTTGGGTAACCCAAACCTGGACCACCCAACCTAATCCATGTCCCACATGAAGAAATATATATATATATATATATATATATATATACATAAAAATCATTTCCATTATATATACATATATATACATGTATTAGAGGTGTATGGAATGGGTCCAATCCAAGTTTCCACTGGTTGGACATGAATTTTCAAGCTGCAGGTTGGGTTTGGGCCAAAAAACTAGGTCCTGATCTAAACTTGGGATGGGATTGGGTTGAGGCCTGGAGGAGCCTAAGTTCGACCCAAGCCTGTCTAAAAAATATATACATATGCCTATTGTATTTATATAAAAATATATATATATATATATTTTAATTTTGCATACATGTGTACATTGTATATATATGTACATTTGTAAATAAAATTTATACATATTTTTAATTAATTATACTCTTAAACTGGGCCATAAAGCCAATAAACAATTAATATATAAAAATACATACATAAATTCTTTCAAAATCAATCAGCCTGCCCAAACTTATCAACCGGACCTGACCCAGTAGTATCCAAGTTGTATTGGGTTAAGCTTGGGTTGGGCCTGGGTTAATAAACTTGGCTTAACCTCAAATTGGGCCAAGCCTGAGCCAAGGTTCTCACCTTTAGGGTTGGGCTTGGGTTGACCTTCAACCCAGGCCAACCGCCAAGTTGCACCCCTAATATATATAAAATATGTAGATATGCATTTGTTGATGAAATTCATGCATATTTTTAGTGAGTTAATATTAATACTTCTAAGTCGGGATTCAAAGCTCGATAAAAAACAATTATATAAAAATTGAATAATAAAATCTCTTTAAACGTGACCAACCCACTTAAGCTTAGCCCAGCCCAACCCAACCTGAACTGTGTTGGGTTGGTAAACTCAGGCTTGACCATGGGTTGAACCAAATTGGGGCCCGAAAATTGTATATTTAGGTTGGGCCTTGGTTGGTGGAAACGAATTGAGCTTTTAACAAGTTTTGAGTCGAGTGAAGCTCATCTTGTAAAACTCGCAGGCCTTATATATATAATAAACAATTATTATTATATGTATACATATATATATATATATATATATATATATATAATAAATAATTTTATAATTATTAGTTTTTGTATGTAAAGTAAAAACAATTTTTATATGCATATATATATTGTTTATGTACAATAAATAAATTTTATATGTTTAACTTTTATTTTTTATTGAAAATTTGACTTATAATCGAACTCAAGTTGAACTGAACTCAAACTTAGGAGCTTTTGTACCAACATTTGACTCGGCTCAGCCCGAATCCACCCCTACCCCAACCCAACCCGCGCCTTGCATATCTATTTGCTATGTGCGATTGCCCAAAGTTTACACACTTACACCTACAAACTAAGGCAGTCCTTATAAGTCCATTGACCCACACCGGGACAACAGACAATAACCCTCCAAAGTCCAAAGTCCAAATGCCAAACTTTGGGAGGGAGTCTGGAGAGGAGAGTACTACTCCAAACCTAAATCGCCAAGTCCCATCTGTCTGTACACTGCTTGACTGCAAGGATAGATGACAGAATCAGAGAAAGCATACTACGTTGTCATCTTATATATCTCTAATGAATCCCTCCCTCATTTTTAAACTTTTTTTTTCTTTGGGCACTTTTTAACTAAATAAATGTGGACTGATCTCACCTTTCACGTATTGTGGCCTCGTGAGCTCCTAACCAGCAAACCCCAATAGCTTAGGAGTGGAGTTATCCATTGAGAATCCTTTGTTGGAACTTGGAAGTCCCCATGCATGTCGCAAGCCAAGCCTAACGAGTAGGTCTTCATTTGTCCTACCTTCCCGGTCAAAAAAACACTCGACCCAAGTCTAATCCAATTAACCTCTCAGCTTTTACTGCACTTTCTGCAAATTCTATATATGATATATACCATAACGGTGCTTGTTTGTTTGTTCTTCCAAATTAAATCCTCCTCTCATCACTAACATTTTTTTTTTAAATTACAACCAATAAATATTCGTGATATCAAATATATTGATGTTCAATGTATATTCTTTACATATGGGTTTTTGTCTTGATTAATTTGCATGGAAATGGCCTAGAATGATTTTTCCCTACAATGGAATTATAGATATGAAATATGGTTTTCTATAAATTTTCATAAATTGATACATGATATGATCGATGTAGTTTGCACCTATTAATAACTTATTACAGTTTCTTTTTTCCGGTTCCATGGTTCTAAACAACCGGCCGGGTGGGTTGGGATCTCAGCTGGTTATTTGGCCCAGTTGGTAGCTAGGATCTCAGCTTCGTTGTAGCAGAAACCTAGGACCAAATCCATTGTCATCAGGGTTGGGAGGGTTTAGGGAATGGAAGATGGGTTATATCCATTGTGTAGTTCCAAAGAAAGAAAGGAACACAGTGCAAAATTAGATCCCCAAGCCTCCATTACAATGAACAAACAATCTTACCAACTGAACCTGTTAACACCTTCATAAATTGTTACAAGATTCGATCCCTTTAGTTTTCTTCTTTTTTTTCTGTTTTTTTTTTGATAGGCACAGGCTTTTAGTTGAATTGACACTCCAATCACGTTTGAGAGTTTGACCAATCAACCCTAGGGTGAATTTTGATGAATTTTCAGTGATTTGTTTAAGCGTAGGAGACCCAGGACTCACGGACGGCTGATCTTTGACAAACCCTTGTTTTTTGTTTATTGGTTCCTGCTCTGCATCTTTGCTATCACTTCACTTGGAAAGTTCTGCTTGTCAAGCATGTGATGCTCCTTAATTTCTTTTTGTATTTCATCATGTTTTATGACAACATGATATTCTTTCTTGGGTTGTGCCATCCAACCTTATCCTATTCCACTTTCCCTTGTGTAAGGAAGTTGGGATCTCCTGCACATTTACATCCTTATTACTCGGCTCTACACATTCAATAAGAATCAAACGTGTCAACTATAAAAACGAGAGAGAGAGACAGAGTGTGTGAGAAAAAACGAGAGAGAGAGAAGAAGTGGAGGAAGAGGAGGAATGGAAACAAAATAACCAAAGGGAATGAGACTGAGAATATTGCAATGTCAGGGTATATAGTCAAAGAGTCCGGGTCTCCTGCATATTGCGTTTTATACAACTTTTTGCACATCTAAATATACTACGACACATCAGCATCATACATTATGAGTGTTGTACATGTGCTAATAATTTAACAGTTGTCTCAAGATGTTAGTTTCATTTATTTAATAATTTTAGAAAATTATTTCATAAAAGAAAAAAGTTTTGACCATCTAGCCCAGCCATGAGAAAAAAAAATTTAGTGGAGGATAACAGGGCCATCTTCTTCATGTTTTCACTGACAAACCCTATATCTTCACCATCATCGCCTCTTTTGTTTCCTACCGGACAGGTGACATAGAAATTCTTTTCAATAAGACATATGGTGATTTCAGTTTCGAATTCAACCACTCCACATAATCTACTAAAACATGAAATCGGTCCCTTTTACAAGATTTATTATTAAGTGGACTTTTGAGCTGGAAGTTTTCAGTCTTAAAATTTGGGTCCATGAACACAACAAATCTAGAAATCTGGTAGTCTCAGAACCTAATCTAGTAAACTAGTAGAGGTTTAGGTAGACTTATACAATAAGTTTGCAGTTTAACACCACAAATGTATTAGTATAAATTTTGAAATTGGTTGTAACAATTATTCATTGATTTATAGGCTTTTGGGTATACCATGACTCACTTGTATTGGTATTTTGGACTCAACATATTGAGCAAGTGACTTTTCATCTTCTAGTTTTTTTTTTCTCTCTTTTTGTCAATTAAATGGACAAATGAATTTTTGGTTATATACATTTGTATTTGTTTATGTTTACTTAAATTAGAATCCAAGCATGTGAATATTAAGAATTCGGAATATAAATGAAATATTTTTTTACTATTATGATACATTGATATTTTACACCTTGTTATTCCTTAAAAGAATCAATGGTTTTTTTGAACTTGTTATTCTTTATTTAGCTCTATTATTATTATTATTATTATTATTATTATTATTATTATAATAATAATAATAATAATATTATTATTATTATTCCTTTTGTGATACTTGTGTGTGTGGATTGATGTATCAATCTATTTATTCTAATAATAAATGACTATGCTATGAACCCTACTATTAGGGATGAATACAATGGCATCATGGACTAGTCTATTTTGAATTTGGGCCCTTACCATAGGGTACATATGTGGTCCTTTATCACTGGGGTGAAAGTGTTCGTAATCTATTCTTGTAAAATTGCTATGTAACTCTGACTTTGAATATATAGACATCAGTCTACGACATGTGTTCCATCCAATTTGTCCTTATGGTTTTGTAGACTATGGGGAAGTTTGATACTTATTGAATATGTGAATATTTTTCTCCATGATGGATTAAGTTGTTTGAAACATGTGAATAATATGTAGATTTTATGAATTATTTATTGTTATTAGTATTGCTATTATTTTTTTCGCATGCTTGGTCCAATTGGGGAGATGAAATGTTACTTACTGAGGGTCGTACTCATTATTCTTCTTTCTCTTCCTTTTTAGATGCCGGAGATGAATAGTTATTGTATGGGACTGCTTGAGAGAGAGAGAGAGAGAGCATTAATACGGATTTCTTTACATTAGAACTTGTAGTAAAATTTATTAGTTGGATTTTAGATTTATTGTGTTTTTTTGTAGACAGGAGTTTTCACTAAAGCCTTAGACATTTGATGGAACTCAAGTTACTAGAGATTATATGATTTTACTTTTAGTTTGTGATTTGTTTTGATTTAAAGTTTATTGTCAGAATTTTTTGAGTTTGATTGTAAACAAGTAAAGCCTTACATGCTAAAAAGCATGTGGTGTTGTCTCATGCCTAACCTTGGTTAGGGGTGTGACATAGAAAAAATCAGAAATTGAAAAGAAAATGAGCTTTAGAGGACTATTCATGAGGACACTCAAAGGCCTACTCTTCCTCGTTTTAACAAGATTGTTAAAGCCTTGAAAACCACTAGTCATTTACCAATTTGTTCTTTTCGACAATCTTGTTCTTCAATAATCCTGATTTCTTTTTTCTCTTTTGGTTTTCAATTTTCAAAATTGGGCAAAGCTTTAAAATAACAAAAAAAAAAAACAACTAACCTCTTTATTTACTCGTTCACACATATTGATGCCACTCTTAAGCTAGTAAGTTGGAAGAGTTGACGACTTTGGACAACCTGCAAGCATAGGGACAATTAAAAGACCCTAGTGGATCCTCACTGAGTGGTTCTCTGATGTTCAAGTCAATAATCACTAAGGATGATCAATTAGGTTGAGTTGAGTTGGTGAAATTAACTATAAATTTATAAGAGTAAGAGAGCTAGAGAATTTGAGAGGAGTACACATCAGCGCCCCCACAATACATTCCAATCATGTATTGGGAAATTCTCTCAATAATGTCTCATCATATTCCATACTTGTCACGGGGAGATGTTCCTTCCCAGCACACGATTAGGATGTGCTATGTGGCGCTGGTGTGAAATTGTTTGAGGTCTAGAGTATTACATCGGGATGCCCTTATGTAAGTGTTAACAATTCGTTGCGCCTCTTCATGGGACATGTGTCATCACCTTGTGAGAACACAGGCCTATCTGTGGTGTCTCATCGGTTGCCAATTACACAGTTAAATCAAGGGATTGATACATCTTGGATCTTCGATTTATCCAAGTGTCCTCTCCTTGATTTGTGCAGAATATGCTGCAAAATAGAATGTGCAAGAGATCCAGACTTTTCAGGGGGGGGGGGGTATATTAGTGTATAGAAAGAGAGGATTGTGCATACATATATCATGTATCTTATGTTTGTTTATATATGTTATATATTTTTGATATATTGCAATGGATGGGCTCGGGTTGCTAATGACATAGTAGTTGAGAATGTCACTTGGAGTCAGGTGTATTCTATGGTAAGGTTAGTGGACCTCATGTGTATTCTATTGTATCTCCACCCCTTAACCCCCATTAATTTATAATACCCAGAAAGAAAAAAAATTATGGGTTCCGGGTTAAGTCAGCTTTTTGTTTAGTTAGGATGGGATCATCTATCTTTTCATCCCTGTCCTTATCACGAATATGCATAACAAGCATGTAAAGTTGAAGCCCTTGTCTTCCTTTTCAACACGAATCTGCGTCCTGTCCTCTCTCTTTCTCTCTCACCCATTGTTGCTGCTGATTCGTGGTTTCTTTATTCTCTGTCTTCCCAAAGACTCCAGATTTCTTGCTCATGAGAATTCTGCCCATGTTAATCACAGGTATACATGGAGAACATCTCATACTCTGCATAGTATTATATAGGAGGAGATGTTCCCAATTCATGGGAGATAGTGTATTGTGGGTAGGCGTGGGCAGGAGATCTGGACCCCCTTCCTAAACCCTTCGAAATTCCCTCCCTTCTCTCTAACGTTGCTATCATTCACTAATCTAACTCCTAACTAGCTTCTTCTTTTGGTTTTGAGGAACAATAAGTTGCAAAATAACCTTTGGAATCTCTTTTAATGGCTAAAATAGAGTGACAATAAATTGTAAAAGTGTAAAATAGAGTGCGCAATATTCTCCTCCAGTGATTTGGTTTAGAAATTTTAGAGGTTGAGATTGAAGCATATTAAAATGTATAGAGTGCTTGATAATTTCCTTTAGACTACCACTCAAGTAACAAGGTCTAGATGTGGCTTTCTTCTTCATTGGCATAAATAGAAATAAAGTAGCTCATATGACTGCAATGAAATCTTATGAGGAGACAATCCTTCTCAACATCTGTCGGAATGATTATCTAATGCCATCCTGACTATAGATATATAGGTTAATGGTTTTCTTTCTTGGTTTTACTTCTCTTTTAGATTATGAGAAAAACAAAAGAAAGCTTGGAAAGACATTGAGAAGGACAAAGATGAAAGGATGGACAATCCCATCCTTGTTCAATTGGGTTGGGATGGGGTATCTAAGGTTGAACCCAAGCCTTACTAAAGTTTTAGTAGAACCAAATCTTCAAGTCAATGGGGAGTTTAGTCTAAAAATCCACCCCCATTTCATCCAAAAAGCTTGAGTTAAATGTAGAGGTGATAATTCTTAGCTTGCCCCAATCCAACCTTGGCTTGGCCTCGTATAGGCTCATGCTTAAACTTGTATTTTAGGTTCACCGTCCAAGTCAAGTTGGGCCCGAAACCAAGCTTTATATAACTATCAAGGTTCAAAATTTTGATATGTATTGTATTAGTGGCTTCCTGATACACCCCTACAAGGAGTGTTTCAGGGTCTGGCCTGATTCAGGGAGCCTGGATCTCCTACACTCGCGTTGGTGAGTGCGGGAGTGCTCTTCCACTCAAGTTTTCACACGTCTCACTTCACATGCCACCCTGGCTCACATGTGCGGGACTTATTACATGGTCATAAGTTTTTTCTGTTATTTATATTATTTTTTAACTAATAAATTAAAAGAAAAAATGGAAAAGGAATGTCATATTTACAGGCCAAAGATGATTGTTTGATGGGGGTTATTTAGATTCTAGAACGTGAAGTCACATTCCAAAGACAAGGAAAAAAACATTGATTGGTTTTTAGTAATATAGATTTTGATTCACTAGGCTTTGAATTTTAGGGTTTTTTCCAGGCGTCTTTATCTTCTTCTTCTTTTGACTTTAGCCCTCAGAACCCTACAAATCAAATGTTCTTGACAATGTGAAGCCATGGATCAGCAACGTCACAAGGCTATCCAAGTCGTCTTGGTACACCTCCGTGCACACATTGAAGGTCGTATTTTCGTCGGGACTTTTAGTCTTCATGAGATTAAAGGACCCCCAAACTTTGCCTGATTGATTTTAAGGATGGAGGCATGGGTGGTTGAAGGTCAAAAAAGAGTGGGAAATTTCGGATTTGTAGAATGGAAGCACTTTGATACACTCGCACGCTTGACCAAAAGTTGAAGAAGAGTATAGAAAGAAATTTCAGATTTAGAAAACAGAGGCTCACTTTGCAAAATTCCAACCCTTGATAGAAGATTGAAAAACAAATGGATTTTGTTGCAAATGTCTTCTAACCCTGGCTGAGGTATGAAGAAGAAATGGAGGTCTACAGTCGTCTATTAATGGTGTCTGCACAGCCAAGGTTGGGTTTGCAAAATTTTTTCCCTCTCTTATTCTCTTTTGAACTTTCCTTCTTTCACTTATTTTACTCTATAGAAAAGAATAATGGAGGAATCAGGAAAGTAAGACCCGCACATGTGAGTTGAGATGCATGGGACGTAAGACGTGTCTAAATATGATTTGTAGTGCAGCCCCGCACACACCAATGTGAGTGTAGGAGATTCAGGGGTAGACAGGCCTTTAAAGCAACTCCTCTGAACTAGTTTCAAAGAAAAACTAAAAAAAAGGGCAAACAAAATATCGATATTTTGAACCTTGAAAGCTACTACCATAGGTGATAAGGTTGATCTGACCCATCAATTGCTTAAATTACAGCCCTGCCTTCGACCATAAAGAATCTCGAAAAGTAGGGATGTCAATGGGTTGAGTTTGATATGGACTTGCCTTTTCTCAACCCGAACCATCCCTTTACCTAAACCCAATTCGACTTGGCTAGGTTAATGACATTGAGCTTGCCCCACTGCACCCCATATATTGTACACTCAAAACAAGCCTATCCATTCTACATAAAACTTTATGTAACTGTCCACGTTATCAAGCATGGGAATGTTTAAACTCACCCACAACCAACTCAATTTCCTTCTATTAGGTAGTTGAATATATTGTGTACAAGTAATGAGAAAATGGGCCAAACGAAATTCATATTACTGTTTTTCCTTACCTACAACATTAAGGCCTCTTTTGTTTGGGGGATAAGTGGGTGGATCTCATAGAATTGCAATAATCTCATGTTTGACCGCCTTTACAATGGAACCTAATGTTTTGTCTGAATGAGCGCTGTATACCATGGTTTTCAAAACCAGATTGGACTGGACGGTCTGACCGGAAAATTGGGAACCAGTCAAGTGAACGGTTCTGTTTTACCTCATAACTGTTATATCCCCAAAACTCGTTGATTTGATCAGCAAACCGCTGACTCGAGTGGTTGAACCGTTCAACGATTTGATCACTTTTTTATTTATTTTTGTCAGAACAGGCCATCCGTTCCATTTAAACAGTCAAACTGTTCGACCCAAGAACTGGACCCTTGACCGGTTCATTGTCTAATTCGATTTTAAAAACCGTACTGTATACCCGAGCTATGTTTCCCTAGGAATCACTTGTCCAGAGAAATGTGTTACTTGGGTAACGTAGGATGATGCCTAAAATGAGGTTACCACTTCCAACAACCCAAATTAATAGAACATCTCATACAACCAATTGTTCTAATTGATATTTAATCCGAGTCCACTCTAAAGCATTCTTAAAAAAAAAAAAGAACAGCATATTTTTCCCGAAAAATCAACATATAATGTAAGTAATCGAGATTATCACGTTCTACATTAAAAAAGCACAGGAATGAGAAATACTCGATATTTTCTCAGTTTATATGCAAGCTTTAACGCATGTTTTGGTTTAAAAAAAAATTAAAGAAAACTTCAAAAATAGCTAGGGGTGCAACTTGAATGGGCCCAATTCAAGCCTGAACCGACCCGGCCCACAATTTAATACAAACTGGATTCGAATTTTAGGAATTTAGGATGGGTTTGGGCCAAAAAATTGGGCTTTTTGTTTTCGGGCTAAGATCGGGCCTAGCTGTTAGATAACCCAAACCTGGCCCAAGCCTGGCTTTGCCTTATTCTAACCAGAGCCTGCCTTGCCTATGTATATACATATATGCATATTTTTTTGATAGACCATATATATATATATATATATATGCTTACATGATGCATATATACATTTATATTAAATTTTAATGTGAATTGATTGAGTGTAACGGAGCTTAATCGGAATGCATCAAATTTCAAATTGGACAGTGCAGACATGACATCGGGCTCGAATTGGGCTTGGGCCTTAGGCTAAATTCTTAGGGTTGCACTGGTTTAAGCTTAAACCCGTTATATAGCCTGCTCGACTTGTACCCGTAAGAATAGCTGATTAACATGTAATTTGGTGCCCGAACATAGTTGAAGATGGTCATCAACCTCCTATTTTTAAACAATTTAAGGGATAAACTCCTCTCAACTTCTAACTTTGCAATATTAGTAACTTTACTTTGCAACAAATATCTTGGCTGTTAAGTAGTTGGTGACACTTGACAGACATGGACAATTGCATTTTAGGAAGGAAAAACTCCAGTACCCTAAACTGTAGGGGTGTGTTAAGTCAATCTCCGAATTTCAAAACATGTGTATGTAGTACCTGAACTAAGTTTTAGACTGTGTATAATAGGTCTCGGTCATTAATAATTTATCAGTTAATTTTGAAAATATCAAAACTACTCATTAGATGTTGTTGTTCCACCCTTGATTCTAAGATAGAAAGATTGTAGTAACTATTTACAATGGATTTTAATATATACAAGGAATTTTCATCAGCTATATAAAATTTAAAAAAAAAGAATATACAAGAGATTATGGCAATGGCGGTTTCAGCATTCCTGGCACCATCGATGGTTCGGTTCGTTCAAATCTGTTCTTGGCACCGCCGTCAGTTTCCGACACCGTTGTAGCAATGACACTATTCTTCGGGTTTTAAGTGTCACATGTGATCATGTGAACGAACGGTTAATGGCAGCGACTTATTAGACACACTAAATTTGGAATTTTGGATACTGCCTTGACACAACCCTAAAGTTTAGGAAACATAGAATAGATTTCAACGCGGCAAACGCAATGGCAATAGGCCAAGTTGAGCACGGGTCCATCCATTTGAACATGAACCTTACCCGACGACGACACTAACCCGTCAGTGCGAGTTTACCGCTTAACCTGATAACCAGATCCAGTCCCTACTGGGCTACTTACTGCCTACTGGTACTGGGGGAAGTGTAACAGGTTGTCTATGTTGCCAGTAAGTGGGGGCCGTGTCTGCCCTGATCCAATCACCCGCGTTGTTCTGTTTTATAATCGCATTGACCGTAAGCACAATGAAGAGGTTTGCACGTTAGATTGGAATCCACTTTGACAAACAAAATGACACTCGTATCCTGAGCAGGGAGGGTGTGTGACTCACTGACTGTGTGCGTTAGATATGGAGTGTTCAGACTTCACACTTCCGGCGTCGTAGATATATATCATATATGCAAGGGAGTCCAACTCTCGTTCTCTCGGAAGTCGGACCTCCTCGCTTGCCAAATTTAATATTGAATTGAGTTATGATTGGGCTAAACCAACCGACCGGAACCGGAAGTGAAAGGAGAAGGAACATCGGAAGTTTACAATTAACGGTCTCCATCATGTATAATTTATTCATGAAAAGGATTCCTTTGAGAAACACAAACATAGCATATAACCCCACGTGCTTTTAGGGATTTTCGAACAGGGAGAAAAATGGCAGGAATAGCTCTTTTGTTGGATCTGTGGAGAAAAAATATTGCAGTTTCGAGCCACACCCTGCATTCTTCCGGGTTATTCTCTGCAACCTTCGCTGCTTCGACCGCTGCTGCTTCTGTTGCAGCAGCAAGGCCTTTTGCTTCTAGATTCTTGTTCGGGTAATCTTTTTCTTTGTTGAATTATATTTTCTTGATTTTTCTATTCTGTAATCAGGCCAAATGCATCTCTATCTTCTGAATGCGTATCTCTACTTTTCTTGACTTGTTTGAGTAAATAGCTACATTGGATGTTAGGGTTTTGCCAACTTCTTCTTGACGAGCGATCCTTGTGTTTGCTTATTACATCATTATCATATTTGGGTTAAGTGTTCTGGCTATTTGTGGACGAGTTTGCTGCAATCTGCCATGTCTTTCAACAAGTCCAGTGCCGTTGTCTCATTGGAGCTTAGAATCATAGTATTCTTAGTGTTACATTTTGGTTTTGTTGTAAGAGCTAGATACGTCTGCCGGGTGGTCTGTACGGTTGACTGTTAATAAATTTTGGTTGCTGGTTGTTCTTATGACGGTAACCAGGCATTGCATGGTTTACCTACCTAACCTATGCCTGCATAATTAGTGTTACAAGCACCAACATGTTTTGACAAGAAGGAAACATTACACCATTAACATTTCTGTTCTCCCTCTCATCTTTTCGCTGGAGAATAAGCTATCTACTTGCTTCTCCATCTTTATTCTTCATAATTCAGCCTTTGGGTGGACTATGAAGCCCACTACTAGATCCGAAAGTTATATGATCCCCTACCTGTCCTACGTCATCCATGCAAAGCAATGTGAAACAAAAGAAGGTGACTGTTCAATAAATCACTTTACCATAAGAAGCTGATGGTCCTAACTTGAGAAGAAAATCTCTATAACATTTTGAATAGCTCAATAAATGAGATAATTTGTATATCAAAGGGGATTTTGTCATTCCTCAACCAGACACTAAAAGGGGTCTCTGATGATTTATTTTATTATCTTTCAGATTTATCTCAATTATATCTTTCTGGCACTTATTTGACCCAATTAACTCATATAGCATATAATGTTTATGATGAAATATTTTAATCTGTTCTTAGTATTTTTCATCTGTAGAAGAGTAAGGGTATTGGGTTATCAGTTCATGTTGAGCTGCACTCATTGGTACATTTCTTTGGGATCAATTTGCTATTTACACCATCTTTGCAATTCCCCTTGCATATTGCTATCACTCCTTTGCCAAGCACTTGTTTTCTAACCATAAACTTATTATTGTTTTAGTGGTGGCAGGATATCAGTTTCTTTTTGTGATGCTAACACAGAATGGACTGAAGACCATATTTCCAATCTACAAAGTGCTTCTAGGAATATTTTTCAGCATGATTCAATCAAGTACAACACCAAGGAATACCCAATAGAGCAAAAACCTCTATTCTCAGACTTTGGACTGAGGTCCCTTGCAATGACTTCCTTGAGGTCCTTCTTGGTTTTCTATTTGCCTCTTCTGGAACCTCATTCAGAAAATGAGGATGATGATGATTTCTTGCTGGACAATCCAGAAGAGAACCATGTAGACTTGGTTACTCCCTTCAAAAAATCTATCAAGCAAATCCTGCGAAAGGTGAATATCTTACTAACTTCATTTCATGTGCTTTCTTTCGGTGTTCCATGGCTGGTTACTGATTCAAGGACAACTTAGTTCAACTATCTTGATTAAATTCAAGCATGCAATTCGTTGTATTCACAATGTGCACTATTTTTGACAATGATAATTTTGTATCTTATCGAACTTCACTCAGTCTTATGGTATGAAATTTCTAAAAGTCTTTGACCTAGCCTCTGTCAAAGGTTTGGTTGCTGTTTTCTGATGCAGTGGCTTTTGTGATATTCTTTTGTCTATTGCATGAGAGGAATACCATGCATATGACTTGATAAAATATTTTGAGATTTGATGATCCTAAAATCTATTCATTAACTAATTTAAGTTCAACTTCATTTGTAGTTAAATGATGCTGACAGATCGACTATTGCCACAAAAACGTTTTTTTCTTAAAACGAAGGTAAAGTATGATAATAATATAAAAGTGTCAGAATGAAAGGACCTGAACCTTTGGACTGGATCATAGTTTTCTTTAATTAAAGGTAAATTGCTGAAACCTCCCCTGACGTTTCTGACCATTGCTGAAACCTCCCCTGAAGTTTAGTAATTGCAATCACCTCCCCTGAACTTTCTGATAGAGTTGCAAGTAGACCCCCTCTGGTAGAATCTTCTAAAAAGAGGCATGGAAATGTCAAAAATACCCATGTAGGTACTATTGAGGCTGGTTTCTACAGAAAAGAAAAACAATACAAACTTTATGAACAACAAAAACAAAGAGAATTTAAGTTGTAACTTTACCTTTGAGTGATTGATATGAAAGGGCAAATTTTGAAAATAAATCAACTTCAGAAAAGAGATTAGAAGGGTTTGAGGTAGTGATTCATATGAAGAGAAAATTAGGAAAATAAACATTTTTGTTAAAAGTAACTGCATGGGTATTTTGGACATTTCCATGCCTCTTTTTAGAAGATTCTACCAAAGGGGATTTACTTGCAACTATGATTGCAATTACAAAACTTCAGGGGAGGTTTCAGCAATTTACCCTTAATTAATTGATAAAAAAAAATACCCTTAATTAAAAGATGTGGTAACAAATTGATCAAAAAAAAAAAAAAAGATGTGGTAACATCTTTTGACAGCATAATTAGCAGGGTAAGGATAAAACTTCAAGCTCAGATGGTATTTCCGATACCTTCCCATGCCATTAGATTTGGTCCATTCACATTCCCTCTCAAGTTTGTCTCTGCCTATGGACAGTATTCTTGGGTCAAACATTTCTTTCATTGCTCTCGTCGCAGAAGAACCTGGTGCATCCCAATCAATAAACTTCAGGCCAACAAGTCTCATAGGAAGTTCATACAAAGTCATTGTTTAAGTGCTGTACTTGAGGTCTAGAGGTGTCATGAGAAAATTTAAGGATGGATGTCTTCAGGATTCTAAATACTAAGGGGTTGGTGTGCAAGATGGATGTAGAGAAAGCTTGTGACCTTTTTGATCGGTCTTCTTGGAGGGGGCATAAGAGAAGGTTTGAACCTAATTGATAAAGGACCTTGAGAGTTGAGACATCTAGTTTGGTGTCCTTATCTCAAGATTGCTTTCTGGGCAAGAGAGGTTTGAAGCAAGAAAATCCTTTATCTGGATTTCTATTCATGTTGGTGGTTGGCATCTTTAGTAGGCTTTTCAATAGTGATACTAAGGCTGGGCTGGAACAGCGAGTGAGTGAGGAGGGAAGGGGTGTGAGTCTCTTATTTACAATTTATTGATGATTTGTGAGAATGGAAGGGATGATGGTGTGAAGAACTTATAGTCTCTCTTAGGTTGCTTTTAGAGGCTGTTGGGTCTGAGGATTAATCTGAATTAAGAATAGCTTAATAGGATTAAACATGAAACCTAGTACTCTTATGCACTATGCTACACTACTTGGATGCTCTGTTTCCTCTTGTCCATTTTGTTATTTGAGTTTTTCTTTGAGAGGTAACACCAACTCTAGTGCATTTTTGGGGCTTGGTTTTGGATAGATTCACTAACAAACTCTCAGTTTGAAAAAGAGTCGAGTCCCTTTGTAAGTTAGGATGACCTTGATTAGCTACCTTTTCTTATCTATTTATGTACCTGTTCTCAATGTTTAAGGCCCCCGTTATGATCATTAAAAGGCTAGAAGAAATCATGTGGCATTTCTTTTGGGAACTTGGAGATACCAAGAGAGGCCATCTAATTAACTGGAAAGTGATGTGTAAGTGGAAAGAGGAAGGGGGTTAGGTTTGGTATATTGAAGTTTAGAAATATTTTCTTGTTAGGAAAGTGGCTCTGGAGGTTTCTGGTAGACTTAGATAAGTTATGGCATTCTGTAATTTGAAGCATCCATGGTGTATGTGCTAATGGCTGGGAGCCTAGATTCGTTCATAGAACTACTCTATGCACTCCTTGAACATCTATTCTTGCAATTTACCCTCTTTTACTTCGGTTTATCACATTGGTCTCAGAAGCGGTTGATGAGTCTTTTTGGTAAGACCTTTCATGGGGATGACACTCCTTGAACACTTTGTCCTCTTTGAAGATCCAGTTGATTGCATCATTTCTTTCTTGGTTATTGGTGGATTTCTCTTGGAACCTTGGGGTCTTGTAAGAATTTTAAGGGATTGGAAAGTGGACAAGTTGTCTTCTCCCTTAAGCCATTTGTAAATTTGGTCTCATTCTTTATCTATTTAACTGTCAACAGTTTATACTATGGCATATTCACCATCTTGCCCATTCTTAATCTGTTGAACAGTTGAAGGTTTTAGCAAGTGAGCTACTGAGCTAGTGTATGTAACTTGTCCCCCTTTGTCACTTAATGGTGTATTTAGAAGGAATTAACTGCTAAACATCTTGGCATCTCCTCTCTCACCATTGAAAGAGACTCACCAAACACTATAAACTGGATAAAAAATCAGGAAAGTGGGCCATGGAGGTTGGCTCACTACTTTCTGAAGCTGGGGACTTGATGGCTATTTTGCATGCAACAATCAGGGTGGATCCCCAGGTAATTGGACTGAATAGCTGATGTGCTAGTCAAATCAGGGACCCAAAGGGGGATTTTCTTTTTATAGTGACAATATGCTTCCTTTATAGTTTGCTGGGGGAGGAGGTTGTGTCTTCTACACCCCCTCTGTACACTGTTTTGTCTATTTTGTTTATGCAATACTTACGGCTACCTTTTTCTCAAAAAAAGGGAAAACATTTCATCTGTATCCATCTTGTCAGATTTCTATGTGCATGAGCCACAGTTCCATGCTTGTAAAAGTATCTATTAGAAGCTTGATGAATTGTCAAAAAAGAAAAAGAAAGAAAAAGAAAAGAAAAGAAAAGCTGAATGAAGAAAAATTCTCTGGGTTGTATTTAGCAAATGTTTTGTTTCATCTCTTTTGGAGAAACTGTTTGAAAATTTTTTGGGAAGGGAGAACTTTGAAACCATGGAGAAAGATGAATTTCTTGTTAAAATGGAAGATATCCATGTGGATTCACCAAAATACCTCTCTGTAGTTTATTGCTCTAGCCTCTATTGCTCCTTTTTTTGTTTTCTTTTCGAAGAAATTGTTTGGATCATTGTTTCTCTTTTTCCTCGATCAAATTTCTTCATATTTTGGCACTTCAAAGTATATTGTGCTACTCTCAGCTCCTCTCTTTTGATGCTTTTCCCTCCTGTTTTTTGGGCTTCAACTACTGTTCCCCTCACCCCCCCTCAAGAAAAAAAGAAAAACCACCACCATATGATATCTACTTTTGATTAAGCTGACCAAATAGATAAAGCTTGCTCCATTATTTTTTATTGTGCATGTAAGTTGAACACATCAAACTAAGTTGAGCCAGATTCTGTATCTGGAATTTTGATTGGATTGATTTAAAATAGATTAAGATCCAATTTTTGTTTAATGACTTTTATTCTTTAATAGTTTAATTATATCATCACTTGTCATTGGTGGTTGACCTAGTGGGGCAGAGCATTGCCCCTGGACTACTCCCTACTGTGGACATTTGAAAGGCGGACCTCTCTTAGCATCGATGAAGCCATGAGGCTATAGGTTGAAATCAAAATCCATATTGGACTTGAGTTTTTATTGGCTTGATTTTGGAGGGATGTAGGAACGACTGTTACAAAAAGTGATATACTTTTTTCTACTGATTAACACAAAATGAAGGGCAGACAAACAACAACAAAAATTTTCGTTCTTCAGTTTAGCCCCAAGCTCAGTTGGCACCTTAGCATTATATCCAGTTGCTTTATCTTCTTTTTATCTTCCAGGAGGCAGAGGAACCTTTACATGGTTTATCATCATCATCATCTTCTTCATCTATGCCTTGTCCCAACTATATGGGGTTGGCTACATGAATCCTATTTCATCATTCCAGTTCATTGTCAAATTATGGGCACTAAAAAAGTAAAAATCATGTCTTACCACTTCCAGTCTAACCCTAGCTCTTCTAGCTCCTTCAACTTGTAACAGATCACTTCTTCTAATGTGTACTGTAGATGGTCTTCTATGCATGTGACCAAACCACCTCAGTCTATTTTCTCTCATTTTATCACTTATTGGAGCTACTCCTAGGTTCCTTTGTTTGACTTCATTTCTGAGTCTATTACGGTGCCATACACATTTCTGCCACAGTTTCTGGATAGAACCTTTTCATGGTTCTGGCAAAAGGCTTATAGTCTTGTATCTAGTTCACCTGTCTGATAGTTGGACCAGCTTTAGGTAATGGCCTCTTTCATAAATTTCTGATCACAAGAATAAAATCATCTCTTCTGCCATCTACAACAAGAAACAATCTCTTGGCCTTTTTGCCCAAGCATATGTTCTGCAAGCTCTGTCTCTTATTAATATAGCTCTATTGCTGCGGAAGAAGTAAAGAATATTTATCACTCTAATATTGCTCTTTATGATCTGTTCTATAGGCCTATGCCTTTGTATCCTTGAGTTTGAAGGAGACAGGAACCCAAGTCTGGTGGATGTATTAAGGGCTGTATGATCAGACTGTGATTAACAGCTGGCCCCCCATTATCTGGGTCTCCACAGAAGTAGAGGATTGTTCTCAGTCATCCTTAATCTGATGGCTGAGATGGTCACAAGGTTGTCTGACAGACTCAAACCTTTTACCTTTCAAGAAAAAGGCTCTTTTAATAGGGCTCTCTTTTCACCAATTAATTGCTTATGCTGTTGCTTGCTAGCCACTTCTATGCTATTTAAATTTGTTCATAATCAAGCATCCCATTTGTGGTCCTCTTGGACTTTGAAACACAATGATTGTTTTGTATTCTTATAAGATCGTCTGGAGGTTTAGTAATTTGTAGTCTCAGGTACTAGTTGCTTGTCCTTATGCCTTGGATTAAATATTGTTCTGTTGCTAATTGACCTTTACTTGTTGATCAATCAATTATCTAATGCAGACTACAGTTATAACTACAAGACGTGTACTTGAAAGACTTGCTGTTTGTTATGTTTCACAACGAATGGCATGGAAACTTCTTAAGGGTATTTGCTCTCCCCAATAAAAAATACAATGCATGATTTATGGTATATGTTTCAATTGTTACTTGTACTAAGATGAAGTAAAATTGTAAAAGATGTTTATCTATTTACATTCCTAGGTTTGCTATTAGATAGAGATGCAACCTTGAAAATGTAGAAATTACACTTTGTGTTGTTCTGGTACAAGTCTGAAATGTATGGTATTGGACTTTGATGCTTATTTTCTGTACTGGAGGATGACATCATGCTAATGGAGGCTATTTGCCTGATAATATGATGGCCATTACAGGATGAAATATCTTTCTCAAAAAATTACTTTTCAGCGTCATTTTATTTGCTTTGTCAAAGCAAGATACTTTTTTTGGTACATTGCTTATAGAGAACCCTATTCCTTGGTTTAGTAACTACTCTTTTATTCTTTTGGATGTAACAATGTTCAGATTTAGGGGAAAGGTCTGCATAGCATACAACACGATTATTAACACATTTATTTGCTGGGTAGAACATAGGAGATCTATTGTTATAGGGTCCTAAATGTTAAAGTGCTTGGCTTGACATGTTCCAATGGTCTTAAAACTTCACTATGATTCAAACTTGAGGTGTGGTGGTAGGCTTTTGGCATGTTGGTCAAGCACATAAGAAATGGTACCAGAGCCTACCAAGTTCGAACCATATTGAGGGCTACCTGGGAGAAGGGCTCCCTAGAGCAGAGTGAAAGCTTTCGCAGAAAGGGCTACCTGCTGCTAGAGTGAGAGCTGCCCAGAGTGAAGCTGCTGAGATGCCGGCTGCAGAAACATGGTGGTATGTTACAGCATGTTGAAGTGCTTGGCTTGATGCATTCCAAGTTTCCAACAGTCTTAAGGCTTTTGGCATATTGGTCAAGGATGTAAGGTCTATGTAAAACTCTGATTGGTTTCGAACAGTCCAATGTGTAAATTTTATTCCAAAAGTATGCAATGAGAAAATAAAATAAAATAAAAGGGGGAAAATAAGATAAGGTGCATACCTGATGGTTTGCAGAACATATTTATAATGCAATCATACGGGTATTTCTCCCTCACTTGAATGGTCAAGGCTGTTGAATTCTTTGAGGTTATCTATCCATCTTTTTACCTATGCTCATTTATTCATGTAACTCATGGATTTAATTAATATCTTTGGACATTTCATTTCCCTTCTCTGCCCTTTGATAGATAACTTATGAATTGAGTTAATGTGTGTAGATGTGCCCAAATCAGCAAAGCGCAAGGCAGAAGGGGAATGCCCACTTTTGTTTACTTTTACAGAGTCAGTAGGACAACCTTCAGAGGTCAAATGTTTTTCCTGTTAGTCTGTTATTCCTATGGTGGATTGCTTGGTTGTGTGACTTAAATGCCTTTTACTCCTTTCTGTTTAATAGGACCCTTGTTAGGAGTTATGGCATCATGGGTTGTCCAAATTGGAATTGAGATATACGGATGCTTTGCTCATATAATCAATAGTGAGCGGGACAATAAAGTTAATAAAGAAGAAATCTGGCTTCATGGTAAAAAGATTTCTGCTGCAACTATAAGGTGCGGTGCATCCTTAGTTTTTGGTAAGCACATAACTTAATTTTCCATCCTTCAGCTGGGCAATGGATTGGTAAGCACATAACTTAATTTTCATTGTATTTGTATAAGATCTTCATTACCTAGATTACCCATGTTGGTTTATTTTTGGCTGCTGACTCGTTAGTCTTTGAATTGGGGTCGTATTTTTCCCCAGTTAATTTTTTGAGTAAAGACCCCTGAAAATAGCAGCATTCTAACCCTGTTTGCTCAAGGCACCATCTTATACATATTTGGTGATTTAAGTCATAGAATCTGGTAAAAAAGGCAAAGGTTAGGACCGTATCCAGCTAACCCATCCTGAAACCAACATTGGATGATCTATTCAAAATCCCATATTGTGATATTCATAATTGTTAAAATTATTGTGACGGTGACAATGACTGCTAATGATTTAGCAAACTACAGCAGCACTATTTTTGTCTGATGCTATTCATCAAAAAAAAAATGTCTGATGCTCTCAAGTTTCCAAGCTAATATATTATAGCATTTACTTTCCTGCAGGTTGTGCTGTTGGGGACTTGGTGGGACCCATATTGGTAACATTTTACTTCGAGAAGGGGCTTCATCTAGACCTCTAGAGTTGCTGGATTTGGTGTCTTGTACATTCTTTGTACCCAACTTAGAAATAAGATTGGTGCACTTTGCATACTTATCCACTTACTGTGAAGGTGCTCAAATTATGGCAGGCATTAGAAGATAGATGTGTCCCACCACCATTGTCTTTCCCTTCGAAATTTCAGTCTAGGGCTATCTTAACTATTGTGAAGAATCAGCTAGGTGTAACTGTCAATGCAGGAAGAATTTTGTCCTGTCCGATCTGTCTTCCGGTATTAATGGGCCTTTCTCTTTTTGTTCCCTTGGAATCTTTCAGATTATTCCGTTGCCATTTGATATCTTTGTGAATGCTTAACGGGGTACATCCGTACATGTTACTTTGTAATAACACTTAAAATAAGTATTTGTTCTACTCCAATACATACTTATTTTAAGTGTTGCGACCACATAATAAGTGGAAAACAAGTATTTTATTCATGTTTAGCAAATTAGCCCAGAATAAGTGCTTATTTTGAAAATAAGCAATTAAAAAATGTCAGAATTGGGTGTTTTTTTAAGTGCTTATTCAATAATTACTTTTTTTTGGGACAAGATTGTTTCCAATGTTTTATTTATTTATTTAGGGATTGCCCCCATCTTCAAAAAGCTGAAAGGACCTTATCATTTTCTTTCCATCGAATGTTATTTGTAGTGGCAGCAACCATTGTGGAATTTGACATCAAGTTTATGAAACCCACTGTTTAACTCTTTTTTTGGCTCCATTTTTCATTATTTCTCCAATCCCTTTCTTTCTTCCCTTGATTTTTAGGATTCTAATGCTCTGTTTTGCTTTGGTTTTCATATCCAGCACACAATGGGCCCTAAATGGTGATGTTTATTATTTTGGTTTTTTAATCAAAGTGTCGATATAGCGTTCATAAATATTTAATATATGTCTATATTAAGCTAGGGCTATAATTATCATTTCTGCAAATATAAATACTTATAGGATAAATAGTTAACTAAACATTGCAACAAATAAGTATAAATGATTTGAAAAAATACCTTCCAAGCGTTAATAAGTACTTATTAAATAAAGCATTTATTCCACCAACCATTTATTTTCCAAACATACCTTTATAATAAAATGTTTGATAGCCTAAATTTGAATTCTTACGTAAATATAATTCTGTTTGCAGCCTATTTAGCATTCAGCATAAAGCTGTCCTGGTCCAATCAGGATGTCCATGTCTTCTATTGGATTACTAAAGAACCTTCCATAGACGATTAGATGATAGCTTAGAATGAGAATTTGACACTAAATCTCTCAGTTGCATAGATCATAATTCAGCCAGCAAGATCAATGTGCATCCAATATAACAATTATAACATTAAATGTATAAAACCTTTTCTTCTTGGTAGCCATTGAATATATCTAAAATCCACCATTCTATTCTACTATTTAAAATTTCACAGTAGACGCAAGGGATCTTGGGCTCTTGGCCTCTCGAAAATAGAATACCGCTGAACCCACTAGGCCAATAACGCTCTAAACCAATTTGTATGTCTTTCTTTTTTTCGATTTCTTATCGTGTCTATTAGATATTACGGCAAAGTAGATACAAGAATTCTTAGCTACTAAAACCGTTCATGTCATCTTTTAATCGAGTCCGACTTAAACATAAGCATGATATCTAAAATACTGAACCAATCAACCGGTATCATGAAAGATTAAAATTGGTAACAATCAGCTAGTATTTATCAAAATTTACGGGAAAGTGCAGTTTTAAATGGTCAAAGTTCTTCCGGTATGATAACCCTTTTGTCTTCATACAAATTGCCATTTTAATTTTCTTTCAACTAAAAAAAAAATTCTTTCAAATTATGAGTACTTTATTTATCGCCCATGCCCTGAAGCCCATCCCTAAAAAAATAAAAAGACTAAACCAGATGAGCAGTCGAAGGATCCATAGTCAGGCTCCACCGAATTTATCATAGTCGATTAGTCATCAAATTCATGGTTCAAAGAACCGATGCATATCGTTCTGTTTTCAGGGTCACCAAAATGCTAAATTCTAGGATTCAGAACATGTGGTCATGTTCAATGCTTAATACCGAGATGGCCATGTTCAAAGCTTGGCACCTGGAATATTTTTTATGCGTGAGTGTTGATCCCAAACGTTCAAAACCCTCAAGGCTTGTGTATTTCAGTGTATCAAACTGTATTGGACCCTTTGGATACCGATGAGATATGCCCGAGATTTTGATCCTTGCTTCTATTTAAACAAAATTGCATTCACAGCAGTGCTTCACCTTTTGCACGCTCAAACATAGACTTAACCAGCAGGGAAATGCCAGATCATGTTCCATAAATTATGATGGAATTTGTTCTAAAAATTCACATTTTAAGCAAAATAGAAGACTCATTCAGGTAAAAATAATTTAACATTCAAATTTTACATTCCAATAAATTGCATTCACATCAGTGCTTCACCTTTTGCACGCTTAAACATAGACTTAACCAGCAGGGAAATGCCAGATCATGTTCCATAAATTATGATGGATTTTGTTCTAAAAATTCACATTTTAAGCAAAATAGAAGACTCATTCATGTAAAAATAATTTAACATTCAAATTTTACATTCCAATAAATGGAAGAATCAGATTATTCTCACGGTTGAGCAATCAGTTTTTTTGCAAGCACATCATAAATTCTATCTAATTTGCTTGGCTCAACCTTGAAGAAACGATATGCATCAGATTTCTTGGTGATGTTACCACTGAATATCTCCACTGACATAATTTCCTGTATTTTTAGATAATGAGAAGGGAACAATTGGAGTTCACAGCACAAACGTTGATCCTGCGAAATACCAAAATCTGCCAAGTCAATCTCAAACACCTCAAGTTAAACAATAATTTTTTGCTTCGGGTGGGGCAAAAACCAAAACAAAGACATTATATAGTACTGCAATTATTAGCATCTTTCACAAATTGCATTATACAGTAATGCAATGTGATATGGAAATAAACGCATTTAAACCTACCAAGTACAAACATTTGATTAGATTTGGACGGGATAAATCAGTTAGGGCCGTTGCCTGAATATTCTCATCCACATAAACCAAATTTCAGGGTGAAACTTTTCCAGGTGGGAATCCGAAGCCTTGAAAGCAAAGCACAGGTTTGTCGTTGATTCTTCTTTGATCAATACAGATGCTTTCTAACTATAGAAATCAGCTTTTATGTTACCTTTTTGATTGTGCATCAGATATAGTTCGTGGTGTGAGGTAAGGCACCGGGGCCTTTAGATGCATGGGGTGTAAGTGTGTAACCTTGGCATAGCCGCACAAGGTTCAAGCTTCACGACTATCCACTTCTAAAGAAAAACGTTAAACCAAAGAATGAAAAATCACAGAAATATACATAAAAGTTTTATGCTATCAGTTTTAGTTATTCAACCCAGACAGTCAAACCCTGAACCACCAAAGTAACTGGTATTCAATCCAAGAGTTCCAATATGTTGGTTATGAAACAAGGCTAGAAAATTTGAGAAGCGGTTGCACCAAAATGCTTTAGCATTGACAGCAACCTCATTTTGCTACCAGGATCATTCAAGATAGTGTCAACTGTTAATTGGTGTTTAGGAAACCGGACTGGATGGCCAGTCGGACTGGTTGAACTGTGACCAGGGACCCTGACTGGTTTGGTCAAGAACCAAAATTCCTAAAAAATCAATGAAAACTGGATGACCAACTGGTTCAACCAGAAAACCAGCGAACTAGGACAACACTTGAAATTCCAAAATACTTGTGCCAAGACTTGAACCCATGGACCCTTTATTTATGTATTTTACTCAATTAACATTGATATATTTATTTATGTGTTAATTAATTATTGTAAAGGGTTTGACTATGATACCAAAAAGACATGATACCCAAGAAACTTGTGACCAATCAAGAGTATCATAAACATGTTAACCAATTAGGTGGAATTTATCAAAATTTACAGGTGGGTTTGATTGGGAACTTTTCCGATACCATGTCTTTCCGACATCATAAATTTTCCCTATTATATATACATATATTACTTTATTACACACATTTTAAAGAAAATGCAAGTTAAGAGGTTTGAACCCTAATCATTGGTTTTAAAAATTAAGAAACTTACCATCTATCTACCACATTCAAGTATGATATAATTTGTAAAATAAATTATATATAGTAATTATACGACCCATAGTATATATACATATATGTCACGTTATCATGGTTCAACTTCCAGTTTGACCCTGATTGAACCTCTGACTCGTGAACCTCTCCCCTTTTCGGTTCTATGCCTGGTCCAGTTCTCTAAATTACTCATAATATCAACCTATCTTCTTTAAAGTTATGAGATGTGACCTCAGCCTGTATCAAAATACTGGAATGCAAAAAAAAAATGCGTACTTACAGTCTCACTAAGTAGATCTGATCCAGGAAGACCTGTTATACACCAATCATCCATTGCAGACTGTCTCAAAGTTGTACTAGCTAAATCTTTACCACCTGTCTCTAAACCCAATGAGCCCTTTACACCTCCCCGAGGGCTACTGTCAGCTTCCCCCTTTGGCCGATTTGTTCTTTGGAGTACTTTACCACTTGGACCAACCAAAGGACCTTCCTTCCCTCTGCGAGCACTTTCTTCAGCTTCCCTTTTTCTCTTATGCTCAATATATCTATCTAAATCAGCCGATGTATGGCAGCCAGCAGCTCGAGCCTCCTGTGCAAGCATTTTTATCTAAATGTGAGAGGAAGGTTAAAATGACTGAAATTAAGTTCAATGAAAGCCAATGAGTTAAATCTCTAAACAATAAAGAGAATTAGGGCCACTGGATGGTTTATGACATTTTCAATGGTTAAACTTACGAAACTTCTGTGTTGGTTGCTAGGGGCTATAAATAATTTCTTTTTTTCTACAATTGTGTCAAGGGTAAGTTTTTTGGAGCATAACAACTCTAATATTAAAATAAATGCAAGTCAGTTGCTGTGTAAGCCGTAAGGACATGTCAATATCCAACAATGAGGCGATGCATCCAACTCATTGACTTGGGAAAACCTGAATCATGGTTACATCCCACAGCTTATTCAATGTATTATGATACATATCTCTGTTGTAACTTAGTCATTTCAAACATGCAAAATAAAATAAATATACTTGTGATTGAGCTAGTTTCGATGAAATGGTACCCAAAGTAGCAGTTGAAAATAAGAGATATGTTGTTACTTTCATGTTAATGGAACTATTGTCATGTCTGATGGGACTATGAGCCTATAACATTAATTTGATAGATGGTTTGATCAATAATTCAAGTATTATTATTATTATATATCTATCAAAAAAAATTAAGTATTATACCCCATGTGGGACTCATCGTATGGTAGACCCCACCGCCCTGAATGTGCATTGATGTACAACAATGCCACTTGCAGGGCTTCATAATTGTCCAAAGAAGTACCCATGAATGTAACACCTGGGTGGGTGCCTAGGTGACAAGGCACCCAACCGCCATGGAAGTTTGCCTCCCCCAAGCACCTAGTTGTTTATGTACAAGGCATCATATAAAATTATTATATTTTTTATTTTGTTAGGTTAAATATTACAATAAACATTATAACACAATTATTCATTTTGTGGGTTCATAATATTTTTAGAGCTGTCAATGAGTTGGGTCTGGTATGGGACAGGGTGGAACCGGTCCTGACCCAATTCTAATTGGGACGCAAAGCTCAGAAGCAGAACTAAATCAATTATTAATCAGGATAATTGGGTCTGGCCTACTTAGACACTTTTTTTTTTTTTTTTGATAATTACCTACTTAGACATTATCATACTTGACATCTATACTTAACCTATAATATGACAACTCGGAATTTCATTTTTGATAATGTAACCTTAATAAAAATGACAGTAATTAGTTAAACATTTATATGTCGATAAAAAATGTTAATAAACTAAAACTATATTATATACTGTATGAAATTTACCCTTTTAGACAAAATATAAAAAATACAAGAAAATCAATAAGACGTTTATACCCTATTAATTGGATAATCGATTCAGAACAGCAAAAAATGCTCCTGACCCAACTGGGATACAAAACTCAAAACCAGAACCACTATAATCAGTTCAGTTATATTGGGTAGACCCCAACCAGTTGACAGCTATAAAAATTCACAACTCGTATACTAGATTCCTTTTATTATTATTATTATTATTATGATGATGATGATGATGATGATGTTAGGTTTGATCAACACACAAATCAATGGACACTGTTGAACCCTTGAAGAAAAAAATTGTTATTTCCCAAGGACAAAAAAGGTTTCATCTCTGACTAGTCTTTTCTTTCTTCATTTTATTTTCACGAATATGTTGATTTTCTATGTTTTATATGGAGTTTATACTTCTTTGATGAAGATAATTACTAATTATTAATGAAAGATGATTGCTGGTTGCTATGAATCCTAGGGAATAACCCTAGGATTTAGGCTTTTAATTAAAAAAAAACCATAGCCTAGGTGACAAGGCACATCGCTGGCCCTTTGGCCTAGTTTTGCCTAGGTGCCATGACAACTACGGAAACTACCACCATGAATTTGATGAGACTCTTGACATGGTTGTCCTACAAGATCATATTTCCAGAGGTGGTTCAGTCACTGACATTTGAAGGTCAACTGTTTTAGATCCCCTAATGCACATTCATGTAAAACGATGTCATTGCAGGGCCTCCTAATAGTCAAAAAGAGAAGTACCATACATGTTCATGAATCATGACAACTGAAAAGAAGTGTTGAATCCAAAATCTGTCACCACTAGTTGTCTGTAGAATCATGACAACTGAAAACAAGTGTTGAATCCAAAATCTGTCACCACTAGTTGTCTGTAGAATGATGTTGCACCACATCAAACCTAGGGGATAGTCAGTTGTGTGTGTGTGTGTGTGAAAAGAGATTTAGATGTACAAGTCAAAATCCAACAATCTATACCTGAAGATCTTGAATTCGTTTCCGTATCCTATGTTCATCAATTACAGTCTTCATCAACTCCTCATGTTCTTCTTTGGAAAGAAAGCGCATGAAGACCTTGTATCGATGATATATATTCTTCTCTTCAGGTGAAAGATCCTTCTCCAAAGGATTAGGATAAAGTAAATTTCTTTCTAGTATGAAATCCTTCCTACGTTTCCTCTCATCAAGCCTGCCAAGAAGACTAAAATATGTTTACCATGGAAAGAAAAAAAATAGAAAAAAGAAACTTTATATCCTGTTTGATTTTTCATCCCACGGGGATCAATGATGTAGACGTTTATTAATATAAAAGGAAGAGAACACAAACAAAAATTTTGGAGCATAAAGCAGGGACCTGACAATAAACCTCAAGAATGCAACACTACAAAGTATTTTACATTTTTTTCCTAGGCAAATTTGGGGGTAGAAGTGGCCAAGTGGGGAGGGTGAAAACAAGATCTGATTCCATGTCAGTAGAAACCACATCCACTGACCCTTCCAGCTAAGCCAGCTGGCACCTTTCATGTTCTTATTCGACATTCACCCCTACTGTTTATTTTTCCTTTTTTTTTATGCTTAATAATCAAGAGAAACTTGTTAAAATAAAGGGTAGGGAAAATGAACAAGACCCTTGGAGTGCAAAAGTGGAATCTAACAAAAACCTCAAGGAGAAACAACAACAACAACAATAGTAATAGTAATTTATTATTATTATGCAGGAGAGGCATTCCCCAATAGAACTCCAAACCTCAAGATGATCTAGTCCATTACTCAATGTTGGTCTCAGCTATCTGGGGTCTTGGGAGGGTGGACAGGATACTATCCTTCAGTACTTTTTCTCACACTCGTTAGCCCAAGATTTTACCATTACACCAAGCAATAGTCCCCTAAACCTCAATATGTTCTACTTTGATTAAGCATTGGTCTATTTTTGATAGAATGTGTAATCATTAATCTAAAATAACCACAATGCACGAAGATAGAAGTTCAACAGAAAATACATTGAGAAATGAAAATAGTTCATTAACCAAGGTTGAGGATTTATTTATTGCAACCACAGGCAGCTGCATTCTGTTAGTGCTAATGTTAGAAATATTTTGGTATGAGAACCAAAATCACAAAGAGTTACAAAGCACAGGATTCCACAAACCTTAAAATACAGGAAGCATAGATTTCAGAAAATAGAAATAATTATTTCATACAAGAATAAGCACAACATATTTCAATTGGAAAAAAAAAACAATCTGATATCTAATGGCATAGAACTATAAAATGCACAAAATAACTAAAAGACTAGTGGTTCATCCATTTAAGGATGCTGGTCTGACACTGAAACTAACTGATAAAAGAAAACTTTGTCCTTCAATTTATTATTTCTCATGTCTATCAGTTTTCCTTACCATTAGGTCTCATGATGTCATGTTTATTAGTGTAACTTTACTAGTTCTATCAATGCATATTTACAAGTAAACAATGAAAAATGATTAACACCTTTTCAAGTAGATATGCAAAACTCGCAGCTTAAGTTCACGCTCAGCTTCAGTGTCAGCATCCTTGAATTCCATCTCTGCCAGGGATTGCTCAGCATCATTATCATATTCAGGATCGAACTCCTGCCTTTTGGGATTATAGCCACTCAATTCACTCAGAGAAGGTCCCTCATCCCCTGAAGACTTGGGTTTCTTCCCTCCAACACTCCTGTCCACTTCAGAATCTGACAACATTAAAGCAGAAGTAAATAAGGATTGCCCTATGATAGGAAACAGTCCTTAATGTAATAGAAGACATTTTTAAGGACATCATAGAAAAATAGAAATCATATCCATCAGAACTAAACATGATTTCAGAACTGGAAGATTCTGAACTAGGCCAACCAGTTCTTTTGGCAGGTAAAATTGGTCTGATTGGCAGGTAAAACTGGAAGATTCAGAACTGGAAGATTCTGAACTAGGGCAACCAGTTCTTAAAAAGAATTTTAAGAAGTAAATCAAGCCTAAGATGGTTGGTATAGCCAGTTTACACTATGCAAATGCAAATAGCATTGTAAACCTGAATCAGAGAACCAGTTTGATCAATTCCACTGAAATGCAGGTTTTTATTAATTAAATAATAAAAATGGATTTAATAAGTGGGAAACCTATCCAGCCCTGTTAATAAAGTTTATATTTAGAATATGGTTTTTACTATTTTACAAAATATAAGTATATAACTAAATATTACTAGAAATTTTAATAAAAGAAAGTATTAAAAAGGTTATAATGGTTAAACATAAGATGAGGACCATATAACATAGTAGTTCTGGGCCTATTGCTGTTAAAAATTATAAATAATGCCATTACAGTATATAATTCCAAGAAGATTGATATTCAGACCGTAGTTGTCAAAGCAACGCCTAGGCAACAAGGTGCTCTTGGAGGCTCGCCTCGCCCAATCACCAAGCAGTTTTGTGACTGTGTTATAAAATACCGTGTGTTTATATACTAATTTCTTTTTATTATTTTCTTGTTTGTTAGGGTTTAATCAACACAAAAATTGCTAACTGCTGTACTGAACCCATGGTTCAAAGTATCGATACACCTCTGTGTATCGGTACTTATAATGATATTCCCCCTATTTTTTTACTTTTTTTGGTTTTCAATTTCATTTTTAAATATAATTATATATATTATTTTAAAAAATGTGTTCCCAAAAGCACCTATAAACAGGTGTATTGGTACCCTAAAGATACAATACAATATGCCCGATACAGGGTGTATCGTATCGAAATTTTGATCCTTGATTTTTTTTTATGAATGAATATAATTTATTAATTCAGAAAATGCAGTACAGGGAACTCAAGAGAGGCACGAGCTGTTACTTCTTCAGGGCAGTATTACATCAAATAAAAAACAGAATTAGTCATAAATACAATTACAAAGCAGCCCAAAATAAATGTTCCCTAGTAGCCCCCTGCTTAGCTAATCCATCCACTAAGGTGTTTGCTGATCTTCCCTCCCAACAAAAGGTAACTGTCATATTTCTTGTAAACCAGTTGACTTTCCTTAATAAATCTTTGTGTCGCACATGGCTGAAGTTGGATCTGTCAGCCATCCCACAACAATTTGAGAGTCTCCTTCAACTACCAGATGTTGAACTCTTAATTGTTCTGCAATCTGAATACCTTGTACCACTGCCAAAATCTCAGCTCTATTAGGTCTCCTAATCCCACAGGACCTGAAAACAAGGCTAATATATTGCTCTCCGTATCTCTTAGCACCCCTCCTATTCCCGATGGGCCTGGGTTTCCTTGGCTGCTACCATCAAAATTCAGCTTTACCCATCCTTTAGGCAGAGGGGTCTACACTGTAGAAACCCTGTCCTTCCTTGTATGGCTGCTAGCCAACACCAACCAATTTCTCCAAAAATCATCAAAGGAAAAAGTACGAAAGAGGTCCATAGTTCTCAGCCAATGAATGGCCCTAGTTAAGATGCCATCCTCAACAGCCTGAATGCTTCTTTCCTTTTCCTTGAATATTCTTGCTTTCCTTTCTTCCCAAATTGTCCACAATGCGGCTGCTCTAATACATCTCCACATCATTTTTCCGTTTTTTGTAGGCCACACAAAAAAAGAAGGATCAAATAGCTGACTTTTCCGTGGACAAATTCCACCTGCACCCAAACAAAGAAAAAATCTAACTCCAAATGGCTCTAGAAAAGGAACAAAATACAAGTAGATGGGAGCAATCCTCCCCATTAGCCCTGCAAAGTACACACCAGTTAGGGGATAAACACATGAAAGGCCTTTTCTTTTGCAAGTTGTCCAAGGTATTAATCTTTCTATAAAGCACCTCCCAGCAGAAAATAACAATTTTTGGTGGAACAGGCTAAACCAAATCTCCTTGGTCGAAAAACCCCACTGACTCGGGGAGGAGGAAAGGGACTTAAAAAAAGAAGCACAAGAGAAGTACCCTTTTGGATTAGGGGACCATAATCTCACATCCAAACTAAGAGGGTCCAAAAAGACATTGCCAAGAAGAGACAACAGATCTGAGACACTGTTAAGTTCATCATCCCTCAAACCTCTCTGAAAGCCAAAATCCTAAGTTAAGGATGAAGGTGAAATATGAGATGGAAGAAAATGAGAGATAACTTTTTCCTTGTAAAGAGAAATAGAATAAAGAAACGAGAATTGGTCCTTTAGAGCAGTAGTCCCCACCCAAGTGTCTTCCCAAAATAAAACAAGGTTACCAAAATTGACATCATACCTAACAAAGTTGAGAAATTGAGGGAGGATACTTTGGATTGCTTTCCAAGGAGATGCCAACGTTGCTTGTCTTGATACACCCGCATCCCATCCGTTTTCTAGTCTTCCATGTATACTAGCTATCACTTCATGCCACAACCTCTCCCTTTCTCTAGGCCACCTCCACAACCATTTTCCTAATAGAGCTTTATTCTTGAGAGTTAACCTACCTAACCCCAGTCCACCTTCCTCTTTGCTCCTACAAACTATTACCCAATTAATTAAATGATCTTTCTTTTCCTCCCCTAGCTCCCAAAGAAAATTTCCCATTAACCTCTCCAACTTCTTAACCTCCCTATTAGGTATCCTAAAAATGGACAAGAAGTAGACTGGTAGGTTCACTAGGGCTTCTCTCAATAAAGTCACTCTACCCCCTATAGAAATATAGTTTCTTTTCCAAGCTGCTAACCTTTTCTCAATTTTTTCCAAAACCGGATTCCAAAAACTACTTTCTCTTGGGTTAAGCCCCTAGAGGGAGACCTAGGTACTGCAAGGGCCAAGAAGAAACAGGACAACCTAGAAAATTTGCCACAGACTGAATAATACCCTCATTCATATTGACATCGACCACACAACTCTTATCCAGGTTTATCTTCAAATTGGAGACCTTCTCAAAATGTTGTAACAATGCTCTAAGGTTCCTCAGTTTTTGCCTGTCACCTCCTTCACAAAATATTATGATATCATCAGCAAATTGTAGATGGGTTACCCAGACATTGTTCCTTCCAATCCTCCATCCACTCACTTCCTCTTCCCTATCTGCCTTAGAGATTAATATTCTGAAAACATCTGCAACTAAGGTGAAAAGGAACGGGGAGAGTGGGTCTCCTTGTCTAAGGCCTCTACAAGCTAGAAAATAGTCTTTGACCACCCCATTAACCAAGACTGAGTAATGGCAAGAACTAATACAGCCCTTTACCTAGTTGCACCATCTATCTCCGAAGCCATAACACCCAAGGATCTCTAGTAAAAAACTCCAATCCACAAGATCATAAGCCTTCTCTAGGTCTAACTTACACGCAAAACCTTGATTCCTCGACTTTCTCATGTCCTCCACACACTCATTTGCTATTAAAATCTGATATGTTATTTGCCTACCTTGCATGAAAGCACCTTATGCTTGACTAATGATGGATGGTAGTATTACTCGGATTCTCAGAGACAACACTTTAGCCAAAATTTTATAGATGCTAGTCACCAGACGGATCGGCCTAAAATCCTTAAGGTCCTTTGCATCTATCTTCTTTGGGATTAGGGCTAAGAAGGTTGCATTAACTCCAGAGCTTACCTTGTTTTTATATATAAATTCCTGAAACACCCCAACAAGGTTTTCTTTAATCACATCCCAACAATCCTGATAAAAAGCCATTGTGAAGCCATCTGGACCAAGAGCTTTGGATCTATCCATTGAAAACACCGTCTGTTTGATCTCTTCTTCACTAAAATCCCTTTCTAACCAGTTTACTTGTTCTTTAGATAACCTGGTCCACTCCAAATCTTCCAATATTGGCCTATTATTCAAGGGTTTCCTATAGATTGCTTTAAAATGATCCACAAACAACCTTGCTATCTCATCTTGATTTGTTACTTCCTCCCCATTCATCTCTAACTTAGCCACAAAATTTTTTCTTCTCCTCCCATTAGCCAACGCATGAAAAAATTGTGTTTCCATCTCCTTCCTTAATCCATTTATGTCTTGACTTTTGCCTCCAAGAAATTTCCTCTCTCAACAGGACCTCTTCCAAATCCTTCTTTAAGTTCCTTCTCAACACCATTTCTTGCTCGCTCATCATCCTTTGGGCTTCTTTAGAATCTAATTCCTCGATCCTAGACAACAAGTTACTWTTTTGTTCCTCTATTCTTCCAAATTGTTCCTTGTTCCACTCCTTGATTTTGGACCTCAACCTTTCCAGCTTTTTGTGGAATCTCACTCCCTTCCACTTCACCCCTCTTAAATCTTCTCTCCACCACTCCCCAATCAAATGCACAAAATCTGGGTGAGTKARCCACATATTCTCAAATCTAAAAGGCCGTGGGCCAGAGGCTAATGTTTAAGGACTTAACTGGATAGGGCAATGGTCGGAAATGACTGGGTAATTCTCTAGCCATCAAGTTCCTCCAATGACTCTTCCACTCTTCATTAAAGAGGAATCTATCTAATTTCGAACAAAGAGGGTTTTCTTGGAAATTAGACCAAGTAAAGTTGGCTTGTAAGAGAGGTAAATCCTTTAGACCACAGTTACTAATAAATTCATTAAACTTTCTCATACTGGTAATAACTGTTCTCTGGGGATTGTTGGATTCATTACAAAATCTAATTACATTAAAGTCCCCCCCACGACACCAAGGACCCTCCCATAAGTCCCATATTCCATACAATTCTTCCCACATCTCATTCCTCTCTCTATACGTGTTTGGCCCATAGACATTGGTTAGAACCCAAGTAAATCCATCCCTCACATTCCTAACCTTTAATGACATAGAAAATCTCCCTTTTAGCTCCTCCATTGATTCTACAACATCCTCCCTCCATGGTGTTACTATACCTCCAGAGGCACCCCAAGAAGGGGCCGAGGTCCAGCAAACTCCTCTTGATCTCCATATACTTTTGACCCACCTTTTATCCATTTCTGCCAACTTGGTTTCYTGTATCAATACTATGTCCGGTTTCTCTCTTCTTAGTAGGTCTTTAATAGCCCTTCTCTTTCTCTCACTTCCCAATCCTCTCATATTCCAACTTATGATTTTCATTGAGTACCTCTTTTCAAAAATGCCTTCCCAAGAGGTTCCACCTACTACAGAATCTTTCTTCTTTCCCCTCTCCTGCTAAATTCAATGTCACCCTCAATATCTGAAATCAATCTCCACTTCTGATCTCTTTTTCTTTTTCCTTTTATTGTTACCCTCGAACTTCCTAGATGGTGCATTAACTTCAGCTACCCCTCCCCCCAACTCGGAACTTCTATAGAATTCCTTCTCTTGAGAATTTTTGCTCTCTCCTTTTGGCCTAGTTCCTCCTCCTCTTTGTATTCCTCCAACAATGCACAGATCATCTCCCATATTCTCTCTAATTCCTCCTTTCTCTCTCTAGGAGCCACTTCTTCCCTTCTCAGTTCTCTCTCAGAACCACCGTTCTCTCTTATCTTTCCCCCGACTGGAACTTCCACTCGGGATGTTGGAGTATCTGTTACAAGCACAGAAGGCACATTAGTGACCAAAACCGAAAGGACATCCATACTTGTGTTGTTGGGAACCAAAAGGCCATCAAACAAGGGAGGGGAATGCGCATAAGGAGAGGGGCCTAAATCTGTTCCCTGTGATTGATCTTTCCTCAGAGAGTTTATAGTAGGAGTCAATACCCTGTCAGCTTTAGCAATTGAACTATTCTTCCCATGCTTCCCTTCTTCCGGTATAAAATTACAAACCAAGGTGTTAGGATTTTTCCTTACCGACCTTGTATCCTGATTTTCCTGAGCTACTGGGCTGACTTCCCTTGTGAGTGCAGGCATCACCTAAACCTCAACTCTTGTCAGACGATCCAAATCATTCACATCGTCTTCTTCACTTTTTGAGAAACATCTTCTTCCTTGTTTTCTTGAAAAAGCACCTCTGTACCCCAACTGTTTTCATCAAAAACACTTCTTGATCTGCTCAGACCAATGCTCTTTAAGCTCATTGTACAGTCTGAATCGCTCTCACTAGCTTCGTCTTCCTCAGAGCACGCATGCTCCTTCTGCCCTTCAAGATCACTTTGCCTGAAGCTCCTTGGATTGCGTCTTTCTGGCGACAGTCTGTTTATCTTTTTTGCCGCGACCCAGTGTAGGGAGTTCCCTGAAATGGCGAACTTCTCTCTCCGTGGTATTCGACCTGTTGAGATCAATGAAGAAGAAGATAGATGGACTTTACCATCTATCGACTCTCCCCCCCTTAGTCACGTGACCTTTTAAAAAACATGTGATCCCCTTTGATGGGCCAATAATGTTCGGCCCATTTGGACTTTTAACAAAATGTTCCTTCTGCCCTGCCTTAGATAGGCCCCCAATGGTCGGCCCATTATAAACATTGTCCCTTCTAATTATTATTTGGCCCAGTTTTTAATAACGGGGACCCACCACTTGGGGGAGGCCCATTCCCAATTATCTAGCCTGGATTGGGTAGAGATTGGGCCCTATTAATTTTAAAAGTCCCCAGCTTTTCAGCTCCCTTACTCTTTGCCCCCTTCTCACCTTTTCTTAGTCGAACATGTGCATTTAATAAAGTAGCTTGGACGCCATGTGTTACTGCTAGTGCATACGTTCTGTCAGGTATCCATCTCATGCCTTGTTGATCACGTTTGTGACCCTTTCCATCTTCAGCAAAGCTTTTAAATTGCCAAAAGCCTGCTTGCCCTCTTTTGTGTAACTGTGTCTACCTTGTAGGTTAGCCAACCCCTTACTGCCACGTAATGTTTCTTCTTCAACCTTACCATCTTCCTGCCTACGAGCTTCCTTCCACATTTCAGCTTCAATGGAGTAAGTCAACCAGACCGCCATGAACGCCCCTTCAACTCTCAGGTTCACTTTCCTGGGAATCTCCTCGGGCTTGACACCATCTAATAAGATTGTTGCAGACCTTAGATCTTCCCAAAACACACCCGCCAATCTTGCTCCACATAAAGTTGCGATGTCTTCTGCTACTTCATCCTTCCACAAATGGAAAGGTAGACCCACCACGCGTACTTTAACTCCATCCATTACCGAGTATTTCTTCGAGTTTGATGAAGGAGACCACTTGTAAATGTTCACCGACCCCAGTCTATCTTGCAAGCACACGGCCTCGACTTCTATCTTATTGTCCAATTTTGATCCTTGATTGAATCCTCAAAGATTTCAAAACCTAAACCAATAAGCAAGGGAAGAGCTTAAAATTTTATCTAATCAACACATTTTCTTCTTCCACCTTTTCTTTTCTTATTTTCCTATTACAAAAGTAGGGGTTCAGCCTCCATATTTTTTTAATTTTCTTTCCTTTCTTCTTTTTCTTCTCATAAAATGTTGTTTTTTCTAGACTTGAACATGAAACTTATACTTCTCTTATGAAAATTATGGACAATAATTAAGGGAAGATGGTTATGGAACCTAGGGAACTACCCTAGGATATATGGTTTTACTTAAAAAAAATCCTTCGCCTAGGCGACTAGACAACAAGGCACCCCCTGTCACCTAGCAACAGCTTGGCGCCTTGAAAACTATGATTCAGACTATTGTGGGTATTCATACCCAAGAAGATTGGTAAACAAAAATAAAAGGAACCAAGAAAAAAAATGTCCCAAAGACGGCCAAGGTTATCCTTCAGTGAAAGGGGTGTATATATTTCAGGAGTTATTCATTTTTCTATTATTTGGGCCATCTGAAAAGAGCAAAACCATGAGATTTTTGAAGAAAGAAGAATCTTTGGACAATTTGTGTGAAATGGACTGGAGTTTAGCCTCAAATTGGCAATTTGTATAATCACTATAACTCTCTAATTTTCTTGTTTCTCTTAGCTCCTTATTTGAAGGTGTACAGCCCCATGGCTCTGTTTTGTGCAAGGATGGAGCCTGTTGTATTATTATCATTTTAGCAATAAATTTTGACCTTACCATCTTCTAAAAGAAATACTGCCAATGCTCAACAATGATAATGGAGCAGATAGCAAACAAAAGCTAGAAAGGAAGGGAAAATGAAATTTAAATTCCTTTGTACCCTATAAAAATAATTGCACAAGAGACTGCACCTTCCAATTTAATGGGATCAGGACTCTCCTTGACCTGGGTAACGTTTGAGGCCTTCTTAACTGCACCGGTTGATGAAGGATTCGTATTGCTAGAGCCAATGCCAGAATCTACATTACATGAAGATGACAAAAAGGATAATAGCACAAGCATTATAACTATCACATCCATCTTAATCATTTGTAGTCAGCCTGACAAATCAGTACCACCATTTACCCCATCAAGAATAACCACCATGGTACCTGTAGTTAAGCTAGATGGGGATCTACCTGCTGGAGCTTCTTTACTCAAGTCTTCAAGCCTGATTATGCATATCCAAAATTAACTAAAATAAGAGGACTTCAAATAGAAAAAATTAAAACTAGAGTCACCTAGGCAATGACATACTTGACTCTTGAAGGAGAGAATGGAGATTCTTCCTTCATCATCTGTTCCCCAAGTATAGGAAATCCTGAAGCAGTCAAAAGCATTTAAAAACCAGGAAGTCTGATTCATTCCATGTTAGTCAAAACTAGTGGAATATATAAAAAGAATAAGGGCATAGTATCATCTATTCCTTGATATATGCCTTAAAAAGAAAAACAATCACAAAACCAGGAAACCACCACAGTGTATGCACAAAGACAATTTACATCTCTCTATCTATCCCTCTCTCTCTATCTCTCTATGGGGTGTGTGTGTGTGTGTGTGTGACAAGCATTGGTAGGGTGGAGAATAAAAAGAAGGGATGCCTCACAATAATTACAAATATAGAGAAAGCTGAGTAACACCCCATATCTTATGAAATCAAGAATATAACATTTTGGGTTAAATGAGAATTTGAAAGTCTTGCTTACCAAGGGGATATCAAATAGTGAAAATGGCAATGTCACCTGGGTGAAAGAAAGGGATAACAATAGTTGGTTCTTCCACAAGCTAACCAACACAGAGGAAAAACACCATTAAAAGGACAATGGTGAATGGTGAATAGGGAACAGGTAAATGGAAGCCGGATTCATGAAGCTACAAATTGACACACCCAGGAAAAGCATGGTTACGTCTAGAATCCAAGTAGGCAAACATGTCTAAAATCGTCAATACTATAATCTCAATGATGTGAGACATGTTTGTAACTTAAACAATGTTATATCTACTTACCATTATGTAGAAATCAATTACCACCCAAATTGAGAGACCCAAATTTAAGCATTAAGCTTATTGGTGAGATAGGTTGCATCTGTTCTGAAGTGCAAATTGGCCAGACAGGTTTATTCTCATTTCTGCAACTTATTTAATTTGTCTTGTTGCTTTCCTGGGAACTTCACAGACCAATTATACTCTTTTTTTTTTTTATCAGCCAGACCATTTCGCTATGTCACCCGACATATGTCGATGTCGAGGCTCACCGACATGAAAATTGATGGTAATATAAAAATTACATTATTTCGGTCAACCAAATCGGTCCAAATAACAAAAAAAAAGACAGTTTTTCCTATTATGTTGATAGGATGTCGACTAATGTACATTAATAATATAATATATTAGTATATTATATTAATATAATACAGTATATTAATATAAATTATTCCATTAATAATTTCTATTTAATATTTC
This sequence comes from Nelumbo nucifera, assembly GCF_000365185.1. Next base: position 2,878,208 of record NW_010729135.1, on the reverse strand, counting down.
AAATAAAATATTT
>NW_010729135.1:2857993-2875834 GCF_000365185.1 Nelumbo nucifera | reverse complement strand
AAGGAGAAAAAGAGATTGTGGGTTTTACATGCTTGAAAATGCTTTATATGTTTGCTTTTATTTTTAAATTTTCATTTGAATATGCTTTACATGTTATGTTTATGTAWTTTAATTTTAGATAATAGGTTTTTTAAAACATTTATTTTAAAATTTAAGTTTATATTTTTTATTAACATTATGTTTAATATTTTTTTGAATTTTTTTAAAATTTGTGGCATTTTTTTAAATTTTCTGATTTTTTTTTTATTTTTTAGCTTTTTTTTTATTTTGCGCCTTTCTTAAAAAGGCGTGCGCCTTGCCTTGCGCCTTGTGCCTCAGGCGCAAATTGGCCCTTGCGCTTTTTTTGTGCCTTGTGCTTTTAAAACACTGGGTCCTACATCAGTTTGGTATCAGAGCTAATGGTTTATTCACTATGTTCTCACAAAGTGATCGATTCTATAGGCCTAGGCATCTTCTAGACAATCTTACAGGTTTAGAGTCAATGATGATTGGGTTTCTGAACCATACAAAGGGTCTTTGGTTGACTTGTTTGAGAAGATGGTGGAAGAAAGTAGATTCAATAATGTTGGCTATGGGAGTAAGGTTTTCAAACATGTTAGAAGAGAAAGGGAAATACCAGATTTCAAAGGAGATGATGATCCACAAGCATTCTTTGATTAGGTTACTAAACTAGAATATTTTGATAGGCATGATATGTTTGACAAACAAAGGATTAGATTTGCGTGCATGAAGTTGACGGGTCATGCAAAAGTATGGTGGAGAACTGTTGAGCAACAACTAGAAAATAGAAGTGATGATCCAATTAGTACATGGGCAGAGATAAAGAGGTGTTTGCAAGAAAAGTACATCCCACTAGACTTCCATGATGATCTACATATGGAGTTGACTAATTTCGAGCAAAAGAAGAGACAACAGGTTACAACAAAGAACTTGAAGTCAAGGGGAAGAAAGTATAAAGTTGAAAAGAAAGTAGATGATTCCTTACATGTTGATGTCTATCCTAGAGCTGAAGTTGAGGATGAACCTAAAGAAGAAGAATTTCAAGCTATAAAAGTTGTAGATATTAAAAATCAAGAGGATGCAAGCCAAGAAAAAATAGAAATTGTTGGAGTTTCCAACACCCATTGTCAACTTGAGGTTAATGATCAAGAAGAAATCAATGTTTTAAAACGCAGAGGCGTGGCGCAAGGCATTCCACTACCTAGAGGCGTGAGGCGTAATTCAAAACGCAAGAGGCGTAAGCCTCCCGAACACAAGGAGGCGTAAACCTTCTTAAGAGGAGGGGGGTTAGGAGGAGGATAAAGAGGAAGGGGGATCTCATTTTTTTTCTTTATTTTTAATAAAAATCTTTTATATTAAGAAGAATAAAGATGCATAATAGTAGTTCGAAGGGGCAGGGAGCAAAACATTTTCTTCCCCCTTATCTTTTCTTCCCTTCCCTTTCCTTTTCTTTTCTTTCCTTTTCTCTTTTTTTCTTCTCTTTCTTTTTCTTTCCCTTCCCTTTCCTTTTCTTTTCTTTCCTTTTCTCTTTTTTTCTTCTCTTTCCTTTCCTTTTCTTTCCCTTCCTTTTCTTTTCCTTTCCTTTCCTTTCCTTTCCCTTTCTTTTCCTTTCCTTTCCTTTTCTTTCCCTTTCTTTTCCTTTCCTTTCCTTTTCTTTCCCTTTCTTCTCTTTTCCTTTCCTTTCCTTTCCTTTCCTTTTTTCTTTTTTCTTTTTTCTTTTCTTTTTCCTGTATTTTCATATCAAGTGTGCATGAGGCGCAAGAGGCGTACGCCTCCGAGGTATCAGTGTCTCTAGCACATGCCTCAGGGCGTTTTGGGAGCACCTCGCCTGGAGGCACACCTCCAAGCGTACGCCTCCCACACCTTTTAAAACACTAGAAGAAATAGAAGTGGAGCAAGTTAAAGAAATTCATGTGCAAGATACAAATGTGTTGGACGTAGTAAATCCTGGTAAGTAAGTGGCTTTACCTTTCAAGTTCAACTAGAACTAGTTCAAGAATTACAACCTGACATAGCACAAGTTCCACCAACATCAACAATGGAAGGAGTCCTAGAGCTTGTTGAAGAACCACGGATAGCAGAACACATAGAGATGGTGATTCTTAATCTAGAGGTTGAAGGAAAAGTTCCAAATGTTGTAGCTAAGGGTTTGGATAAGCAAAGGGAAGATTCATCACAATAGTTGGTTAATGAATTAAGTGTTCAAGAAACTAATGTTATTGATTATTTAACAAAGATGGTTATGGAAGGCAATGTTTCAAAAATACATTTCTTTCAAGATCCTTTACTAGTTCAGTGTATGGCCTTTACATTCCAAGCATGTAGCTGTGGGAGGTCCTAGTCCTTTTGTAATTATGGCATATCAACTTTTCATCCTCAAGTTCTTCAAAACTTGAGGACGATTTTTTTTTTAACCTGGGGTGAATGGTGCAGGATCTGAAGAGTCAAAATTGGAATTTTATGAAATTTTATGTATTTTTGTATTTTTGGAGAGTAGGGGTATTTTGTCATTTTGCAATTTCTGTGGGATCCAATGATAGGGTTTAATTTGTCTAGTTATAGTTTGCTTATGTTTAAAAGTTCAGAGTCATTGCATAAGTAGGATTAGAGTTATTGAGACTTCTTTGAATTGAAATAGGATATGATAGCTTAGTTTGAGTCCTACTAGGATTATCAAGTCTAACGGTTTGACTCCTAGGATTATTATGAGTTTAGAGTCTATAAATATGTATGAGTGTTTTACACAAAGGCAATGAAGTTTATCGACTTTTCTTCAGCTTATGCTAGCTATGGTGAGTGATTCCCATGCCCTAGAGTGATTCTAGGCACCCTGTGAGTGATTCCAAGTATTTTCTCTCTTCTCTCTCCTTATTTTCTCTCTTGTACCTTCAAGAAGCCATCAACAGCCATAAATTTCTGATCAAGAAGACCATTCAACACTCTTTAAGGACTAGAACTGAGCTGGTCCTACATCACATTATCTTGATTTGAACAAAAGAATGAAATACCTTGCCTTTTTCTCAAAAAAAAAAAAAAAAATCTATGCATTAAACTGAAACTAAAAAAGAGGGGAAAACACATCAACATCACAAACCTTTCTTGCCTTCACCATGCCCTTTGGCCATAGCAAGAAGCTCCTTTCTGTTCTTCCCTACAACATGAGACATGTCCTACAAAGAATTACAAAAAGTCAAATACATAAGTACTAACGCCAAACAGTCAAATATGTTGGTATGAGATAACTGATATTATACCGGGAGAGGAAAGCATGGAGAATTCATGTATGTGGTTGAATAATGGTCAATACATTGTGCTTTGTTCTTTGTACCAACATGCTCTGCAACTTCTGCCCAATTGCCAAGTCCATACATTTCAATTCCCTATACATAGGATGCCACACAAATTTTAAGGCTATAAGTTCCCAAACAGCATTAATTCTTCAAATCCCAGTTGAAACAATGTGCTAATTGACCAGATTTAACATATGCCAATTCAGGAGAACCTGAAAACCAGCAAACAGTCAATAATGAAGTTGGACTAAAGAAATAGAAATACCTCTAGCAGCAGTATCTCTTCATCTGCATTCCAATCTGGACAAATCAATGGAAAAGATAAATTGTCCTGTTCAACAAAATGCATGAAGAAAATGTGAATGTAATTGATATATATTCTGAAGTATTGTTATGATTTTTTTTTCAATTAGTTATGTAAACAATATTTTTACATGAGATAGTTTTTATCTAAACTTATTTCACTAGCAAGTTGGTGATCCAAAAAGAACTTAAATCTGTAGATCATTATGTGTACAAATTCTGCAGATATTTCTTTTGTTGCTAAAATAGCCAAAGGCCCACACAAATGGAATGTTTTAACTGGCAATAATGAGCAATAATTGGTATTATATTTTTCTAAAGTCATAGAGTTACCAACTTATAAAGGCTGGTATTGCCCAACAAGAGTGGTCCAGCAGGTATGGTTGAACTCACAGGCGATTGTGCAAAAATTGCCCACTGAAAACACCCTTTTTTTTTCAAATGCACACTTTATAAGTTGGTAAAGTCTCATTGTTTAAATCAGAAGCATTGGGTTTAAAATCTGTTTGCATCTTTGATTTATTGATCACTTTAAAAACAGAATCATTAGGCAGCAATCAAATCTAAATAGTAACCTAATTGCTAAGTTCATAAACTCATTAAAGTTCATTTGAATTACGCACAGATCTAGGTTTTAAAGCCATGTCAGACTGATCCAAAGTCCAAAGGTGTATATGTTATAACACCAGGAAATGGTTACAATCCCACAAGAAAACAATTGGGTTTACTCCGTGGAAACACCAGAAGTTATGCCAGCCTAATAATTGGATCAAACCAATACTTATAAAAAAAAGGACCAAACCAATAGCCAAATTGGTTGATGGCACACAAGCAACAATGAAAATACACCAGCTCCATCCCAGCTTATCCAACAAAAATATGGTGGATATCAAAAAGACAAAGGTTGTATGCATGGTGAGACTAACCATAACCCTGTATGGGTGATTACTTTTATGAGGTGTGACCTCAGCTCCAACAGAGAAGCACTCCACGCATAGGTCAAAATCAGGGCACTTTACACATTTGATTCGAATCTTCCCAGAAATATCTTTGTTGCAATAATTGCAGTGGTATAAAGCCCTTTTTCCTTCATTTGTTCCTTGGCCTTTCTCAACAACAAATCGAGCCAAAATTAGAAATGATAGACAAATAATAAATAACTCATTGATGTCATAATGTGAAGTAAATCGTATTTTTCATGAGGGGAAGCCCACAAATGGCATCAGATATGCACCACTTAGCTACCAATCAGCATGTGTTGCATGATCAGACTTAATTGGTATAAATACTGCATGCTGACAGTTCTATGCTTCTAGTTGAATTGCATTTGGAAACCCAAGAATCAAACAAAATTTAATTATTGGATAGACTATAAAGATGGTTATCGAAGGTCATACACAAGGCAGGGTAGTGGCACTTGGAAAATATACTGATAACAAAAGAATAATTCAGATAAAGCAAAAGAGAACTCAATTGGATGATTAAAGCCGTCAAATCCATTATATTTTTGCTGATCTAACACCCCTTCAAAACCAATTGTACTTTGACTATAGGTGGTGCACAATCCCAATTTAAAGACTGCGACTGCATCCTCCTACTACCTCAAATGAAAATAGCATGGATTTTCACCGTTCAGATTCAGAAGAACAAAAACATACCTGTAGTTGCAGACTCTAGATTTTCTCCACTTGAAGCAACTCTTTTTCTTTTTGACCTACTAAATGAATAAAGCAGTGCATTTCAGATAGAACCAATCAAACTAGAACTAAGCAAAAATAGTGGAAATCCTAAGCAATCTATATTTTTAAAGTTCCACATAGTATCTCAAGTACAAAGTAAAAACATGGGAAAGGTTTCAGTAGACAGGCAGATTGGTATTAAGCCACCTATTCTACCTAGAGAAACACTATTGCACATGTGGTCCCATAGTGAAACAGTGAAATAAACAGAACCTCGGAACGTGATGCCGCTTTGACACCTTTTATGCCCTTGTTATTTACAGAACCAGGAAAAGAAAGGTCATTAGCCAATGCTAGTTCCAGCTATCCAGGATCTTGAGAGGGTGGATTGGATACTGACCTAACCTCCAGATATTTTAGCACAAGGTGGCTGCTCTCAGGTTTGAACCCACATTCTCATAATTGTCAGCTCATGAGTTTGGCAACATACCAAGTAATGACGCCTTTCTTTCACAGAGCCAAAACTCAAGAAAAATGAACAGGTGGGCAAATACAATGTCTCTCACTCTAACATAGTGTCTCTAATGAATAAGTAGAAATTGGAATCGGTCCCTTGCATAATTGAAAATGTAAGCTTTTATCCATGTGAGTAACCCTTGCAACAGGCAAACAAGTGCCCTTTAAGTTGAATATCAAGAAGCATATGGATATGCATTTGACATGGAATGGAGAGTGTATCTAAATCAAATTAGTACTTTGAACACAGTTTGCTAGATTGGTTATGGAAACATAATTGACAACCAATGAAAGCTCCAATCTATCCACCTGAACAGCCCTTACCAAACAAGATAAAGAATTGGTAAAAAGAATAAAAGGAAAAAAAAAGAAACCTTTTTATGTCCATGAGTCCTTAATTTCCTATATAGTTGATTGACTATTTAGGTAGGCCATAATTTATATTGTGTCTGATTTCCTACATATAAATGCTATAGGAGAGTAAGAAGAGATCAAGCTAAAGGACTCAATGATAGAAATTTAGATGATAATCAAATGAAGATGCAATGCGATAAGTATCCATAACAGATACCTTGAATCACCTATGCAGATAAAAGCAAATAAATACAGTTCAACATCCCCAGGCCGGAGGGTCAAGCAGGATAAAAGGAGTCACCCATACAAGTAAGAATATCACATAGATGTATGTCAGAGGAGGAGCACGTGGTATTGCTTGAGAAAGGAAGTTTCTGGGCTCCATACATATAAATTTACAACTAATCCTCGACCACATAGGATGATTACATATATGTCAGTGTATAATCCGGAGAATTTAGATCAGAAATGAATGATTTTCTGATTTCCCGACAGCCGAGAAAAGCATATAGAATGTAAATAAAAAAGAAAGGCAAAACAAATTGAGACAATTCAAAATGGCAATACAAATGAATGAAAACGTATAACCAAATCATTGAAAACTAGTCATGCAAGTCAGATGCATAAAACCGAACAAGTAGACACCGTGACAGTAAGAATTTCGAAGCACAATCAAACAATAACACATGCATAATCAAAATGAGATGGCCTTCGAAGTAAGAACCCCACCAAAATCAGCTATTAATTTTAGAAAACCTATAGCTCGCTAAGCAAAATCAAAAAGACGAAAATGAAGAAGAACAAGTAGAAGTAACAAGACAGACCTTTGACCAGGATCCTCATCTGCAGAATTGGGAACACCCCGAGAACGTCCCATCTATCTCAGAAGTTGAGAAAACTCAAATGAGAAGAAAATGCGACTTCTTCGTTAGGGAAAATTGGGCCTGGGGGAGCATGGGTTATTAAATAAGAGACTAAAAATACAAAGGAGTGTAAAACCGAAAGGAGAAACCCTAAATTTCTCTTCAACAATATGTAAACGATCATCAAGTAGCGACTAGCGTCTAGCGACATGCATCGATTTCGATAGTTATAGGAGCCTCGAACTGGTCTGACTTGCGCGGGTAGATCGAAGATTCATACTACCTCTAAGGCTCTCATTCGACAAATCATCTTGTCTTACCATGTTGACTGGTGAAAAATGAAAACCAAAAATCCCGACGTGGCTTTTCTTTCGTTTCTTTTTTTCTACTTGTGTGATGGATAAAAATCACGAAAATTATCACAGAAACGAGAGAGAGAGACCGACCGGAGTAGTTCAGACGATTGACCCGAACGGTCCGGTCAACCGCGCTAACTCGCCCTGCATTTTTTTAAGAAAAATTGCTGATTAGTACTCTATACTTTGAATCTACTGCAATTTTGGTCATCAAACTTTAAAATGCATATTTAAACTTTCAAAATGTGATAATCCACTATATGTCATTAACTAGCTGTTAATCAATCGTTAAGTAGCATTTGAAAAAGACACAAATGCCCTTTAAGTGTCATTTAATTTCTTTTATCAATCATCCAAATATTGACAAAAAATTAATAGTCCCAAATCCTTGCCTCTTCTATTCAAGAAAGTTGGGATCACCAAAATGCCTACACAAACATATCCCAATTTGTTTGAATGAAAAAAAAAGGATTTTGGACTATTATTTTTTTGCCAATGCTTGAATGGTTGGTAAAAAAAATTAGATGATACTCAAAGGGCATTTGTGTCTTTTTCAAATGTCACTTAACTGACTGGTTAATAGTTAGTTAATAGCAAGTACTAGATTGTCACGTTCTAAAAGTTTGAGTATTGAATTGTCGCATTTTAAATTTTGGGGATCAAAGTGGCACTAGACTAAAAGTATAAGATACTAATTGAGAACTTTCCCTTTTTTTATTTTTCATTTGTAATTTAATTAAAGAAAAATTCATGCTCAATATCTTGTGCTTTGGCTCGAGTGACAATTTAATCCCCGAACTTTAAATTGCAACAATCTAGTACCTATCGTTAGCTAGTTCGTTAATTAACCATTAAGTGACATTTGAAAAGTCAAAATTGCCCTTACAGTGCCATCTAATTCTCTTTATCAATCATTCAAATATTGACAAAAAATTGAATAGTCCCGAATCCTAGCTTTTTCTATTCAAAAAATTGGTGATTATTTAGAAGAATTTAAAATTTGGAATTATTCATTTTATTGTCAATATTTGAATGGTTGATAAAGAGAATTAGATGATATTCTAAAAGTATTTTTGACTTTTCAAATGTCACTTAACAATTGATTAAGAAACAAATCAACTGCAAGTACATTGTCATATTTTAACAATTCGAATATTGAATTATCACATTTTGAAAGTTCGAATACTTATATGGCATTTTAAAATTTGGAAAACTAATCGTAACTCTGAGCAAAATACAGAATATATCAGAAATTTTCCCTTTAACTAACCTGAACAAGGGGTGCGTCGACCGTAACGTACACCCAACTTCAAGTATAGAGATCGACACTTATGTTGGATAAGATAACGTACCGTCAGTCTCTCCCAGAGTGGAGCTCTCCTCTGTGCTGTCCTCGGCGGTCGAGCAAGTGAGCGAGACAGAGAGTAGAGCGCTCAAATGGCTATCTCGTCAATATCCGCAAACCTTAGCTTTCCTTCATTGCCCAACTCCACCATTTCTACCAAATCGAAAGCGGTAGCTTTTTCTTTACCTTCAAATTTTCTGAAGCTACAAATCCTAAAGGTTACCCGTCCTTCAAGGGTTTTCGCCGCACCAGAGGTTCTTGAGTCTGAAGAAACCCTAGAACCACCTCCAGAAATTATCGATGGACCTAATTCAGACACCATTGAGGTGAGTACTTTGTGCATTTTCTGTCCTTTCCCCAACGCTCTCCGAGTTTCTATCAAAAACAATGTGACTTTTTAATTGTGCTATGATTTACTTTTGGAGGAAAAGAGAGATTTAAAAATTAGTACTTAATTATGTTTCTTCTTAGGTTGGGCAATCTGAGAATCTCGATTCTTTTCCACTCGCCATGGGTGCCGATGTCGATAAGGTATAAAATCTTCATTTATTCAAGGATTCAACTCATTTTTTTTTATATAATGTATTTATATCTTTCTTTCTGTGTCAATTGAAGTGATAGATGAGCAAATAAGTAGAATTCTTTTGTTAATAAGTTGTTCTGCCTTTTACTACTAGAGACTTGTATCCATGGATTGAAAGTTTGATATTGATAATCCCAATAAGCTTCCGAGCATGGAAACTAAGTTAAGCGGTTTGTTGATAGAAAAGCAATAACACTGAAAAATAGACCATATAGCAGAAAATTTTAGGCTTTAGGTACACATCCTTTACCTAGTTGAGCAATATTGGTTGTTGGGGTTATCAACTCGGTAAAGTCTTGCATTCAAATAGGCAGAAGCTGTGGATTGTAGTTGGTTAAGTCCTTGAAACAGCCATAGTTTTGAATTATGGACCAGTTAGTTGAAATCATTTATGTTGAACCACTTCACAAAGTAGGTAATGCTAACGAAACTGCCATACCTTTGTATTAGAAATGATAGCATCTGATATAAGATTGACAGTTTGACACCACTAGCTACCATCCTTGCTTTGTCAACATCATGGTGCAATAGCACAAATTATCTGTTGTTGATAACTTTCATCTCCAGTATTGATCATTTTATGCCTTAAATTTCAAGTTGGTCTTTTTCCAAGTGATAAACTGGTAATCCTGGTGGAGTAGCAATAAAACTTTTCAAGTGGAGTTAGATCTGGGGTGAGCATAAGTGACCTGCTGCTAGTTGAAGGCCTAGAAGAGCTAGGGGCAGGCCAAAATGACAAAGGTTGATGTAGAGTGAAATGATTTGAGGGCCCATAGTTTAAAAATAGATATGACATTCAACAGAGTGGAATATAAAACAGAAGATAATCATTGAAGGCAAGCTCTAGCATTCCCCCCTTTTCCCTTCTTGGAACAATAACAAAATTATATTAATGTAGGGGTCATTACTTGATGTAATGGTAAAATCTCAGGCTGTCAAGTGTTAGAACACAGGTTCAAGTCTGAAAGTGCTCACTTTGTGCCAAAAAAAAAAAAAAGCCAAAGGTTAAGAGACCATATCCACTCCACCCTTCCCAAGACCCCACATAGCTGGAACCTACATTGGGTAACGACCTTTGACATATGGAATGATTTCTTAGTTTCACCAAACCATGTTGTAGCAATGCTATCAAGAAGTTTGTGAATCATGCCTTCGTGGCAGAAAGATGTTAAAGGATTCTTTCCATCTTAAGGTTAAAGCTTAAAATGGTATATCAGTTGGAATTTTCTATAGGGGTTAACAAATGTTACTTATGTGGAAGCTCTATTTTGAACCTTAGATCAGTAGAATGGTACTTTCTGTAGAAGCAAGGCAAGGAAGGTTCTCTGGGTTCATGTCTATCTGATTGGATTTAAGAACTTGAAAATCAGATGGTGGGGATTTGTTCCAAACCCTTCTATCCCAAAAGATGACTTCTCGGACTTGATCATAAAAGGGGATTCCTCTAGACCTCTAGCATAATATAATTAGGCTAGAGGTTCCTATAGGCGTTAGGTGTGTTTTGACATATCTTGAAATTAAATAATTTTTATTTTTGAGGATTTCTGGTTTCATAAAAAGTTTATTAACGCTATTGTATTTTCTCGTAACTTTATGGAAGCCAATGGTTGTTATTGTGGTTTATTTGGACCATCCAAATTAGCTAAATTCCAAAAACTAGGACTGCAAATGCTGTTTGTCCAAATTTGAATTCAAATGCAGATGATCAAGGTATCTGTTTCTGGGGTTTGTCATTTTTGACATGTACAAAACACAAACATTTGCATCTTCTTCCATTGAGCTTTTACTGTAGTTGGCATTAACCATGTAGATGTTCTTCTTTTCCTCAGATGGCGCCAAAGCAAAAGATTAGAATAAAACTAAGGTCTTACTGGGTGCCGCTGATAGAGGACTCATGCAAACAGATAATGGATGCTGCAAGAACAACCAATGCGAGGACCATGGGGCCTGTGCCTCTGCCAACTAAGAAGAGAATCTATTGTGTTCTCAAGTCCCCTCATGTTAACAAAGATGCAAGGTTTCATTTTGAGATTCGGACCCATCAGCGCCTCATTGATATTCTCTACCCAACTGCCCAAACAATAGATTCTCTGATGCAGCTTGACCTCCCAGCCGGTGTTGATGTAGAGGTCAAACTATGATCAAATGTACCAGATGCTCAGTAAAACTCACCATTTCTGTCTTCAGTCAACACCTTCTTACTACTATCTTTCCTAAAATTGTAGCTTGTACCTTTCCTGTCAAGCAACAGTTGTGGGAGAAAGATAGATTGCTGCAATTTTTTTCGTGTTTCAGTCTGACCTCTCTGTATGAACGTTTCATGTTCATATCGCACTGCAACATGAAGACAAGAACACTTATTTCCCTTCTAGATTTTGTTTTCATGTCTTTAAAATTTTAGTATCATCTTTCAATTGTTATTTCCATTCAACAAATTGTATGGCATATATTATGTTAGACTCCAATCCTCGGCATGGGACAGCTGGTGTGTGTCTGTGTGGCAAGTCTCTAAAGCCATAAGGCTGGGTTCTTTAATTGACTTGAAACTTAGGGGCTGCTTGATAACGACTGAAGTGGCTGAATTGGATTACTTATTGCTTTAGTGGATAAAAATAATTAAATAATAAATATTTTGAGGCTACAGTAACCAAACCAACTTCAGCTTTAAAGCTTAGGATAGAGATCAGAACATCCCGAATAACTTATCTCTAAAAGACAAAAAGAAAGAAAAAAAATAGTCATTCAGTTCAGCTATTCAGCTATTATCAACAAGTCCCTAAATTAAATGAGGTTCCATTTATGACTGAAACTTTTTTGCTCCATTAGGATCACATTATTGTAATTGTATTTTAACTGGGGCCCACTTTCTAGTTTCTCCATGGTAACTAGTGAGTCATAAAAAGCCTTGAAGTTGGTTTTTTTTTTCTTAAATGAGGTTTGGTTTTGATTATTAGATATCAACTACCTTTTAAATCACTGTACTGGACCGGAAAAACTGGGAACCGGTCACCTGACCGCTTTTGTTTTCCTCCAAAACTGTTTTTCCCCCCAAACCATTGATTTTGGTCAGCAAACCGCTGAACCGGCTAGTTAACCGTTCAAACGGTTTTGACCATTTTTCAATTTTTTAAATTTTTTAATTTTTGTCAGAACAGGCCAACAGTTCGGATCAAAGGGTTGGACCGCTCGAACTGGTAACTGGACCCCTGACCAGTTCGGTCACCGATTCGTTTTTAGAAACCATGTTTTAAATTGAATGAAGAAACATCTATGTTGAGTCCACATTGTCCAGTCCCTTTGTCTAAGGGGGAGGCCTATCCATGTAATTGGAAGGGCCCTCCTGTTTGAGAGAGCTTTGAACCGGGGCTAATGCAATGGACTTGTAGTACACGTGGCTAGGCTAACTAGAAGATTGATAGGGCCTCTGATATTCCACGTCATGCTCTAATTGGTATTTTCTCACACATTGTCGAGGTTTTCTTAATTAGAGGGCGGATTTTGAATTGTATAGGGACTAGGGTCGTTTTTTGATTCTTTGAAGAAAAGAAAAATCTTGAAACACAATTAGATATTGTTTCACGCACCAAAGAAAGGAAAACAAAACTGATGAAGAGGAATTTGGCCCGACCTCGTAACAAGGAGACACGTGGGCGTGACTCGGCATAAGCGACAATTCAATATGACCAGATCGGCACGTGGACGTGACTCAACACAAGTGGCAGATCAGTTCACTACAAAGCAACCTCAGGCACCCCGATACCCCAAACTAAAGTCACCCCGGTATCGGATCGCGACTAGGATAACGATATCAAGTCCGCTACAGATCAAACCCGGACAGAACGACCACCTCAGTCAAAACTAACTCGGGACAAGTATGCCTCAGTGCAAGGTCACACCAGGATCACCTCGGTCCAAAGACACTTTGGCATTCATATCAAGGCAGACCTGAAGAGCATGAGCTCAGGTAGCTTGCCACTAGGCAGCCCGGTACCTTACAGGCAGCTCGCCTCCCATTCAGACCGACCACCGCATGGCAACCCCAAGGATCTCACCACCGTGTTCCACGTCTTACGGGATCGTACCTTGTAACGGCTATATTAGCTCACCCACTCCCCGGTTCAGACGGGAGCGGGCAACCTTACCGGTTGGTGGCGTTTTACCCACCTAACACGCAAGCGGATCCCATCACAGCGAGGATCTAGGAACCGCTCCACCTACCCACGGGGACTCCAGTATATAAAGACTTCACCCCCAGGGGCGAAGGTATGTTTTTATGCGTAATCTTTGCTCTCTAGTTCTCTAACTCACTATTATCATCTTCAAGCTCTCTACTACTGCTACTGTGTGCTAACTTAGCCATCGGAGTGTCCCCGCCGGGTAAGCCACCCTGTGATCTCTGACTCATCTCTTGTAGGTTACCCCAGTTCTCGTCGTTGCTAGCAGCCAGATCGTGTCCAACAGGGAGCAGTCGGATTACGCCACATCATTTGGCGTCGTCTATGGGAAATCGTTACTAAAAGCCTTTTATCTCCATTTCAAAAACCCCAAGCTCAAGATCAAACCCATGGCTTCCTCCAGCAATGTCGGACAGCACAATGAAGCAAACGTCTCCGGGGGGCAACCTCAGTTCCCATCTGTTTGCATAGCTCAGTTCACCATACCGCTCCCCGCGGGTGGGAGTCCAGCACTGACTGTGCCTCAACCAACTGAGCCTGTGAATGCCCCATTTCCCCCTATAGTGGGTGCGACCTCCGTTGAAACCTCTATAGTTCCCCTGGAGTCGGACAGAACCAACTAAGCGACCTGGTATACTGTGTGTGGGCTATTCAAACCCAAATGCATCAGGTCCAGCAGTTCTAGCAGTACCAACAGCAAATTCTGCACCACATGTACCAACAGTAGTTCCCACCGCTGCAGTAGAACCAACGACCAACCTTGCCTCAGTGTCCGATTACCCCGAGCAAGCCTTGCCACCAGAACAGCCGTCCTTGCCAGGGAGAGACTTCCTAGGTCTCGTCTCACGGCAGGAGGGAAAGACAAGTTGTTCCTCCTGTCTCCCAGCAAGTAAGCAGGTCAAGAGATACTCGACCCACCAAAACCAATCCACCTCGGCCCTCGCAACCTGAAGGCACTCTTGCAGGAAACCGGTTTGAGGTCCTAGACGAGGACTCCAGACAAGGCCTTTCTGTCCGTAGTAGCCAGTAGCCCGAATCGCTCCTGGCCAAGACACCGTTCAATAGCGCAGAGGTTAGCAGCACTGCCGCAGAGCCAGTCAAGCAGCAACGAAGGAGACGTGCTAGGGCACCTCGAGCAGTAGACCCAAGCCAGCTCGCGGGACCCAGCTGACCTAAGCAGCCTAAAGGTAGGGTGGAGGTAAGCTTGGGAATCACAAAAACCGCTCCCCTCCTCTCTGTACCCTCTCCGCTATCCCCTGAGCTCCTGGCCTCCCTGATGCCGATGAACTTCAGGGTCTCCCCCTGGATAAGTATGATGGGTCTTTCGACCCCAATGATCATGTAGATTCTTTCCAGTCCCATATGCACCTCGCTGGGGTTGACGAAGCTTGTATGTGCATTGCCTTCTCCACAACCTTCAAAGGGGTAGCTCGCACATGGTATAGAAACCTCGCGCCTGGGACAGTTAAAAGTTGGGCGCAACTCGTACAATTGTTCACCTCGCACTTCATCACCAGCAAGAAGTGTCCGAGGTCACAAGAAAGCCTCCTCAGTATAGTCCAGAGGGAAGGAGAGTCAATTCGAAGCTACATCAAACGCTTCAACGACACTTGTTTACTAATCTCGGACTTAGACCCCGTCATAAGACTCGCGGCAGCAAAGAAGGGGATCACCCACAGGGAATTCAAATGGCATGTGGTGGCAAACAAACCCAAAGACATCACAAAATTCCTTAAGCTCGTCGATCAGTTCATCGGGACCAAGGAGGAGATGAACCAAAGGACTGAAGCCCCAGCAGAGAAAAGAAAGAGAGAAGACCACAACTTGAACAACGGTGGCGGCAAGAGGAAGAAAAGCAAGTCTCCAACCAAGGGAGGGAATAGGTCAGATTTTCATCCTCGAGCTCCCCCGGTTGAAAGAACGAACTTCACACTCCTCAATGCGAAGCGAGGGGAAATTCTCATGGTGATCAAGGATGCCTCTTTTGTGAAGTGGCCGCCTCGGTTGAGGGGGGATCTGACCACTAGAAATAAAAATGTATTTTGTCATTTTCATAGAGATCGCGGTCATAGTACCGAAGATTGTAAAAAAATCCGCGATGAGATTGAAAAGCTCATCCGTCGCGGGTACTTGAAAAATTTTGTACAAAAATGTAATAAAAATCAGGCAGATCGGTAGGGGGAGCAAAGGAGAGATGCTCCCGATCCTAGCAGCCAGCGCAACGAGCAACCGCAAAGACAGCTGCCCGAAAAGAGACCAATCCGTGGGATGATTAGCACGATCACTGGCGGATCCATAGTCGCGGGCTGCACCTCCGCCGTAGGAAAGTCCTCAGTTCGTGAACTGCACCTCGAGCTAGAGCGACCTGTGGAGTATTTCGAGGAGCAAGCTACGCCAACCGAAGGGACGATCCACATCCCGACCTCAACGGAAGATCCAGCCAGGACCCTCTAGATCGGAGCAACGATCGAGGAGCCTCTCCGCTCTTGGCTAGTACGTTTTTTACTTAAAAATTTAGATGTATTCGCATGGTCCATGACAGAGATGCCCGGTATAGATGCTAAGATAATAACTCACAAGTTGAATGCTGATCCTTTAGTCAGGGCAGTTAGACAGAAAAAACGCAACCTCGCCCCGGAGCGCTGGAGGATAGTCGATGAGGAGGTCGGGAAACTCCTCACCGCCGATTTCATCAGGGAGGTCCATTACCCGAGCTGGGTGGCTAACCCCGTTCTAGTAAAAAAATGCCAACGGTAAATGGCGCATGTGCGTCGATTACACCGACCTGAATCGAGCTTGCCCAAAGGATTGTTTCCCACTCCCTAAGATCGACCGTCTAGTGGACGCGACCTCAGGGCACGAGTTGCTGAGTTTTCTGGACGCATACTCGGGCTATAACCAGATCAAGATGGACCCCGCCGATGAGGAAAAAACAACATTCATAACTGAGCTAGGATTGTATTGTTACAAGGTCATGCCCTTCGGGCTAAAAAATGCTAGGGCGACCTTTCAAAGACTTGTCAACAAACTGTTTGAGCCGTTGATCGACAATAAGGTTGAATGCTATGTAGACGACATGGTCGTCAAAACCCAGTTTTCAAACTGTTTAATAAGTGACTTGCAATGTGTTTTTGTAATCCTACGCAAGTATAGTATGAAGTTGAACCCTAACAAGTGTATCTTTGGTGTCACCTCGGGTAAATTCCTGGGTTACATAGTTAACCGGCGTGGCATCGAAGCAAACCCTGAAAAGATCAAGGCTATCCTAGATATGAAGCCACCTCGCAAGTTGAAAGAGGTTCAAAGGTTGAATGGCCGCATAGCTACCCTAAGCCGCTTCATATCCAAGTCAGCGGATCACTGCCTGCCTTTTTTCAAGGCAATTAAGAAAAGTAAAGACTTTGAATGGACTGAAGAGTGTTAGCTCGCCTTCGACGAGCTAAAGAAGTACCTAGTTAGTATCCCGGTTCTGACCTGACTTGAGGAGGGTGATGTTTTAAAGCTATACCTCTCCGCGAGCGATGAGGTGGTAAGCTCGGTACTAATAAAAGAAGTAGATCGGGTCCAACGACCTATCTATTATGTGAGTAAAGTTTTGCAGGACGCAGAAACCAGGTACCCAGAGATCTAGAAATTGGCGTACGCACTGGTCATAGTAGCTCGAAGGCTTCGCCCTTATTTCCAAGCTCACACAGTCGTAGTCCTCACGAACAAACCTCTGAGGCAAGTCTTACTCAAGCCTGAGGTATCTGGCAGACTATCGTAGTGGGCCATCAAACTCAGCGAGTACGACCTCCGGTACGAACCTCGGACGGCGATTAAGGCCCAAGCCTTAGCCAACTTCATAGCAGAATGCACCTTCAGCACCGGCCCCAGTTAGAGCGAGGCCAACTTGGGACAAGGAGCCCTGGATCCTCCATGTAGATGGCTCATCCAATCAACAAGGAAGTGGAGCCGGCGCTATTCTACAGGGCCAAGCGGGGTGAAACTGGAGTACGCACTTTGGTTCGAGTTCGCGGCATCCAATAACGAAGCAGTGTATGAAGCACTACTAGTCAGGCTCACACTGGCGAAAGAGCAAGCGAAACACATCATCATTTGTAGTGATTCCCAGCTCGTGGTCAACCATCAACCAAGTCATCGGTGATTACGAAGCTTGCGACCCCACCATGGCTGCTTATTTAGCCAAGGTTAGGGAAGTTCTACACAGCTTCCAATCATACTTCATCAGGCAGATTCCAAGGTCCGAGAATGCTGAGGCCGATGCCCTTTCCTGGTTAGCCAACACGAGCAGCAACACCATGAGGACCGTGTACATAGAGAACCTACCTCGGCCCAGCATTCTCGGGGGGTGGGGGGGTAGAAGAGGTCGCTCCT
>NW_010729135.1:2739965-2857786 GCF_000365185.1 Nelumbo nucifera | reverse complement strand
AGAAGAGGTCGCTCCTGTTACACAAACAGAGCCGAGCTGGATTGACCCACTCGCGAACTACCTACTTCACGGAACCCAACCTGCAGATCGCATCGCGGATAGAAGGGTAGAGCGACAGGCAGCCAAGTACGTCATGATAGACGGACAACTGTATCGAAGATCCTACACGCTCCCCTACTTGTGCTGCTTGCGGCCTTCAGAGGCTAAGTTCGTTCTCCATGACACTTATGAAGGCCTGTGTGGTGGACACCTGGGGGGGCAAGGCTCTCGCCCAGAAAGCGCTACGGCAAGGATATTACTGGCCCACGATGAAGGCAGACGCACTTGAGCTTGTCAAGAAATGCGATAAATGCCAGAGGCACGGCAACATTCATCACCAACCTGCTGCCGACCTGAAGTACCTCACCAGCCCGTGGCCCTTCGCATAGTGGGGAATCAACATTCTTGGACCATTCTTGCCAGCGACAAGACAGAGGAAATTCTTAGTGGTAGTAGTGGATTACTTTACGAAGTGGGTAGAGGCGGAACCCCTAACAACAATCACAGCTCGAACTGTACAGAACTTCTTTTGGAAAAGCATAGTATGCCGCTTCAGACTGCCTCGAGTGCTCATTTTTGACAACGATAGGCAGTTCGAAGATATTAAGTTCCAAAACTGGTGTGCCAAGATGGGGATACATCAGAACTTCACTTCGGTAGCAAACCCCCAGGCGAACGGGCAGACGGAAGTCACGAACAGAGCCATACTCCGCGGATTGAAAGCTCGCTTAGCCTGAGCTAAGGGGCTCTGGGTAGACGATCTGCCCAGCGTACTATGGGCTTACCGAACCACCATCAAGACCATCACAAGTGAAACCCCCTTCAACCTCACCTACGGCACGGAAGCGGTAATCCCCGCTGAGATCGAGGTACCTACATTACGCCTGGAAGCATATGACGAAGAAGAAAACGGTGATGAGCTCCGTACCAACCTCGACCTGGAGGAAGAAGTACAAGACCTTGCATATATCTGGACCGCAACCTACCAGCAAAGAGTAGCTCGGTATTATAATGCTCGGGTCAGAAAGTGGAACTTCCATGTAGGGGACCTGGTCCTTCGAAAAGTTATGGTACTTGAGCCCAGTGTAGGTAAGCTCGGACCGAACTGGGAAGGTCCCTACCGAGTAAAGCGGGTACTTGGGGAAGGTACATATGAGCTTGAAACCCTAGAAGAAAAGAAAGTACCTTGAGTGTGGAACATCAACAACCTAAGGCGATACTACCTCTGATTGCCAAACTGAAGAACGAACTACAGAGACACCCCCAGAAGACCAAAGGCCAAGCTAACAATTGACCTCGGCACCAGCTCAAGACCTAGTTGCCTCTTCGGCATGGGCAAAGTTCAGGAGTAGACTATGAGTCGCTCCCATAGCCTAAGGGCTACAATACTACTCAAGACCCAGTTGCCTCTTCGGCATGGGCAAAGTTCAAGAGTGGACTATGAGTCGCTCCCAAAGCCTAAGGGCTACAATACTGCTCAAGACCTAGTTGCCTCTTCGGCATGGGCAAAGTTCAGGAGTGGACTATGAGTCACTCCCAAAGCCTAAGGGCCACAATATTGCATAAGACCCAGTCGCCTCTTTGGCATGGGCAAAGTCTAGGAGTGGACTATAAGTCGCTCCCAGAGCCTAAGGGCTAAAGTACCGAACTGGCGGAAACCTCGGCACCACATAAGTCCTGGTTGCCTCGTTGGCATGGGCAAGTTGCTTCGAATACCTGAGGCATAGATAGCTCGGGCATAAGCCCTACGATATCTAGCCCACTGCGGCACATAAGAGCAGGTCGGACCCGTAAGTGACAACCGACATCCAAATAAGTAGCCTGTGCGCGGACATGACGGGTATATACCCCGCGATGTCTCTCGCCTCGGCGTATGTTACATGGAGTTACCCCTACTATGCCTTCGCAGACAGTTCAGGGTAACAAACACTTAGAAAATTTTCTATTACGATTATCCTTACTTATTGTCCAGCTCGGTAGCTCGACAATTTAGGTAATCTACACTTAGAATATTTTTGCACAAGGATTGCTCAGAAATGTTTATTTCACTCATGAAAGATGCAGATACATAGATTTTGTTTTGACCCCAGCTCAGTGGCTTCGGGGTGTACATCCATGATTCAAAAGCAAAAGAAAAAGAAGAAGCTATCACGTAGGAGGACTGCCGACCATATCCGAGGGGTCCACCTCTTCGACCTCGTCATCGCTCTCCTCCCCTGACGAGTCGGGCTCCTCGTTCGCTACCTTGGCCACTCCGGGGGCCAAGCCTGACATCGTGATGGCATCGAGGTCGAGATCAGGGAATTTTTGTCGGACCAAATACCTGTACAACTTGAACCCGGAGCGGTAGGAGCTTGAACCATATTCGACCTGGAGAGCACGGAACTCCAAGGACTCCTTGAAGCGCTCAACGACTTGGTTCCTTTCTTCTGTCTGCGCCTCTTGGATGGCGGTCTCAAAGATCTTGGTACACTCTCGAATCAGGGCCTCGAGATTTTCGATTTCTCGCCGAAGCCATGCCTTCTCCTCGATCATCGTCGAGATCAGCTCCTTCTGCTTCGCGTCCTCCTCGGTCATCGTTGAGATCAGCTCCTTTTGCTTTGTGGTCTCCTCGGTCAGCATGAAGATCTGTCCCTCTTGATCCAAGATCAACTGCTTCTGGCACTCGACTCCCTTTTTAGCCCGAAGTACCTCGCCCCGAGCTAGGTCCAGCTCGCGATGGAGCTTTCGTACCTCCACCTTGGCGTCCCGAGCCTCCTTTGAGCGGATCATGGACTGGCAGGCCATTGCGTGAAGGGAAGAATTGACCTATCAAAAGAAAATCGAGGTAAGTAAAAAAAAAGGGGGCGGAACTGGAGGCAGAATACTTACCACCATGCAGTGGCTGGAAGCTAATCCCAAGAGCCGGGTTGAAGACATATTAGCCCATCGCGCGACCTCTACCAAAAAGACAGAATCCTTGCTCTTAAGCACCGCAATCATGTGATCCATAATGCTTTCCTTCTCGCTCGTGGGGGCGCTCTTTGGCTTGGTGACTGGCCCCTCTGAAGCAGATAAATCCTCTGGTTCTTGAGGACAAGCTTCCTCCTTGCGGCCCTCGTCCACGACCACCTTGGGGGCCGTTGGTCGGGCCTCCTCCCTGGGGGGCTCAGTGGAGATCAGCTCCACGGCCAGGACCTCGGTTGCTCCAGAGGTTGAAGGCCCGACTTCCCAGTGAAGTCTCTTCGCGACCTTCCGTTTCTTCCTCCTCTGGGAGCTTCTCAGGAGGCTCTCCGCGTCGACCTCTGGCGTTGTAACTGCAAAAACGGGATAGTTAGTCAAAAACTTAAAGAGAACTCTAAAATAAAAGAACTAAGGAGAAAACCTACCAGGAGGGCTCAGACCAGCTCGTGCAAGATTCTCCTCGGCCAAGAAATCCTTCATCTCGAAGCCGAGGTCCCTCCACGAGTTGATGACTACCCTAGTTGTCGCATCCAAGCTCACCCCGGGATCCTTTATAACTACCCTCCAGTGGGTTGGAAAATACCACCCTTCAGAGTTACGAACAATGAAATACCTCCTTTTCTAGGAGGGAACCTTGTTCGGATAGCCGAACAGGATCTTGAACCCAGGCCAAGGAGAAATGTAATAGCTCTGTCTGGCATCCCCACGCAGACAAGCCGAGTTCCTCTTAATGGCACAGATCGAGCTAAAAATGTCTAAGGACAGGGGATGGTTGTACTCGTAGAAAAGTGAGATCGTACCAACTATGTTCCAAATCGAGTTCGGATGAAGTTGGTTGATAGTGATGTTGAAAAACTTGATTACTTCTACAATAAAGGGGTGGAGAGGGAAGCGCAGCCCGGCAGCGAGCTGCTCCTCAAAGACTGCGAGCTCATGGTGATCATGAGCCCAAGGGTATTGACCTAGGGGAAGGCTGAAAACCAAGCTATCGGGAAGACGATAGCGAGCTACAAGGTACATCAACCTATCGGAAGTCAGGGTGGAAGGACCGAAGTTATCTGGATCCCGAGTCTGGGAAGAAGACGGACCCTCTTCCTGAACCTCGGTCTCCTCGAGCTGAGATGGCTCAACTTCGGGAGCAGAAGCTTCCCCTAAAAGCTGAAGAGGGAAATCACCTTGTGGCGAGCTGAGCTCCCTAGTAGGGGTCGCGGATTACCCCACGGCACCCTCAACCTCGCTAGAACTACCTAAGAGTCTGTCTATACTAGAACTGGACATGTTTAAAAAGGAAGAACAGGGAAGCACAGACTCACCGAAAACAAGGTTGACCTCGGAAAACAAAGAGAAAAGCGAGTTGGAGGATCCCGACGCGACCTCAGAACATACTCGTGAATTTGTGGCGAGAAAAGTGAATCTCGAGACCCCCTATTTATAGCCACCATACCAGAGAAGTAACGGTCGAGATCGAAGCAATCTAACGGCTTCTAAGAAAACCGGTTGTACGACCCTCGAGGTCGAAAATAGTTTAGCACGTTTTTTGGCATCTGCGGAGTTAATAGATCCCATGACATCTGCACGTGAATCGCACGTGATCTATCTGACAGAGCAGTCTGGACTTCGAGCCAAATCCACTTGTCACATCGTGAACTCCCCGAACCAAGTCAAGACCCCTAGCTTGAGGAGTGGGGAGCAAGGAGACACGTGGGCGTGACTCGGCATAAGCGACAACTCAACATGACCAGATTGGCATGTGGACGTGACTCGACACAAGTGGCAGATCAGTTCACTACAAAGCAACCTCGGGCACCTCGATACCCCAAACTGAAGTCACCCCGGTATCGGATCGCGACCAGGATAACGATATCAAGTCCGCTACAGGTCGAACCCGGACAGAACGACCACCTCGGTCAAGACTACCTCCGGACAAGTATGCCTCGACACAAGGTCACACCAGGATCACCTCGGTCTAAAGGCACTTCGGCATTCATATCAGGGCAGACCTGAAGAGCACGAGCTCAAGCAGCTTGCCACCAGTCAGCTCGCCACCAGGCAACCTGGTACCTTATAGGCAGCTCGCCTCCCATTCAGACCGACCACCGCATGGCAACCCCGAGGATCTCACCACCGTGTTCCGCATCTTACGGGATCGTACCTTGTAACGGATATATTAGCTCATCCACTCCCCGATTCAGACGGGAACGGGCAACCTTACCGGTTGGTGGCATTTTATCCACCTAACATGCAAGCGGATCCCATCACAGCGAGGATCCAGGAACCGCTCCACCTACCCACGGGGACTCCAGTATATAAAGACTTCACCCCCCAGGGGCGAAGGTATGTTTTTATACGTAATATTTGCTCTCTAGCTCTCTAACTCACTATTATCATCTTCAAGCTCTCTACTACTATTACTGTATGCTAACTTAGCCATCGGAGTGTCTCCGTCAAGTAAGCCACCTTGGGATCTTTGACTCCTCTCTTACAGGTTACCCCAGTTCTCATCATTATTGGGAGTCAGATCGTCTCCAACAAAGAGCAGCCGGATTACGCCAGATCAAAAACCAAACAGTAACACGCATACAAATTCTTGGGGAGTTTCAACAATTCAACATCATGAGCGACCCATTTTTTGTTTTTGGTGGACGCATCAGGGACCCATTTATTCACAAGAATGCTATCCGCACAGTGTTTTGACTGTATTAACATGATTAAAATAATTGTGTTTTATAAGCAAATATAAATATTATGTTGTTATAGGATGTTCCCAATATGACCATCTCTTATAAAAATTTTAATGGTTAAGATTTATTTGAAAAAAAAAGCTATTTTTCTTTATTCTGATTTTAAGAAAACTGGGGCATGCAATTAGTTTGAAAATATTATTCTCAAAATAAAAAAAAAGAAACATTTTCTTAGTCATGTACGACTTTTCTACTTTTTAAAAAATAAAATCAGAAACATCTTCTTGAACTTTTGATTCCAAAAATATGCTTTTCTTTGATAATTTGATCTCATGTTTCATAAAATATATAGTATTTGAATAGAGATTCTGATTACATGGATACTACCTTCACCTTTCTTATTGTTATTTTGTCTTTATTTACAATTTGAGCCAAGCCTGTTTAAATGTAGGTTGGCGTTAGGAGATTTGAAGCAACACTAGTAAGAATATATAGGAAATTTCAATGTATGAGTGACATACCAAATAGCAGTCCAAAGTCCAGCCTTCTCAAATGTTTCTGATTTTCAAAGAGACCCTCTATCCTCTTATCTGTTTGTTGTATGCAATGAAGCTCTTATTTGTCCTATGCAATGAAGTTCTATCTAGACATATTCGTACATAGATAGTGGAAAACAAAGCAAATATAGGTTTTAGAACTTCAAGAAATGGTCCAATGGTATCAATTCTCCAATTTGCCGGCGATTGTTTAATTTTTGCCAAAGCAAAATTAGAAGCTTCCTACATCATAAAAGTTATTTTAAATAACTTTGCAATAGCTTCTTTCCAAAACCCAAACTTTCAAAAATTGGCCATGTTCTTCTCAAAAAATGTGCTCTCCAAATCATGGTTTTCAAAACCGGTCAGCCATCCGGGTCCGATTTTACTAGAAATCGGAAAATTAAAAAAAACGTTGAAAAGTTTAAAAAAACCACTGACCCGGGCGGTCGGACTGCTAAACTGTTCGACCCGAGCAGCGGTTTGTGGGTTAATATTTTTATTTTTAATGTTTTAAATAAAAAACAAAAAATAAAATGCCAATTATATCCCACGACTTTCGAATCCCAATCCTAGTCCTTTATTTGGTTTAGCCTTTAGGGTTCCCGAGTTCCCTCCTCACTCAGTCACTCCTCAGTCCTCTCAACTCTCAAGTCTCAACCCTCACACCCTACCACCTGCGGCAGCCATCAGCTCTGGCATCCGACGAAGACATACACCGACGGCGACCAACGAACTTGCAACGGCGAAAAGAATCACCCAAGCACTTGCAGTGGCGACTTGCAGCAGCGACGGACGACGAGCGACTTGCAGTAGCGGCGACTTGCAGCGATGGATGGCGAGCGACTTGTAGCGACGGACGGCAAGCGACTTACAACAGCGGCGACTTGTAGTGGTGGATGGCAAGCGACTTGCAGCAATGGCGGCTTGTAGTGGCGGACGGCAAGCGACTTGCAGCAGTGGCGACTTGTAGTGACGGGCGGCGAGTGACTTGCAGCAGTGGCCACTTGTAGTGGCGGATGGCAAACAACTTGTAGCAGTGGCGACTTGTAGTGGTGGATGGCAAGCAACTTTTAGCAGTGGCGGACGGTGAGCGACTTGCAGTGGCGAACTGCCCGAGACCACCGGCGGCAAATCCCTAAAGGTATACTTTTTTTCTGTATTTTATTATTTTTATATTTAGATATTTTTATTTTTTTTCATATGTTGTTCTTTTTCTTATATTTTTCTGTATATTTCTATGGTATTTTTTATTATATATAAGTATTTTTTATTTTTATTTATTTATGACATCACGGGTCGAACCACTCGACTCAGACGGTTGAACCGCCGAACCAGAAAATGGTGCCCTGACCAGTTCGGTTTTAAAAACCATGCTCCAAATTTCAAAGACTAATTGCAATAATAGTAGGAATCAAGAACAAACATTGAAGGAAAATATCTTGGTGCTCCAATAATCAATCAAAAAATTACAAAAAACACCTTCGAGGAAGTTCTAAAACTAGTAAAAAATAAAATAGATGGATGGAAGAGTAAAACTCTCTATGGGAGGAAACTAGTTCTCGTAAAAGCAGTAATAGGTAACATGGCTCAATACCAAATGATGTTTGGAATCCCTAAGGCTATGTTTGAAGGAAGAGGTAGGAAAAGGAAGGGAAAGACAAGAAAACCTATACAATGTTTGTAAAGGTTTCTCTACCTTTTCCTTCATTTCCCTGCATTTTCCATCAAACCAAACATATAGTAAGGAAACAACACAGGAAATTGATAAAGAACAGAAGAAACTCCTCTGGGGCTCAAAACAGAATAATTGAATCTTTGCTCTCACCAACTGGGGCTCAATTTTTACAAGCAAAAGGAACAGAGGGCTAGGTTAGGTATCAGAATGATGACCCAAATAAATCAAACCAACTTCATGAAACTTGGTTGGAAATTTATTAAAAATCCTGAGAACCTTTGGGTCCAAGTAATAAAAGCCAAATATTTAAAACGTGAAAATTTTTTAAATCATCCCACCCCTCAAAATCGTGTTCCTGGGCCTCGAGGAAAAATATTCAACAAAAAGAGAACATTTGAAGTTGGAAATGGAACTCACTATAAATTTTGGACTGACAATTGGCTCGATCAGATCCCCCTAACTGAGTTGCTAAATGATAGAGGCCCCCTACTACTGATACGCCAATCATTCAGGAACTCAATCAACAAGAAGATCCCCAAGTCAAACGCTCAGGCCGCATAAGGAAACCAGCGAAATGGATGGATGGAAATTGTATTTATGACTGAATGGACTATGCATGGATGGCTAGCTAATAATCAGGAGCAATGAAGATTCCCTTGTCAATCATAGAGCCATTAGAGACATTTTAGGAGAGATTTACTTTTATTACCAGTGAGTTAATTAAGGAAGGATGCTTTGTGGAAGTATTTAAATAGCTATGATTGTATTGGAAGATCAAGCCAGCATAATAATAATAATCTCCTTCCCTCTTTCATCCGTTGTTCGTCCCTTCCCTTCTATTCTTCTTCTCCCGGAGTACGCATGCGCTCGAAGTTGTGGAAAACTGATACGGAGACGTATCAAACTGGTGCTTTCATTGAGATGGCGTGAACCCGAACATCCAAAACCATGTCTGATCAAACCAAAATCCTTCAAACCATGCAAGAAAATTTTATGGCTGCTATGAAACAACAATTTGATTTGCTCAATGTGCAGATACAGTCCATGCAGGACCAATACACATCTCAGAAAGCGTCGATCGATGCCATGCAACAACAGATCGGCCAACTACAATCTCAAGTCCGTGGTAAGGAACCAGAAACCACCGGCGGCGATTCGTCTAGCAGGTTGCCCAAGCCTCTGTCAACACACCATCCATCCCGGCCGCTCTCAACCAATGCTCACGACACCAACAGATCGTTGCGACTCGACGTTCCTCGTTTCAATGACACCGATCCCTTCACATGGATTTTCCGTATTCAACAATATTTTGACTTCATCGGTACCGCAGAAGATCAACGTATTCAGATTGTGGCATTTCATCTTGAAGGAATGGCCTCGGAGTGGTTCCAATGGATGACCAATAATAACCTCCTCCGTGATTGGACCGATTTTCTTCACCAAGTCAAGGTGCGGTTCGGCCCGTTTCAGTTTGAGGATTATCAGGGGACACTTTCAAAACTCATTCAACATGGGTCGGTGAGTGCATACCAGGCAGAATTCGAGAGACTTATGAACCGTGTCGTGGGTATCTCGGAATCTTTGTTAATCTCGTTTTTTATATCCGGACTAAAACCATTGCTGCAGCGGGAATTGTTGATCGCCTGACCAAAATCCTTGAACGAGGATTTTTCTTTAGCCCACTTATTTGAAGATAAATATGAAGGTTCACAGATGCCCTACCCTTCAGGCCCACGCTGGCAACAACGGTCCTCACAACCGATACAATATACAACAACATCCACTCCAATTATCACGGATTCATCCACGAGCCAAAATCCGGCGTTACTACCCACTCCACCACCTCTCGCCTTACTAGTGCTACCACCGCCGAGGCAAAACACCAACCGTCAAGCACCACCCAATACCCCGAATATACCCATTTGAAGGTTAACCCCCAGTGAGATGCAAGAACGGCATCAACGGGGCTTGTGCTTTAATTGTGATCAAAAGTGGTCCGCTAATCATAAATTTCACGGCAAATCCTTTATGCTTCTAATCTCCGAAGACGAGGAGGTTGAGCCAACTGCTCAAGATGACAACGGTAGTACGAGGGAAGACAACCCCGTCATAACCGGTGACATCTCGAGCCTCAACTCCATGGCTGGCCCAGGCAGCCCTCGTTCATTGTGGATATGGGGCGACATTAATAGTCATCGAGTTCATGTCCTCATCGACAGCGGCAGCACGCACAATCTCATTCAACCCCGATTGGCAGAGAAACTTCAGTTGCACACTACCCCCATTTCCTCATTTAAGGTTTATATTGGCAATGGGGGCTTTTTGGTTTGTGATCACCAATGCCCAGAGGTTCCACTTCACATGCAAGGCTTTTCTTTTCCGGTAGTCCTGTTCGTTTTACCGATCCATGGGTCGGACATCGTCTTGGGCATACAATGGTTGTAAGGATTAGGGATTGTTGCTCAGGACTTCGCAACCCTTTCCATGGAATTTCAATGGCAGGGTCAAATGGTGGTCTTACAAGGAGATGCCACGCTAGCTCCAAAACGACTTTCTTTCAACCAATTACAAGCTTTGGTGTCCCACGACGGGATTGTTGCTGCATATGAACTGTACCAGTTGCAACAGGACAGTACACAGGAGAAGGCGGCATCAGATATATCCTTCCCAGAAGGATTGCCGAAAACCGTCCTCCAGGTTTTGCAGCATTATGAAGACGTTTTCAGACCACCCACTGGCCTACCCCCTCATCGTTTTCAAGTTCACCGCATCCATCTCTTGCTGGGCTCGCGCCCACTGAACGTTCGCCCTTATTGGTACCCGCAATTCCAAAAAATAGAGATGGAGAAGCTCGTGCACGAGATGTTAGACCAAGGGATTATACGCCCAAGCTAGAGCCCTTTTTCATCGCCAGTGCTCTTGGTCAAGAAGAAAGATGGTACATACAGATTTTGCGTGGATTATCGCGCTTTAAACGCCGCAACCATCAAAGACAAATTCCCTATTCCCACCATCGATGAGCTTGGAGGCGCAACTGTGTTTACTAAATTGGACTTGCGAGCCAGCTATCACCAAATCCGGATTCACGACAAGGACATTTACAAAACGGCTTTCCGGACTCATGAGGGCCATTACGAATTCTTGGTGATGCCATTTGGACTATCTAACGCTCCTTCAACGTTTCAAGCTGCCATGAACCAGACACTAGCTCCTTTCTTGCGAAAGTTCGTCGTGGTGTTCTTCGATGACATCCTAATTTATAGCATTGATGAGGAGTCTCATGTCTTCCATCTCCAACAAGTTTTGGACTGTTTAGCCTCTCAACAGTTCTACATCAAGCTATCTAAGTGTCATTTTTGCCGGAAGTCAATTGACTATTTAGGCCACGTTGTCGACAGTCGGGGTGTCCATGCCGATCCCAAGAAGGTGGAAGCCATGCTCCAATGGCCGGCTATCACTACAATAAAACAACTCCGTGGATTTTTGGGACTTCCGGTTATTATCGTCGGTTTATCGAGGGCTATGCAAGCATCGCGGCACCGTTAACAGAGTTGCTTAAGAAGGACGCGTTCTGTTGGACTGAGCCAGCCGAGGAAGCATTCATCGCACTGAAGAATGCTCTATCCAGTGCACCCGTTCTAAGACTCCCAAATTTTGAACTACCGTTYGTCATTGAAACGGATGCCTCAAACGTCGGTGTGGGCACTGTATTAATGTAGGAAAACCGTCCGATCGCTTTCTTTAGTAAGAAGCTGGGAATCAGAATGCGAGCGGCATCAACGTACCACAAGGAATTGCATGCGATCGTTGAAGCCATGCAAAAATGGAGACAATACTTGTTGGGCCATTTTTTTATTATCAGGACAGACCACCGGAGCCTTAAAGAACTGCTGCAATAGGTGGTTCAAGCGTCGGACCAATAGGCTTATGTCCGTAAGCTACTCAATTTCCACTTCCAAATTGAATACAAACCGGGTTGTGCCAATAAGGTTGCCGATGCACTATCAAGGGTGCACGAAGACGAGCCCTCAACCGATGGACCATCCACGCTGATGATGATTGCAAGCAGTCCCATCCCGGAGTTCCTCAACACATTGCGAAGTGAAAGCCATACACTGCCGGATATGGTACACCTACAACAAATGGCGGCTGGTTCACTACCTCCCAGCTTTACCATTAAAGATGGGCTTCTTTTCTACAAAGACAGGCTCTACATTAGTCCCTCATCATCTCTCAAGTCTGGTTTATTACACGAATTCCATGCAACGCCGATGGCCGGGCACACCGGTGTGAAACGGACCTTGGTCAGGTTGTCGACCAATTTTTACTGGCCCAAGATGCGGCGCGATGTCGAGTCCTTCATTGCGGAGTGCCTTGTGTGTCAGCAAATCAAGACCTCCACGCAAGTGCCGGCCGGGTTAGTCCAACCCCTTCCAATTCTGGCACAAGTTTGGGATGACTTAACAATGGATTTTGTGGTTGCCCTACCCTTGTCGCATGGTTGCATGGTCATTATGGTCGTGGTGGACCGTTTAACGAAGTATGCCCACTTCGGAGCTCTTTCGACGAATGTAACGACAACAAAACAACCAAATTATTCTCTACTATGGTGGTCAAGTTACATGGTTTTCCCAGCTCTATTGTCTCGGACCGCGACTCCATCTTCAAGAGCAAATTCTGGGGCAAGCTTTCTGAGTTAAGTGGGACAATGTTACACCACAGCACTGCCTACCACCTGCAAACCGACGTCCAGTCCGAAGTCGTGAATCAGGGGCTGGAACACTACTTAAGGGCATTTGCCCAAGACCGGCCAAAGACATGGTATGAGTTCTTGGGGTGGGCAGAATTTAGCTATAACACCGGCTATCACAGCACATCAAGATGACACCATACCAAGCCTTGTACGGTCGTCTACCACCGGTCATTCCTCGGTACATAAAGCACTCGACAACAGTTCATGCCTTAGACGAGCTTTTGGAAGAACGTGATTAGTTACTTAGAATCTTGAAAGCCAACCTTCGTGAGGCACAACACCGTATGGAGCAAAAAGCCAACCAGAAGCGACGTAAATTACTCTTGGAACCCGTCACCCAAGTTTTGGTTAAGCTCCAACCCTACCGACAGACTTCGGTAGCGCAACGTTCCTCACATAAACTTGCGAAAAAGTATTATGGTCCCTTCAAGGTGCTTGAGCGAATTGGTAGAGTAGCTTATCGATTGGAATTACCGAAAGGCTCCAAAATCCATCCTGTCTTCCACGTTTCGGCTTTAAAACTGTTCCGGGGTGACGACACAGAGGCCCCGCGGTCGCTTCCACCAGAAGCCCACGACAGTAAACCGATTGCAATTCCGGTTGCTATTTGCGCCAGAAGACAGATCCTGAAGGGCAACCATACCGAAGACCAAGCACTAGTGCAATGGAGTGATGTCTCGCCGGATGACGCTACCTGGGAACCTCTCGAGTCACTCAAGCGATTCTAGCTGACCCTCCACCTTGAGGACAAGGTGGCTTCACTAGAGGAGGAGAATGATATGCCAATCATTCAGGAACTCAATCAACAAGAAGATCCCCAAGTCAGACGCTCAGGCCGCATAAGGAAACCAGCGAAATGGATGGATGGAAATTATATTTATGACTGAATGGAATATGCATGGATGGCTAGCTAATAATAAGGAGCAATGAAGATTCCCTTGTCAATCATAGAGCCGTTAGAGACATTTTAGGAGAGATTTACTTTTATTACCAGTGAGTTAATTAAGGAAGGAAGCTTTGTGGAAGTATTTAAATAGCTATGATTGTATTGGAAGATCAAGCYAGCATAATAATAATAATCTCATTCCCTCTTTCATCCGTTGTTCGTCCATTCCCTTCTATTCTTCTTCTCTCGGAGTCCGCACGCGCTCGAAGTTGTGCAAAACTGATACGGAGACGTATCAGTTGCTAAATGATAGAGGCTGGAATCAAGTTGATTTAGAAGCCAAGGTGGCTGAGTTTATGGACCCAAAACAAGTCAAAATCGAATGATTTGACCGTCTGAATCAATGATTTACTAACTAAATCAACGGTTTTTGACGAAATAATAATTATAGGGTAAAACAGAACTGATCACCTGATCAATTCTCTGTTTTTCTGGTCTGACCGTCCGGTCCGATTTTGAAAACTATGGTGTGAAGGATAATAACCAGGAATACTGCGAGGAACTGATAGCAATTTACTGGTTCTTGTGAAACAAACAAAAAAAAACAAGGCCCTCAATCCCATGGGAAATCATAAGTAGAGCAAAAGAATAGGCAAAGGATTTTCTTGAGGCAAACTTAGATGAATGAAAAACAAAATTAAGAGGGTGCAAGAGTTTAAACTGGATAAAAGGAACCCCCCCCCCTCCCCCAAGGTCAAAAGTCTATAAAAATAAATTTTGATACTTCGGTAAAGCAAGATGATGGGAAGTGTGTGTTTGGGTGCATGATGACTAATGAGAAACCACTATGGAGAAATTTTGAAAGCTAAGTGGGGCAGAATTGGTTGCTCCTCCATCTCAGTTGTTGAAATGTGGGCTGCCCCAGAGGCCCACAAACTTGGATTCAGTGCCCTTCCATTATTACCGAAAGAGACTGTCTCTAGTCATCAAAATTCTTCAAACACAGGATAAAGGTTCCTCGGAGATGCCAATCTCTAGGCCCTAGAGGATGATATTACAAACGTCTAGCTCGTGGATTGTCATCAAAGTTCCTCTGTACACATGCACATAGAGAGGGAAATGCTGCAGCATGGTTGTCCTATTTGGCTGTGAATTCTCTCTCTTTCATATATAAAAAAACAAAAGAAAACCCTCTTTAACAAAAAAAAAATCAACTACTCATTGTAGTTATTTCTTTTTTTTTTTCAGAAATAAGTTAAAAATATAATGGTAAGTTAAAACCTCAGCTTCCTCACTTCATCGGAGCTGCGGTCGTAAAATGAGTAGCATGCAAATTCATGGGATAGGTGCGTGGTTCATAATTATTTCCATATCATATTAAAAAACTTCTTTTACATACACAACATTTGCCCAGAAATAAAATTAACTTGTGAACTAGGCTAGCTCCTGTTTTCTAGTGTTTACTTTAAAATACTTACTGGGAAAAGCCCGGTGTTTTTTCAGGAAATAAGCACTTATCTATAAACATCAGATTGGCACCCCATAGGCGCCCCACATCCGCATCTTAGCATGCATTGGGAACACCTCTCTATAGGGATATGTTCCTAATACACAACTGGGATGGGCAATGGGGCACTGATGTGAATTCTTATCTATACTATATTATATAGCCATATATAAGCCATGTCAGCAACCTTTCTTTTCTTCAAATCCATTTTTCTGTTTTCTCCTTAATTCCCTCTCTTTCTTTCTCTCTTCCCTCCATTCCCCCTTCCCTGCCCTTTCATGTAGCCATGTGGCAGCTCTCTCCTCTTCATCACTTGAGTCTCACTACAACTCTCTCTCTCTCTCTCTGATGTTCCTAATCACTTAGCGTCTATTTGGCATCAATGTCGTTGCTCCATAAAACGGTGACACATCAGTGCCACGTTAGAAAAAAAATGATGCTCCAAGAAACGTCTATTTGTTTGGAACTGTTTTCTCATAAAAAATTGTGCTCCAAGTGACGCCTTGTAAATTGAGAAGGCGTGGTTTGGAGCAACGCCTATTTTGACGTTTTCTCATATTGCAGCTTGTTGCTGCCAACGAAGACATGATGTGGTAGTGACATGAACTTCCTATAATGGGTACTAGTGCTGAAAACAAATATGGAGCACGGGTATCAAACAGAAAGTGTTGTTGTTGCTCCAAGAAACATTGCAAACAAAAAAAAGACCAACCAAGAAACGTTGCTCCTGAAAGTGGCAGCAACGTTTCCAAACAAAAAAAAGACACCATTTTCTTAGAAAACAATGCTTCCAACCCACACATCAACAATACCGTTTTCTACTGTATCTACAGCATTGATGCCAAACATATACTTAACCAACCCCTCCTAAAATTTCTCCTAAACTATCCCTTCCACCTAAAAATCCTCCAAAACTTATTGACATACTCTAGAATGAGAATCCCATTCTCTATAGAGATGGCAATTTCACCCATCCCTATCGGGCCCCACCCAAAACTCTAGGGTTAGGGGCAGTATTTGTCCGCCCTGCCCCGACCCCGTCCAGACTATATATATTATAAAACATAATATATATAATTATTATATTATATTATATTATATTATATTATATTATATTATATTATATTATATTGCATTGTATTGTATTACACTATATTATATTACATAATATAAAATAGTTCTAGGTTGGTTTAAAAAAAAATAAAAAAATAAATTAACAAGTATACTTGGGTACAAGGCAGGCAAAACCTAGCCCTACCCCACTCCGTTGCCATTCCTAATTCCCTTGGGGGGGAGGGGAGGCTGGAATAGCCTCTCCCCCAAGAATGGGAATCGGAATCTCATTCCTACCAAACAAACAGTAGGAATCAAAATGGGCCATTTTGATTCCGATTCTAGGCACCTATTCCTGGAAACCAGACGAACCCTAATTTTTTTTTACATTTTTAGTAATTTTGATATTATCAATATTTTTTAGCAATAATTAGTTATTGATATTTTCAATAATAATTAAAATCTTTTAGTAATTCTTTAGTGGAAAATTACTTTCAATAAATAAAGTTTTTTTTTTACATTTTTTAGTAATTTTGATATTTACTATAAATTTTGAGCAATAATTAGTGATTTTGGAAATATAACTTAATGAAAGTTAAATTATAAAACTTCAAATTATTCAAATTAATAATTAAAAAATTTAAATAATTTCCATAATTATTGGATACTACATTTACGACTGTGATAATTATTGGAACTATATTCATGGGTTTGGGGGATGACCCCGTGGGTAGGAATGGCAATGGGCAAGTTTGGGACGGGGATCATACTCCCCCGTTCCCGACCCTGAGTTTTAAATTAATCACCATCTTTGACCCCAATCCCCATCAGGAAAAATTTAGCTTGTGTTCCCAGTCCCCGACGGAAATGAGTTCCTCATTGGGAACTTGAATCCTTGATTTATTTTTAATTAAAAATTTGTTTTTAGAAAGGTATTTATTTATTTTAAAATAAATAAAAAATTAAAATGCAAATAATATTTTAAATATATTTTGATATATAATATAAATAATATTGTAAATAACATAGAAAATATTATATATTTAATAAAATATATATACACATATATTTAATATATATAATCGGGGTCAGAGCAGGGTGTGGACTTCACTCCCTACCTCCAATAAGGCATTCGTTAATCCCATTCCCACCTTGTCTTCATTAAGGTAGTCTCCTTCCCCATCCCTCCCTTGTTGGGGAGATGGGATACTTAACATAGATGGGGAAAATTGCCATCCCTATCCCTAGGTTGTGTATCCCTATAGAATAATAAGTTTTAAGTCCTATAAACCCCAATATCTTTTTCTTGTGTATAGGGACCTAAATACTTATTTATTTATTCAAAATTTTCTGATACAAGCAAACAAGCTGGGAGGGGTCTCTCTCTCTAATTTCCAAAGTAGCTTCCCTTCCCCTGAGTAAAACATGAGGAAACACAGTTTGACTTCTTCCTAACCACTATAAGAAGAAATTATAAGTATTGATATTGTCCGGTCCAAGGTGGTTCAAATTGAAGACGTAGTCTAATGATCTTGCCAATTGGATGAAGCAGAGGTGGAAAGGACGAAGTCGTACATTGAAGAGATCTACAACCACAAGAAGGGTCAGAGGCCTGAAGAGTTATTCCCCGAGTAGGCACTCTAACACTCAAGCTAGTGATGGAGAGGGAGGTCGGGACGAACCGAAGAGGGTAGGTTAGCATGGAACGAGGTGAATGCAATGTGCGTTGAGGTGACTTGAGAGCCAAAAGTCCTTTACCTCGAGTGGGAGGTGCCTATTTATAGCTGGACATCTGTGTCGTAGTCAGATTAGGCTTTTCGAGGTTATTGAGATGAGGTTTCCTCTCGAGGTCTTAGGGGAGTTTCCCTTTCCTTGATGGAATTCATTTCTTTATCCATGTGAAACTCTTCTTCCTTGGTATGCCATACGGTCACGACCATGGTGCTGATGTGGAGATGCGATCCGAGGTATTCAACCACTAGAGTTGACATGCACCCTTCCAAGAATTATCTTTCAATATATAGAACCTTCCATAGGGGCAGCAGCAGGTGAAGGTAGGAATGGAAATGGGGCGGGGATCATAATCCCCATCCCCGTCCTTGATTATGAAATTAACCCCCATCCCCGTCCCCGATCCCCACTAGGGATAAAATTTGTCCTCCATCCTCGATCCCCGACGGGGACCCAAATACCCAATTTTTTTTAGATAGCAGTATTTATTTGAAAAATAAATTTACTTAAAAACAAATAAAAATTTTAAATTATAAATGATTTTTAAATATGTTTTGATATATATAATATAATATAATAATATATATTTAATATATATAAATATAAATAATATAATATATATATACCTAATTGGGGTCGGGGCGGGGCGGGGACCTCAATCTCCATCCCCATTCCCATCTCCATCCCGCCAAAACAATCCCCATCCTTGACCCATCAAGTCGAGGAATTTGAGTCCCGTTAGGATGGGAAAAATTGCCATCCCTAAGCGAAAGATGCAACAATATTTTCAACTTCTCACAACCACGAATATAAACATCCATAATGGTGATACCGACGTTTTAATGAATGTGCGTGTACGAGTAGCTTTTGTTGGGTGTCCCATGGCTTTCTTTAATCTTACCCCATAGCTTAATGGAAGAGCTATTTGTATATATATATATATATATATATATATATATATATATATATATAATAGCTAATGCAACTTATTCAAACTGGAAAAACTTTGCCCAATTGAAAACACTCATTAATATATAATAATATTGTTCTACATAGGGGAAGGAAAATTGTGAAATATTTAAATGGTGAAGAAACGTTATTAAGGAAACCGGATGGATCCTCCTGTTTAAAGAGTTATGGTCCAGATTATTATTATCATTTTACCATTGAAGAAGAAAACTTGACATAAGCTAGGCTGCTAACTGGTTGATGATGTCTGAGCTTAATTAGCACTTTCCCTTCTCCCTTGGTTTGCTTGTCAAAAAAGAAAGGAATACAGTAGAAACATGAGACCCAGATAAAAGAAGTATAATTAGTTACGACTTACAAGAAACCATTTTTTCAAGAAAAAGCAACGCTGGTAATAAAGAAGAATAAGATTTCAGATCACGTCCATGTCAAGTGAAAAAACAGAAGAAGCAAACATTTTACCATTGGATTGGCATCGCATCAAATGGAATCAGCACAAATTGCAAAATAGATAAGGATCTAAGATATGCAAAATTCCACAATTTATCAGTTAAAAACACGTCAGTTGCTCCCTTGACCTCTGAAAATAAGAGCCGTCTTTTGACTCTGAAAATGATTTCAGATGAAAGAATTTGTTTATTTAGATCTGATTTTAACTTTTAAGGTGGCGTAAAAAGCAGATTTTTCATATTTCAGAGCCCGATTCAATATTATCAAACGACACTTAAGGCAATTTCAAAGCAAAGTGGGAATGTGGGATTATCACATTAAAGCGAATTCCAATCAAATTGTTTAACAAGCACATACGTAGTTTCTCAAAAAGAAAAAAAAAAAGCACATACGTATAAATCCTGTGGAATATTTTGATACTTCCAACATTTTTACTTAGAAAACGAAAACATCAGAATAATGAATCTGAGTTTACAGGGTTAGAGCTCGCATCGATTGCTTCCGGTTTCACATTCGGCGGGTCAAGATCATCCTTGAACGGTTCATTCTTGACCCAGCCTCACGTCAAAAACCAGCGTAATCAATCATCAGCCCGCTTAGACTACTTGAGCAGTTGAACATTTTAAATTTGCTTACATTAATATTGTATCATGCTGATGAAGCCTTGAAGGTTGAAAAAATTATCCTGAAATGAAATAAATTAAGCACACCCCAACAATTAAGAAAGAAGCATATATGTACCGTATGACCAACTCTTAACTATGACTTGACCATTAAAAACTAAAAAGAAGAGGAAGAGTCTATTGACCATGGCGGTGTTTACAGCATCGATGCCGTTGAGAAAATAGTGCTACATCGGGTCCATATCAGAAAAAATAGTGCTTTAGAAAGCGGTCTTTTATTTGGCATCGTTTTTTCTAAAAAAAAATGTTGTTTTAAACTATGTAAGTATATCTTGAAAATTAAGAAAGTGTGGTACGAAGAAATGTCAAATACAATATTTTTTTTAAAAAAATAATCTGTTATTATCAACGATGCAATGATATGGCATCAATCAGCGTTAGATAAATAGACAAATGCTAAAAACAGTTATAAATACATCACTTGTACCAAATAAAACCAATGCTATTTTTTCTAAAAAACAACCTATGTAACACAGCATTAATGCAAATGATACAAAAGACCTTGTACATACAACACTATTTTCTCAAAAACATATCTCTAAAACAATAACATCAATACCAAATAAGAATAAAATATAGAAAAAGAGTACTATAAAATATTGGACAACTGGACTACTATGTCCAAGTGCATATAATACTAACAATGCAGCATAATACAAACAAGGATCGCTCTCCATGCGGAGTCCCACTACTATGAGAATTTCCACGCTAAAATAGATCTCTCTCAAAGAAAAGTAGAAAAAGGAGATACCAATACAAATGGCTGGAATTGGATTATGATTTGTGAGGAGCTGAATCTTGTTGGGTTAGCATACGCAAGAAGAAATTAAGAGTTAAAATGGATATGATATGATTTAGTCCAAATTCCAAAATGAAACCATGATAAAAGGCGGTTTTATTGGAGGCAAGACCAAGTTACAGCGTTGAAATACTTGAAATTAAAATATTATTGACAACTCGACGACTTTTTAATAATTGCTTGGATCCCATATAGTCACATACTGCTGTACCTGTAGCTAGTCTTCGGTTTACCACTTGCATTTCTTGACTTTCTGAAGCCCTGACCCCGATTAGCTATATTCTTTATATTTTAACATTTTTTATTTTAAATAAATATATTTTTCAAAAATTACTGTTGAGGATTCGGATGCTTAAAGTAAACTCATCTGTAAAGAATCTAGAGACCGGGGATGTATAATAAATTTATACAAATCCAGTGCAGAGATGGAAATTTATTGGTCAGAGACGGGGGAGGCGGCTTAAATGTTAGATCCAGGAGTGTTCACGGTACAATTAACTGAATCCTGGGCCTATTTTTTAAATTGAACCGGTATTATAAGTTTCTAGAAAACTGAAATAAAACCAAAATTGATTCGTTAATCATCGCTTTGGTTTGTCGTTTTTTCGGTTTTTTATATTTATAGTATATATTATAAATAAATATATAATAAAAAACTGGAAATATATATAATATTACATTTTAAATAATAAATAATATTATATACATATATATATATGTATATACACCAATCAATTCGATTAACCTCTGGTTTTCTATATTGATTAATTGAAATTAAAATGATATTTTTGGTTTTTTAAAAATAATAAACCTAAACTGAATCGATTAATTCAATTAATCAAAATTAGGGGTGGATTCAAATCGAGCCAAACCGAATAGCTAGTTATTTAAGCTCGGCTCGAGCTTAGCTCGAGTCAAAAGCTCGAGCTCGGCTCAGCTCAAGCTCGATTTGAGAAAAATGTTTTATAAAAATTAAAATTATATATAATTTTTTTATTATATATATTATTTTCTATAATATATTATTATTATTATTATTATTATTATTATTATTATTATTATTATTATTATTATTATTATTATTATTATTATATGTAGCTATTTGAGCTCAGCTCGACTAATAAACAATCTTGTAAATTGGGTTTGAACTCGACTCAAAGCTTGATTGAAACCAAGCCGAGCTTGAATAGCTCGTAAAGAACTCGACTCGTAGCCACTCAAAATTTTCGATTCAGTCTCATTCGTCCAATTTAGTTTTTTAGTTTTTCGGTTTTTATTATTCATCCCTAATTAGATTGGAGTCACCAACCTTTTATTTAGGGAAAATTCCTGATTATTACCCTGTACTTTGTGCCTAGTGCCACTTTGGTTCCCAAACTTTAAAATGCGACAATTTAGTACCCGGACTTTCAAAACGTGACAATCCAGTACCTATCATTAATCAACAGTTAACCTATTGTTAAGTGACATTTGAAAATGACACAAATGCCCTTCGAGTGTCATTTATTTTTCTTTA
This sequence comes from Nelumbo nucifera, assembly GCF_000365185.1. The sequence goes on along the minus strand of NW_010729135.1, from coordinate 2,835,562 downwards.
TCAACCATCTAAACGTTGGCAAAATCTTAACAGTTCCCAATCCTTGCTTCTTCCATTCAAGAAAGTTGGGGTTAAGTTTGAGTGGGCATTTAGATGACCCCAACTTTCTTGAATAGAAGTGGCAAGGATTTGGGACTATTAAAATGTCGCTTTTTTTGTCAATGTTTGGATAGTTGATTAAGAAAATTAGATGACACTCAAAGGCATTTGTGTCTTTTTAAAATGTCACTTAATGGCTGATTAACAGCTAGTTAACGACAGGTATTGGATTGTCACGTTTTGAAAGTTCGGGTACTAAATTGTCACATTTTAAAGTTTGGGGATCAAAGTATAGGGGTGCAACTTGGGAAGGCCAGCCCGAGCCCGAACAAGCCCAACCCGGAATTTTGCACGGGTTGGGCTTGGATTTTCGGTCCTCGAGCTGGGCTTGGGCCCAAGAAGTCAATTTTTTTTCGGGCTGGGCTCAGGCCTAGCCCTTAGGTAACCTGAACCTGGCTTGAGCCCAACCCAATTATATACATTTATATGTATATGTATATATATGTAAATGTTGCATACATATATATATATATATACATATTTGTACATATAACATTTATATAGATAATTTACGTACACATTTACATACATATATATATATTTGCATAAATACATTTATATATATAATATTAGAGTGGATTCATTGACCAACCCAAACTTAGCCCAAGCCTGAACCCAACCCGAATATATCAAATTATAGGGCGGTTTAAACTTGGATTGAAAAAATCAAACTTGACCTCGAGCTCGGGCCTTAAACCCAAATTTTAGAACCGAGCCTGGATTGACAATAAACCCGACCCCAACCCGCTCGACTTGCATCATATCAAAGTGACCCAAAGTAGAGGGTACTGATGAGGAAATTTTCCTTTTATTTATTGGATATTATACGATAAACGTTGAAGGGGAGCACAGGAGTGGGACAAAAAGGGTGCAGATGGGGTCCATTGACTGCTCTAACTTCCTCGAGACCAGCACCAGGCATAATAAAAGAGAAGCAGAGGATATATACTGAAAAAAATTTATTTATTTATTTTTTTCAAACAGAAGAAAAAAATAATAATAAAGAAGACTTCCCCACGAAACTGCGCGTAGGCGTAACGGCGTAAGTCGTGAGCTCATGATTTTTTGAGCTTTTATATAAGTAACCTACGCGGCACCTCCAATTCCAACACCACCACCGCCATCTGAAAATCCTTCTCTCGACCAACCACATCTCTCTTTCTCTCTAATGTCAGCTTCTCTAGTCGGTTCGCCGATCCTCCCCGAACCCACCCGGTCTAGTAGGTGCCACAGGAAGACCTCCAAGACAATAATGGCAACATGCGTCGACCGTTGCAGAACCACCGATGCTGCCACAAAACTGCTCTCTTTCGACTCCCATCTCGACAAATCTCCTTACAACAATTACATGAAACCCTCAAGGCATCCAGTTTCAGAGCTTGTTCCGTGTGCTCCGGCGAGTCAAGACAGCAATGGCAAAGAAGAAATATGGATGAAAATGCGAGAGGAAGCTCAATCGGAGGCAGAGCAAGAGCCGGTATTGGCAAATTACTACTTTGTGTCGATCCTGTCCCATAATTCTTTAGAAAGCGCACTTGCAAACCATCTAGGAAACAAATTAAGCACCTCCAGCATCTCTTCAGACACCCTATCAGGGGTTTTCTTGAGCGTCTTCACGGAGGATTGGGAGATCAGGAGAGACATCAGAGATGATCTAAGGGCGGTGAAGGAACGAGACCCGGCTTGCATCAGTTATGTACAGTGCCTGCTGAATTTTAAAGGGTTCCTAGCATGCCAAGCACATAGAGTTGCACATAAATTGTGGTCACAGAGTAGGAAATCACTAGCTCTTTTGATTCAGAATCGGGTTTCGGAAGTGTTTGCAGTGGATATCCATCCCGGGGCGAAAATCGGTCGGGGCATCTTATTGGATCACGCAACCGGAGTGGTGATCGGAGAGACTGCGGTGATTGGGAACAATGTATCTATATTGCATAACGTGACATTAGGGGGTACAGGGAAAGTAAGCGGGGACAGACACCCTAAGATTGGGAATGGGGTGTTGGTGGGTGCAGGGTCTAATGTGTTGGGGAATGTTAAAATTGGTGATGGAGCCAAAATTGGAGCAGGGTCAGTAGTGCTCAAGGAAGTACCCCCAAGAACAACTGCTGTGGGAAACCCTGCTAAATTGATCGGAGGGAAGGCGAATCCAATTAAGTTGGATGAGATCCCTAGTTTCAACATGGATCTTACCTCATTTATTACTGAGTGGTCTGATTATGTCATTTAGCAGCCATTTAGGGGATAAACTCGTCGATTGTTATCGTTTTTATTTTCCCGTTTTCTTTTCTGTTGTTGTAACTTATATGATGTAGTTGGGACTTGGGAGTTGGGAGAGAGAACTTAAGTTCTCCATAGAAATAAAGATAAAGGAGATCCACAGGATAAGTTTCGTATCTCTTCTCTGGTCAATGTTTGAATTTTGAACACTAGAGCTTCTATTTAATTGACCATTAGAATATCAACTTTTGACGTTCACACATACCTCCTTCACCGGCCGCCTCATCTCATTTTGACCAACATGATGGGCCTGCGCCTTACACGTCAATAACAGTTTGGCATTGGCTCCACCGTATCGATAAATATCGTACTGGGGTTTTCTCATATTCCTCTATAAGGGGTGTTTCGTGGTCCTAGCCTGTTTAGAGAGTGGACGGACCTTATAAATCGACCCCTCTTAATTAAATTTAAAAAAAAAAACTAAAAATAAATAAAGAAACAGGTAGTGATACGCTCAGATATGCCTCCACCGGCTTTTTAAATGTATCCATACTTTGAACCTTGGCTTCATCCCAATATCTCTCGGTTGCTGCACGACTCTCCAATTAAATACGCGCACGCAGGCAACGAAAATTAAAAACATCTCTGTCTCAAGAAGTCACGATCTTTTCTTCTTCTACCATTAAAATTATAAATATACCTCTCATTAAAATATTTCAAAATATTAAAATACTATGGGGACTGTGACAAAGACTCCCTGATCTTCCCTGACCTTATTTTGCATTTCTCTCTCTCTCCCGATCTCTTTTCTTCCCCTTTCCCTTAACAGCATACGAGTTTGGTGCGATTGCTCTAACCGAGTGAGATGTGAAGGGGAAGAGGATCGTTGCATTTCACCTGCTATTTTGGTGCGATTGCTCTAACCACTTGTTCTTGCTCCTTCAACTACTGCTTTTCACCTTCCATTCAGTATTGAACCTGTCGTGGGATGGGATAATCGTCACTCAATCCTCTGGGAATCTTACGGAGCTGGAATGATAGTGGCTTCGGAGCTTGTTCAGGGGGATGGACAGGGATCAAGTGTGTTAAAGGCCAGGTTATAGCGATCTAGCTTGTAAGATTACACTTACGATTCCCATTCTTCTTGATCTAACGTGCTATTAATGAATTGAGTAGGGAGCTAGTGTTGTTTTGCAGTAGTAGCTGCATGCTCCTCCTTGTTTGTTCTTCTTTCCTCTTTCCTTTCGTCAAGATTTTGGTTAACTCTACCATATATCGAAAACCCACAAATATAATCCATCTTCTCTGTTTCTACAGGTTCAATGCAGAGACAGGTTAGCATCAGAAGAAGTTCATATGTATGGTGACTTGGGTTTCAAAGCCATTGGAATGACAGGTTGGTATCTGACGGAGTTCCTTATTTGCATCTCCTAATGTGGTGACTACGTTGCTTATCTCGTCTTCATCGGCCAAAACCTGCCATCCATCGTGGGCACCCATACCTTGACATTATCTTCTTACATATTCCTTCTCGTCCTTGTCGAAATCACTCTCTCATGGATTCGTTCTCTCTCCGCTCTCTCCCCTTTCACCATCTTCGCAGACATCTGCAACGTGTTGGTGATGGCAATCGTCGTTAAGGAAGACCTCCAATTGTTTGACGGTTTTTCTAAGAGAGGTGATTACAAGCATTGGCGGGTTGTTGTTCGTCGGAGGGGTGGTGGTGTTTTGTTTCGAGGGTTTTGGAATGACTTTAGCCGTTGGAAGGGTCGATGAGAAAGAAGAAGAATTTCTGATGGGTGCTGCGACAGGCGTTCACTGGGATTACGCTTGTGTACGACATTCACTGGAATTTCCAGTGGGTGCTGTTTGGGTTCCCATTACTACTCAAATGACGATTATAATATGTTGTAATGGGGGAATACACCGGGGAAATACACACAGATGTTCCCAGTGGTAGCGATGTGTGGACAACGATGGGGCTTCGACATGATAGCCACAAACAATACTAGAAGCGGTGCAGATGGGCTTGTCTCATTGGCGGGGGAGTAGAGACTTGCGTTCCGATTCCGGCACCGCCGCTATCATATCGACGAGTTTGGAGAGTCCGTGACTGGCCACCCCGCTTCGACCAGCCTAAGAATCTTCCTTGGTTCAACGACTTCGACCGTCGTTATGGATACACGAGTGAGAGAAGATGGATAACACTCTGCAACTTGATTGTCACGATGTATGGATAGCTGGAACTCCCTAAATAGCCAAATGGAAGGCTCGAGAATGGTTCAGCTCAAAATCTGCAATATCTTGAGGTTGGGGAAGATCAACAATATTTTATGAGAATAGTTATTATAAGGGTAGTATGGGGATTAAAAAATATTGTAACGGCGGATTTGAAGGAAGACTAACGGAAGGGGTCTTTGTCTCATAATCAAAGTACAGGGAGGTCTTTGTCGCAAAACATAGTACAGGGGCCTTTGTCACAAACCCCATAGTAAAAGGGGGGCCTTTATAATTTACCCAATATTAAAATTGGCCCTGCTTCCCCTTCCTCTCGACATAGAACGAGGGAACAACGTGAAATCCTTCCCCAATCTTCCCTCACTATTTTTTCTTCCCCTCTTTTCCATTGAGCCGGAGCAACCGAAAGGCACTATTCATCTTCTTCACATTAACAGCGAATAGAGTTTTGCCAACTAGCGGTGGTGACCTCCTCGAAGCACTCTCATTCTCTTATTTTTTCTCTCTTTCTCTTTGATCCTCTCCTCTCTCCCCTCTCCCATTATTCTTCGTTTTTTTTCCTCTCATTCTCTTCTTCTCGATCTTCTCTTCTTTCTGTTTTCCCTTCCTCTGTTTCTTTTCACCGCCACAACAACTCTTAGTGGCAGTGGTCTGCTTTCTCTTCACAAGCATTCTTCTTTCTACAAACTGTTCCAATTCTCATCAGCTCTACCAAGGAAGAGATTAAATTTGGCATCTATGTACTCCTCAACTGAATCAAGATAAAAAAGTATAGCAGCTGCTATCTGCTGAGAATCTTTTGTAATTCCTCCTCTTAGAACGTCCATAATCAATTCCAATCCATTGTTCTTGACAATTAACATTTTGCTCTTGGAATGTTTTGAAAGGTTCAATAGGGATGCTATGGCATTCTCTTGTATTGATGGATTAGTTGTGGATAGAAGCTTTAATAAATTGGGGATTGTGCCTGCACTTGCCAAGCGGGATCTGTTGAATATGCTTGATTTTGCAAGTAACCTGATCTCACTAGCGGCCTTCTTTCTCTCTTCACCCATCCCTTTTGCAAGCCTACCGGCTAAAAACTTTGCAAGCTTTTTCATGTCTTCTGCAGCTGCTGAATTGTTGACAAAAATGGTTCTTGTAATGTCACGACTCCTACCACCTGTTTCAACCACTGGTATTCGGTTGTCGGAACATAACTGCTGAATGAGCTTCTTTAAAGCTAAATTAGGAACTGGTATTTTGAAATTTTTACAATTCTAGTATTTTGAAATATTTTAGTGACACTTTGACAGTTAATTAGGGGCACTTTCGTAATTTTAACAGTTTTTCATCTAAGATAAATGATGGAAGGGAGGTTTTTGTTGAATTCTTTAAAAATTCAGGGGAGGCTTTTGTTAAATTAAAATTATAGGAGAGTTTTTTATGATTGTCAAAAACTTCAGGAGAGGTTTTTGTATTTTACCCTATTGTCTGCTTTTCTCTAGTGTGCACAGTGCGTTGTTTTCAACAACAGCTATAAACTGCCTAAAAAAGGGAAAATCCATGAATTTGACCAATTAAAACCCCTTGAATTTTAATAAAAACCTACCTGATTGGTTATCACTTTTATGATGTCAATTGGTTGGTTATGAATTGTTCAAATATCATGTCTTTCCAATCATAATCACCGTATTTATTTATTATATTTACATGATTTTAGTGATCATAATTTAGCAATGGACATGGCATTAAACAGGCGAATTAGGATTCATGTAGCTGATAGTGATTATGTGATATATCGTAATTAAAACATAAAGATAATTTAATAACTTTATGAGTCTTATGCCATTGGTTCAATTATGAGAGTGGTCACTTTTTTTTTTAAAGTAAACGGATCCACTAGAAATATCAAGTATACAAAAGTAAGAGTGAGATCTTTGAGGGAGGTCGAGAAACAAAAAACTGGGTCCTATTCACATTTGCCCTTGTTGCTTTAGTATGGGCGGTGCTAACATCATTCCTATTTACATACAATAAGTTTATATTATCAAAAAAAGGTAAGGAGATACTTAATATGATTCAGTAGTGCTGCTCATTCCATCTAATGTTTCCAATGGCTCCCTTTAGCTTTAATAGAACGTCTTTTGCATCCGAGATAAGAGTGGTTTTACTGATTCTCAGCAAAATGAGTCTTCTTAAGCCTTTGATGATTGTCCAAAATTTCAGCTTTGTGACATTAATGGCATGGCATTGTTGTCCTTCTACAATGCAAATATTGTATGTGTAAGATAATAAGTACAATCCTATAGAAGTAGAGAAGGTGTTTGTATTCCAAGATCCATCAACTATACCTAGAGAGTGTGAATTGAAGGAGAACAGATTAATAGGGAGGGCAGCGTGAGCACTATTACTTAGGATATCAATCTACTGAGTGTTCCCAGTAAAAGGAACATATTTATCTGCAAGTCTTTTAACTTCCAATGGATTCAGAAGTTTACCTCTAAATATCACATCATTTCTGTGATCCCAAATCGCTCGAAGGAAGGCCAAAATTCTAGCCATATAAAAGTTCTTTAACTCTTCTGAACTAGAGTAGCTACCCAACCACCAACTTAAAAAATCCACCGACCTTGAGGCAACAAAATATTTTGGGTTGAAACCCACTTGGGCATCTAGCCATGCAGCTCTTGCTAAAGTGCATCCAAAGAAGATGTGAGTTTGAGTTTTAGGAGTACTATCGCAGAAAGTACAATTTACATCTCCTGAGTGTCTTAAATTCCAAATTGTTTGTTTCGTCTTAACCCCATTCATCAGAACCTTCCATCTGAAGAGCTGGCACCTAAAAGGAGTTTTTATTGTCCAAAGTTTTGGCCAACGAACATGTCCCTTTGAGGTACCTTCTTCATCTACTTGGGAGAAGCTTCTATAGGCTGATTCAACTGAGTACAACCCATCTTTCGATCTTTTCCACAACATTGTATCAATTCTTTGTTGTGGATTGAGAGGAATGTTAGAGATTGCCTTGGTTGAAGGAGCTTCAAAGACTTGATTTAGAAGTTGTAGGTTCTAAGTTCTCTGATTTTGTACGAAATCTTTTACAACCCATTTCCTCCTATTTGGTATTTGATGAGATCTTAACTGGGGTGTATTGTTAGCAAGCCAGGGATTCCAAGGATCTGTGATTGGATTTATTCTATCTCCATTTCCAACCTTCCAACAGAGATGATGAGATATCTGATCTCTTACTCTTAAAATGCTTTTCCACCATTGAGAGTGTGATTTTTTGGTTTTAACTTCAAAGAAGTTAATCTCCCATAGTTAAGAGTTTCCATAGCGGCTTTAACTTCAAATGTTCTATCTGTTTCCATGGTGCTTTGTGAAAAGTGCCTACAGATTTTGTGCAAAAAGATATTATGTCCCCATACTTATCTTTATCTCCTTTCCACTAGAAATTTCTCAGTAATTGGTCTAGTTTTTGCAGAACTTTCTTTGGGAATAAATTTGTAAAAATCACTTTGTAAAAATAAAAAATGCCAATGGTTATGTGCATATGTAGTCATTTAATTTAGGGAGAATGACAGTTCATCCCAGCGTCAGAATTCTTAAACCCACCATATAATTGGGGTAGGTGCCAGCTCAGAATTGATGCCAATTCATAGGCGGGCATTGATGTATAAAGTGGAGGTATTTGACATTTTGAATTATTGTAGCAGTAGATTTGTAATAGAATTCAGAATTCTGCAATAGGCTGCACCGTACTTCTCGTTTAATTTATTACCAAAGGAAGGGTCTAACTTCTAAGGGTCTATATCTAGTCCAACCACTCCCAAGACCCTAGATGGTAGGGAGGCAGGGACCGTAATGGATAAAGGGCTTTTAGTCTAAAGATAAAAGTATTAAAAATTGAAATACTATCTAAATCATTACAATATACAGGCTTGGGAGGAGTCAAATTGGAAATAAAATGTAGAAGATTTTGTTAGGAATAAAATGAAAAATCAAATGATGTAATCCAAGGTAAAATAAAGGCATAAATTCTATAAAACTTGTATTGTGAATGAGTGCAAATTTTTTATTAGATAAGGTGTAAATTATAAATCCGGAATGGCTGCAGTCGATGGCTGTGTTATGGGCTGTTTAGTCATCCAAGGTCAAACTGTATATGATGCCCCGTAACTAGTCCAATGTTTATCACAAAAAATAAAAAAAAAACCAATGAATTTCTCGCTTGCATGTATAGCTGATCTGGTGTGTGATTATTGGTTAAACAGCTGCTCAAATGCAATTAATATGAATTTACAAATCGTAGTTAAAAACCCATTTGTACAAATTTGAACAAACCCCCAATAAGGGACACCTGCAAATGGGAATGCTTGATCAAATCTTGTCTTTATAGACCTTGCTTGATAGAACTGGGATCTGTTCCTCACTCAACGCTCCTCACAGACCTTGTAGCCACATCCACCGTATGTTGGGAACATCTCCCCATGAATAATAACATATAAGTACGGGAGATTTTCTAATGTACAGCTGGTATATGCTGTGAGGTCGATGTGAAGAGAAGATTCGGACTCTGTTTAATACATGTTATATATGCTTCTCAGCTAAAGGATGATAGTTCGTTGTTTTATTAAATTCATCTTTAAATGAAAGGAAATTGTCAAAAACTCATCATGAGTTTTCAGCATTTCTCTTAAACTCACCACAACTTTTCAAAATGTGTAAAACTCACCATGTCTCTAACTTGACGTTAAAGAGACTAACAGCTGTTAATATATTACTATTTTAACCTTCATAGAAAAATATAAAATATATACATATATTTTAATATTTAGATATGAGAAAAAGGAAAAAGTTCAAAAAATATTTTCAAATATAAAATACATAAAAACACAGAAATTGCAAAAAATTTAAAAAATTATAGAAATTGCACACAAAATAAAAAGTATTTTCAAATTATAGAAACTACATAAATTGAAAAACAAAATCAGAAAATAAAAATTGTAGAAAAAACACCAAAAATTATAGAAAAACACAGAAATTGCAAATAAATAACAAAAAATACAGGATATTTTATAGATTGTAAAAAATAGAAAAATGTAAGAAAAACAGAAATCATAAAAACCATTAGAAATTTTAACAAAACACTAAAATGTAAAAAAAAAAGAAAATTGAAATTTTAACAAGACCCTTTTTCCTCTAACTTGCCATTCAAGGGTGATTTGGTCATAAAAATTGTTATTTAAGAGTAGTCGATCAAGACTACAATCAGTCTTGAATTCGAAAGTAAAAGAAAAGATTTCAGAAGAAGAAAAGAGGAAGAAGAAGAAGAGAGGGAGAAAAGTAGAAGCACATAAAGGGTTTTAGAAAAGAGAGAGAGGGTCAATCATAATGATCTGCCGATCCACTCTTAATATTTATATATGTTGACTAATTGTAAAATAGCTGAATTGCCCTTATTGCTTACATGGCAAATAAACTAATAATAAAGCTGAAATAACAAGCTGTAACAATAAATTGAAATAACTACCAACTAATACTGACATAACTAACAAAAAAATATACTATGCTGCCATACGAACATAGTGGGGTCCACATTAGTGTTTTTTACATTATGCTGATGTGGACACTTCTATTAAGAAACATTAACGGTGCACTAACAGAAGGTGGGTTTTGGAAAATAAAAACTTACTGACATGGTGAGTTTTAGACGTTTTGAAAAATTATGATGCGTTTAAGAGAAATGCTGAAAACTAATGGTAAGTTTTAGACAATTTCCCTTAAATGAATAATGTGCCTTGGAAACTACCATGGATCCAAATCCAAAACATCTTGGTTTTGTTCTTATTTTGGATTTTGAGAGTGGAAAGTTGGTCAATGGGATTTAGGCTCTCATTGACTAAGACACCCATATTCTTTTTTTAGATTTATGCGGGGTCCATGGAAAATTAATTTTCTTTGTGTATCAGTTATCGGATAACTGATGCCCATCTCTTAGGGGCGTTTTTTTTGGATTTTGAGAGGGGTAAAGTTGGTCAAAAGGAGTTTGGTTCCCATTGACCAAGAATTTCATGTTTTTTTTTTCAGATTTATGTCGGGACCAAGAAAAGTTTATTTTCCTAGGTATCACTTACCCATCTCGTAAGTGGGTAAATAACTTTCCCACGACTTGGGGGAAAGTTGCCAATACTTGGATGTGACAAATATGCCTATTTTAATAATAGATTTTTATGGTTAAAATGGTCATTGCCTTATTTACGTGGGAAATAAAAAAACAAGGGTAAATGCACTTACTTGAGTAAGTGTTTCCTCCTAGGAAAAACTTACCCAGGTAATTGCATTTACCTAGATAAGTAACTTACTGAAAAGCGAACAAGGCCTTAAGTGGATAATAACTTTCCCACCTCGAACAAGTTGCCAGCACTTGGATAGGACAAAATTGCCCCTATTAATAATAGATTTTTATAGGTAAAATGGTCACTGTATTATTTACTTGAAAAATAAATAACACGGTACATGGATAAATGCATTTACCATGATAAGTAACATTTCAAAAGGCGAATGGAGCACTTGTGTATGTGCTAGTACTTAAAAGCAATGTTGAAACACCATGGACCAGCTTCATGGTGTTAAGGGACTGGAACTAATACGAAACGAGGTGGCAACTGCCAACTGGCAAGGGTCTTAAGACTCGTCCTTTTAGCATTTCTCTTAAAACTTCTTCAGTCTTTTTTTTTTTGGAAACATAGAATCACCAAGCAGTTAATCCCAAGTCTTAACCTGGAAATACTAATGAAAAACGTGTTCAACTTGATAATAGAGTAGAGACATGTTAAACAATGATAACTGGTGCCAGAGATATGACCTTACGGCTACTCTTGCTCTGAGCTTGTCTAGTTCTTCACTCAGTTATGAATTTATCCAATCCATTCTTCGGTTTCACTACTCTATTTCCTATCCAAGCTCATTTTCCATGGCAAAATGCCCTCTTCTGGAAAACATCTGATTTGTTTTATGGGCAAATTTCTTTTCTTTAACATGTTATTCTTAGCTCTCGTGGATTGTACAATGAAGTCACAAAAGTTGTTTTCCAACCACTATGACCTAGAGATCCCATCGTTTGGTCGAAACCAGGATTGAGTATAAGCATTACTGAAGGTTGGCCCAGAATGATATTGGGCTTATAAATGGGCTCGAACTAGTACGAGGTGCCCATGTACACATCTCGTGGGCCAACCCTTCCCATATATATTTATACATATTTTGGTTGTATGTATTGCCCCATTCATATGTATGTGATAAGAAATAGCATGACCTTAATTTGTTTGTGTGCATGGTATACGTATTCACATGAATGCTACACAAAGTAATATAATCATTAGTGCTACTGAGGCCACGTTTGGCGCAGCTTCTTGATTGGGCCTGTTGGGCTTCTCACTTTTAACTTTTGTGAAGCTTAAAGCCAGGCTGGAATCGTTTGGCTACATTGGGTTGACTTCTTATGGATACTTTGTAGCTACTTCATTGGATTAAGGTGAAACTGTTTTTCCTGGCTTCTAGCTTTTTCATTTTCAGTGTTTGATACCGTAAAACAAACATGTGCATTTTTCAGAACTTTGATTTTCTTATTAAATCCCAAAAATGCCCTCAAATATTCTATAAATGATGACCAATCCCTCAAAATACATTAAAATGCTCTCAAAATTTTCTTATTTAATATTTTAAATTTACTAGCAGAACATCTCAATGATGTTCTGAAAGAAAACTCAAATTCCCCTTCATCCTCCTTATTCATTTACAACCAAGGTTCAAAGCATCGATACCTATTATGGCATTTCATATGATATGTATTGGTTTTTCAGGGTCAATGATACGGTCTGTTTGATTTGTGGGACTAGGGGTTTAACATTGGAATGAGAATGACTGATTGATTAGGTGTAGGGGTGGATTTGAGTTGAGCCGAGCAGGGTCAAATATCTAGCTAGTCAATCTCAGCTCGCCAAAACACTATAAGGCTCAAGCTCGAGTTCAATTATGAGCCAAGCTTTCTATAAAAACTAAATATTATAAATGTAAAAACTACCTAATATATATATTGTCAAACCAAATGAAAGTATGAAAAAGTACGGACAGACCCAATACAGATTTTTGAATTCTACTTCAGATTTATAAACATTCAAAATATCAAATACCCATACTCTATAGACCAATGCCCACATTCTGAACTGGCACCTACCTGAATTACACTTTGGGCCTAAAATTTCTAACCCTGGGCTAAACCATCATTCTCCCAAAAAAGTATCAACTCAAATAAAGTCTGAATGCATTGATTTTGATTTTTAGTATCAAGATTCAAAAGTTGAACCTTTTTCACAACTAACAGTTATGTACAGCATTGCTTATTGGTAACTTATAAGCTATCAATTTAAGCCCCCCAAAAAACCACTTTAGACTTATTGGTAAAGAAATCATTTTTTTAAAGGAAGGTTGTGGAATCAAATGCACAAGCCACAATTATAGAGTATTATCAGTTGATTTAACATTCGTCGTGTGTTGGTGGGTTATATCACCCTTTTTTTATGGTAAAGTATTAAGCAACATGCATGATAGCTCATCGGATAGTTGATCTATGTTTTTAACCAGCTAAACTACCAAATTGTTTTTTCTTTTTCATTTTTTGATATTCAACCATACGACCTGGTCCAGTTGTTAAACGCTATTCCAACAACAAAGCATCCATTCAGAAAATGGTGGAGTTTTTCTCTGCCATGTCCGAAGAAGAGGACAAGAGGAAAAAACAAAAAGATAGGATTTCGGTAGGGGTCCAATCAGCTCAGGTACTCTGATAATCTGATTTGAAGAATTTCCGCTTCGTTGGGCCCCGCACAAACTTCCAACAAATTCTCAACCCAGGCGGCCAGGCCCGTCCAAGTTATACACTTGTACCAGTTCGGATCTCCTGCCCACACAAACTCTACCCATTATCGTTTTCAAAACCGGACCGGACCGGATGGTCGAACCAGAAAAACCGAGAATCAGTCATGTGACCGGTTTCATTTTCTCTAAAAACTGAATTTTCCCCTAAAACCGTTGATTTGGTCAATGAACCGCCGAACTGAGTGATTAATCATTCAAACGATTTTGATCTTTGTTTATTTTTTATGTCAGAATAGGCCGAGTGTTCGGTTCGAACGGTCAGACCGTTCGACCCGGTAACCAGACCCCTGACCGGTTTGGTCACCAGGTCGGTTTTAAAAACCATACTGCCCACATTTATCGCAGCCACACATGAAGAATATCTCATCTTCTGCATAATATTATGCAGAGAGAGATATTCCCAATTCATGGAGGTAGTGTGTTGTGGGTAAGACGTAAACAGGGTTCTCGTGGGCAAGAGATCTGAATTCCACTTGTACCCCAATCCCAGTTCACATAAATATGACACATAAACTGCTGCGGGTCTCACCATCTAACAATTTTAACTTTGATACACCACAATGGAAATGGGATATGCTCCCCACACAAACCTTATAACACCTGCCAGCCGCACATCCTGTTGTGTTGTTATTCATTGGGAGATGTTTCCAATACATGGTCGGATAGTGCTCTGAGTTCGGTGTGAGATGTATTCTATGAGGAGCAAATTCCGATTCCACCGCAATACCCATGAGCTCTGGGTCTGCGATACAATCTTAATATGCTTAGGCTGCATTTAGCATTCTTTATTTTAAGGACTTATCATTTATCTACCGTTAAAATGCCATTATAAACACCGACTTTTTTAACTACAAAAAAAGAAAGTTTTTTAACTACAAAAAAGAGATAAATTCTTAAAATAAGGAATACCAAATACAACCTTAGTATCCTCCAGTTCCATAGACTTTTTATTTTTATTATTTTATTTATTTATTTTTATGTGTGTGTGAGTGGGTATTAGTTACATAGTATACATTGAACTAGGATTTGCTGCAAATTCAAGTGTGCAAAGTATGTTTTTGTGTCTTACACTAGGGGTGTTAATAGATCAGTTTTGGGTTGGACCCCATCCAAGGATCAATAAAACATTGAATTGGACCAGTCTAAACTTAAGGCTTCGCTTATTTACGATACAAACATAAAACCGAGGCATTTATGTACCCTAGTTCGGATTTGTGAGCATTTGTTTTCCATACACAAATGCATTGATTCAGAGAGCAAAAGTGGATTTTCCGACAACTTTGTGTCGTGAAGAGAATGCATTTCTGTATCCATTTTTTGGATACAAAGTTGTGCTCTTTGAAAATCGAAGTAAATAGGCTTATTGATTGTCTTGATCGAGCAAGAGGAGAAGCACCGCTCCTGGGAGTTCCGCCAATGGTAACTTCTCATCTTCATCTCCGACCACTACGTTGTCATTGCCACTCATGACCAACCACCGATTTTTTCGAATCGTTTGCTTTTGCAGATCTCCTTCACTCATATGATGTATAGACCTATTCATGGGCCAGGTAGCCCGACAGTCCGGCTCGGCCCAACCCAACCCACTCCCTGGTCGCGCTTGGACATGCTCTTAGACCTGCAGGCCCTGATTCGGGATTTCACATAAAAGCCCAGCCCGGCCCAACCTGAGAATGTTAAATATTAATATTAATATATATATATATATATTATAATATGTATATTATAATATTATTAAAAATATTATAATATACATATTATTTTCTTAAATTCATAAGTCTTAAGCCTAATTTTTCATTCGATACTCTCCCCTCTTTCAGCCTCAACCTGTTTTCTGTTCAAACTTGAACTTCCCTTCCAGACCAGCAGACGGCGGTAGCAGACTAGCAGACTAGCAGTGGTATCATCTGATATCCTTCCATAGGTAGCGACTGGCGAACAATATAATCTCTCTAGTGATGTGTCCCATTCTCTGATCTCCTTCCACAGGTGGTGACCAACGACTGGAGAGGCGTCCCATTATCTTATCTCCTTCCACATATAGTGACCGACGAGGTTAGCAGCGGTATCATCTGATCTCCTTCCACAGGTGGCGAATGGTATAATCTCTCTAGTGAGGTGTCCCATTCTCTGATTCTCTCCTTCCACACGCAATTTCCATCATCTCTTTAACGACGCCTCCCCATTCTCCAACAGTGGTCGGCGGCATCTACAGCGGTTGACGACGCCTCCCCATTCCCCAACAATGGTCTCTCTCTCCCCCTCTCCTCTGCTTCTCTCTATCCCATTCTCCCCACGGGCTGGTCTCGGCCTCAAGCTGATTAAATTATGTTAATAACAGGTGAAAGCTTGCCCTGACCTAATGATGTGGTGATACTCTTACTTTTTGCAAATCTTTCGTCTATTTCGCTGTTCTCTTTGACAAAGGCACAATCCATCTTTTTCTACAAATCAAACATTCACTACTCCTAGATTCGACCTCCATACATCTATACATCCTCTCATTATTTCTCTACCCGGAACCCAAAATGGTTGCATTGTGTCATAGGCAGCAGCAGCACATACAGCAGGCCGCACAGCAGCACGTGCCGCAGCACACACCGCCTAGCAGCTAGCAGCATGCACCGCCCGGTAGCGCGCAGCACGCATCGCCTGACAGCGCGCAACACGCACTGCCTAGTAGCACGCAGCATGCACCGCCTGACAGCGCGCAACACGCACCGCCCGGTAGCGCGCAGCATGCACCGCACGGCAGCAACACACACCGCACGATAGCAGCACGCACCGCACGGCAGCAGCACACACCGCACGACAGCAGCACGCACCTCACGGCAGCAGCACGCACTGCACGACAGCAGCACCACGAGACGCGCGCATCGCCAGCAGCAACAGTAGGGCAGGGCCCACATGACATCTCATCAAGGTGGGTCCACACTTATCCTACCACATCAGCTCGGCTCACCAACTCGCCGCCAGCCTCACCATTTCTTATCCCTTATCCCTTATCCCTTATCCTTATCTTATTTTATCTTCTTAAGTAAGAGTTGTGTTACCATTAGGAGTAGGTAATTAGGAGTTTTAGTTTGAGTTGGATTACCCTAGCCTAGCCGAATCCAACAAGGAATTTCCCTCTGTAATCTCCTATTTAAGGAGCTACGAATTGAAGTAAAGGTATTCAGTTTTCTAGTCAAGAAAAGAGTGAGGAGAGTTCGGGTGGTCTCTTAGACAAATCACCCCAAGGGAGAGTTCGGGTGGTCTCTTGGACAAATCACCCATTTAGTTTCCGCAGTAGGGTCTGCACGCAAGGGAAGGCGCAAGGGAAAGCAAGGCTTTCTCCCCGTGACGAGATCCTACGCACGGGCCCATAACATTTGGTATCAGAGCCAAACGTCACGGGCGATATGGAGCAGCTATCATTCAAGGTCAACGAACTGGAACATAGGCTAGCAGAAACCAGCAGGGAGGTTCGTGAAGTCAAGGAAGATGTTTGGGAACTGCGACTCCTGCTGGAAGCATTCCTCTCCAACAAGGAAGGGAGTTCTGAGGGAAGCGCCAACACAAATAGTAGTTGTCCGTACTGGGCGGAGGCATCCAGCGAATAGCAGATCGCTGCCCCCGACAACCATAGTTATTTCCAAGGATAGCCGTTTGGAGTCTTCCTCATACAGCGGCAGCGGCGACCCAGTGGGATGGCTGTACCGCTGCGAGCAATTCTTTCATAACCAGCGCACGAAGGATGAAACTGTAAAGTCTCCTCCTTTGGTTGGGGATGGTAACTATGCAGAAATCCAAGAAACAGGAGTGCGCAAGAGATATAAGGTGGATGGGCAGGATATGGAGGTAATTTTCTCTCAAGCTTATATTGATGGCATGGATTTTGTGTTCATAGACAGCCCTATGTTCCGCAATATTGAGGAAAATATATATATATGGGAGGCCGAGGGGATATTTTAAAACACATGGTTCGCTTCTGTAAGGCTGCTCTTGAGGTTCTCTTTTGTAAGTATACCTGGGGCGTTCCTGTGATCCACAACATAACACACCGGGGTCATGGTCTAGGATGCGATTTTCGTTATGTGGACCTTCCACAAAACTACTTCAAACTACATGACCCAGGAGGTGGGGAACACTTCAAGGTCCTTGTAGCTGGCCTGAAAGTAGCTGGGGTCTGCATCAAATAATAAATGTGTGATTGGAAGCTGAAGGGCATCGTGAATGGGATTGATGCAACAGAATGGAACCAGCTTTATGCACTGGGCTACAGGACGATCCCTGTTGTTCATGCTGTTGGTGGACTGAGAGATAGTGTGCAACCGTTTGATCCATTGACAGAGTTCCAAGCCCCGTATCCGGAACTCGAGCTTGAGGACAAGCTCGTTGTCTAGGAGGGGTGTGATGTTATGGTCACACCAACCGGCAGCGCACTGCGGCGCAGTCATAGGCAGCAACACGCATAGCAGGCCGCACAGCAGCGGGCACCGCCCGATAGCGTGCAGCACGCATTGCCTGGCAGCACGCAGCATGCACCGCCCGGTAGTGCGCAACATGCACCACCTGGCAGCGCGCAACACGCACCACCTGGCAGCGCGCAGCACGCACCGCACGGCAGCAGCACTAGGTAGCAGCACGCACTGCACGGCAACAGCATGCACCTCACGGCCGCAGCACGCACCGCACAGCAGCAGCACTGCGAGACGCATGCACCGCCGGTAGCAGTAGTAGGGCGGGGCCCACATTACAGCTCATCAAGGTGGGTCCACACTTATCCTACCACATCAGCTCGGCTCACCAACTCGCCTCCAGCCTCACCATTCCTTATCCCTTATCCTTATCTTATTTTTTCTTCTTAAGTAAGAGTTGTGTTACCATTAGGAGTAGGTAATTAGGAGTTTTAGTTTGAGTTGGATTACCCTATCCTAGCCGAATCCAACAAGGAATTTCCCTCTGTAATCTCCTATTTAAGGAGCTACGAATTGAAGTAAAGGTATTTAGTTTTCCAGTCAAGAAAAGAGTGAGGAGAGTTCGGGTGGTCTCTTGGACAAATCACCCCAAGGGAGAGTTCGGGTGGTCTCTTGGACAAATCACCCATTCAGTTTCCGCAATAGGGTCTGCACGCAAGGGAAGGCAGGTCTTTCTCCCCGTGGACCGACCCGTGACGAGATCCTACGCGCGGGCCCATAACACATTGGCAATCCATTTTACTGTTTTTTTTTCTTTTCTTTTTTTTTTTCGATTAGGACATTGTGCATGAAGATGCATATCTTTGTTTGCGCATTGTAGTTTTCCCTTATTTTTCTTCATCTGGAACTCAGATATCCAACATCTGCCCAAACCATCTACAATCATTCATGTATTTGAGATCTAGATCAAGGGTGTTTGTCTTTTGAAGGATGTAGATTTTGATGGAGGGTGATTTGACCCGACCTCCTAACCAGGTGTCACGTGGGCATGACTCAACGTAAGTGACAGCTTGACCAAAACTCAGTGTAATGAGATCACTGAAACCCCAACAGAATAACTGTAAGACAGTTGGCAACAGCTCGCTACACTTCAAGGCAACTCGCTATTGGAGCTCGCTATAAAGGAGTTCGCTATAAGGGAGCTCGCTATTGAATAACTCGAAGTCTTCGGGAAGCTTCCTACCCGACAAGATCGTGTTTGTCAGACTGCTCTCACGTTTCTTGTCTAATGGCACAACACTCGCCAGTCTAGAGGACTGCGCCAATGTCTCACGTCAGGCGGCGTGGTACACGCCAGGTCTGCATAATGTCTCTTAACCGACAGGACCGTACACTGCGACAGATACCTGCCCCAATCGGATCAGCCTAGAGAATAACGGCTATAGCAGAGGATCAAAGGCGGTTACACCCGATTTGACAGAACATTAGTATATAAAGGTTTTGATCCCCAAGGGACAGAAAAAGAACGGGAACAAGGTGATCTCGCGCTATCTGCACTCTTAGCTCTCTTACTATTCCCTGCAGTTCTCTCTCAGAGTTCTAACTTAAGCATCAGAGTGTTCCCGCCGGGCGAACTCCCCAGGAATCCTTCACTATCTTCTCCATCTCAGGTACTACCTGCTTCCAGCTAGGAGCCAGGCCACCACTAACTAGGAGTGACCAGATCGCGCCACAACATTTGGTGCCGTCTATGGGAACGCTTAAAAAAGCCTTCCACCAAAACTTTACAAACTACAGTTCTCATGGCTTCCTCCAGCAACGCAGTACGTAGTGCAAAAATGAACACCGTCGGGGAGCAACTTTAGGTCCCAGCGGTGTGTATTGGACAGTTCACCATCCCCCTCTCTACAGATGGAGTTCCCATCCTGAACGTGCCTCAGAAAATGGCACCTGTGAATGCTCCACTCCCTTCCACGGTTGGAACGACCTTCACCGAACCCTCTCTTGTTCCTCCCGTGACCTCTCAAAGTCAGCTTGAAGACCTAGTGCAATGCATGCGAGCCATGCAAGCTCAGATGCAATAGGTCCAGCAGTTCCAACTATATCAACAGCAAGTGTTGCACCAAGTTTCTCAGCATCACTATCAGCAGCAGTTTCCTCCACTGCCTCAGACCCATCAGCTACTTCCTCCTCGACATCCGACCGCTCAACAAGTTAGGCCTCGCCGCCAGAATGAGCGTCCTTCTCTCTAGGGAGAGACCTCTCAGACCCAGAATCCTCTCAAGAATCAAGTCTCATCCCACGGGAGGAAGGAAAGACCAGTTACCCCTGCCTCGCCGCGCGCGGTCAGGTCGGGAGGGTCCCGGCCTACTAGGCCCGCATCACCGTAGCTTTTTGAGTTTGTGGCCCCACTTGTGGAGAACCGATTCAAGGTCTTGGCTGAAGACTCCAGGAAAGACCCCTCTATCCGCAGCCATCACCAGCAGTCCGTCCCCCTCCCTGCGAAAACTATGCTTGACAATACCGAGGCCAGTAGCACCAATGCAGAGCCCGCAAAAAAGCAGGGAGACGTCGCCGAGCTCGCCGAACTGCAACACACAACCTGCCCGAGCTCAAGGGTAAGGAAGCGGTAAGCTCGGGTGAAATAAAAGCCACTCCGCTCCTCTCTGTACCATCCCCTCTGTCACTAGAACTCTTGGCCGTCCCAATGCCCAAGGACTTCAAACTGCCTCCCCTGGACAAATATGACGGGTCGTTCGACCCGAATAACCATGTTGACGCCTTCCAATCACAGATGCACCTAGCAAGGGCCAGTGAGTCCTGCATGTGCGTGGCTTTCTCCACCACTTTCAAAGGAGTAGCCCGTACATGGTACAGGAACCTTGCACCTGGATCGATAAGAAGCTGGGTGCAATTCGTGCAAGTCTTCACTTCTCACTTCGTCACCAGCAAGCGGTGTCCGAGGATCCAGGAGAGCCTCCTTGGCATAGTCCAGAGGGAAGGAGAATCTATCCGAAGTTACATCAAGCGATTCAATGACGCTTGTTTACAGATACCCGACCTGGACCCCGCAGTTCGGCTTACCGCGGCCAAGAGAGGTATCACGCACAAAGACTTCAAGTGGCACGTGGTTGTCAATCGGCCCAAGACGGTAATCGAGTTCCTCAAGCTCGCGGACCAATTTATAGGGACGGAGGAGGAAATCAACCAGAAGGGTGAGCAGGTCCCTAAAAAAAGAAAAAGGGAGGCCGAGCCCTCGGCCCAGGGGGACAGCAAGAAGAAGAAAGACCTAGCTCGGGGGGCAAGGCCAGGTCAACCTTTCCGAGCTCCACCGGTAGAGAGGACAAACTACACGCCCCTGAACGCAAAGCAGCTCGAGATCCTTATGGCAATCAAGGATGCCCCATATGTAAGGTGGCCACCGTGACTGAAAGGGGACCCTAATGTAAGGAACAAAAATTTGTATTGTAGCTTCCATAAAGATCATTGTCATAGTACCGAGAGTTGTAAAAACCTCCGCGATGAGATAGAGGAGCTCATCCGTCGCGGATATTTATGAAATTTTGTACAAAATAATAATAATAATAAAGCAGGTAGGCAGGGAGAGCAAATTAGAGATGCTCTCGAATCCAGCAGGCAAGCAGAGCAGCCATAGAGGCAGCCCCCGGAAGAAAGACTAGTTCGGGGGACTATCCATGTGATCGTCAGAGGATCGATCGTTGCAGGCTGCACCTCGGTTGCAACTCGAACATCAGCCTGCGAGGTCGAAAGGGAAGACCAGAACCCCCCGAAGCGGCCGAAGACTGAAGACCCGATCTTCTTCAGGGAGGACGACGTTCGCGAGGTCCACTACCCCCACGATAATGCCCTTGTCGTGAAGATAAGGATCAACGACTCCGAAGTCAAGCGTGTCCTCATCAACTCTGGTAGTTCGGCGGACATTCTTTTCAAAGCGGCGCTTGACAAGCTCCAGCTCCAAGAAAGCAACCTCAGGCTCACAAATACTCCCTTGGTGGGCTTTAGCGGAGAGGAAGTCTGGCCCTTAGGGAGAATTTCTGTACCTGTGGAGGTCAGCACTTGACCTAGCATAGTGAGGCTCAACAATGACTTTTTGGTGGTCGCGAATCCCTCCCTGTACAACGCCATAATAGGTCGGCCCATCACCCACGCCCTAAGTGCGGTGGTCTCCACCTACTATTTGGCAATGAAGTTCCCTACGGACTTCGGAGTTGGGGTGGCACAAGGCAATCAGCTTGAGTCTCGCAAGTGCTACGTTGCCGCCCTCAAAGGGAAAGCCAAGGTGGTAGACGACCTCGAGCTAGGGTGACCTACGAAGTAGTACGAGGAGCGAGTTGCATCCACAGAAGAGATTGTCCCCATCCCAACTTCAACAGAGGACCCAGCTCAGACACTCCAGATCGGCGCTTCAATCGAGGAGCCTCTATGATCCCAACTAGTAAGTTTTTTACTTGAAAATTTAGATGTTTTTGCATGGTCCACGGCAAAGATGCCCGACATACACCCTAGCATCATAACTCACAAGCTGAATACTGATCCTGTAGTTAGGCCCGTTAGACAGAAGAAACACAACTTAGCCCTAGAGCGCTGGAGAGCAGTTGACGAGGAAGTCGGGAAGCTCCTCGCAGCCGATTTTATCAGGGAAGTCCAGTACCCGAGCAGGGTGGCCAACCCCGTTCTGGTAAAAAAGGCTAATGGTAAATGGCACATGTGCGTCGATTACACCGACCTGAACCGAGCTTGCCCAAAGGACTGCCTCCCACTCCCCAGGATTGACCGTCTTGTAGACGCGACCTCATGGCATGAGTTGTTGAGTTTCTTAGATGCCTATTCGGGCTATAACCAGATCTGGATGGACCCTACTGATGAAGAAAAGACAACCTTCATAACCGAGCTCGGCCTGTACTGTTACAAGGTTATGCCCTTCAGACTGAAAAATGCTGGGGCAACATTTCAAAGACTTGTAAATCAGTTGTTTGAGCCATTAATTAGCAAGAAAATAGAATGTTGTGTAGACAACATGGTCATCAAAACTCAGTTTTCAAATGATTTAATACAAGACTTGCATTCTGTCTTTGAAATTTTGTGTAAATTTAATATGAAGTTAAACCCGAACAAGTGTGTTTTCAGTGTCACCTCGGGTAAATTCCTAGGGTACATTGTTAACCGGCGTAGCATTGAGGCCAACCCAGAAAAAATTAAGGCAATCCTAGGTATGAGACCACCCCGATTGAAGGAGGTTCAGAAGTTGAATGGCCGCATAGCCGCTCTGAGCTGCTTTATGTTGAAATCGACAGATCGCTGCCTGCCTTTCTTTAAGGCGATTAAAAGCAAAGGCTTTGAATGGACCGAAGAATGCCAGCTCGCATTTGACGAGCTCAAAAGCTCAAAAAGTACCTCGCTAGTATCCCGGTCTTAACCCGACCCGAGGAGGGTGATGTTTTGAAGTTGTGCCTCTCTGCAAGTGACGAGGTGGTCAGCTCGGTACTAATAAGAGAGGTAGATAGAGTCCAACGACCTATCTACTATGTTAGAAAAGTGTTGCAGGGAGCAGAGACGAGATATCCAGAGATTGAAAGATTGGCATATGCTCTAGTTATTGCAGCTCGAAAGCTTCGCTCGTATTTTCAAGCTCATACTGTCATCATCCTCACCAACAAGCCTTTGAGGCAAGTCTTGCTCAAGCCCGAGGACTCTGGTAGGTTGACGAAGTGGGCCATCGAGCTCAGCGAGTACGACCTCCAGTACAAGCTGTCACGGAATGCAATTTCAGCACCGAAGTCCCCAGGCCGGTCGAGCTCAAGGTTCCCAGGCCGGTTGAGCTCGAGCACCGTGAGGTACCAACCAGTGCGGCTTCTCTCCTAGTTAGATCAAACCCGAGCTGGGATGAGGAGCCCTGGATCCTTCACGTAGATGGCTCGTCCAACCAACAGGGTAGCGGAGCTAGAATCATTTTGTATGGGCCAAGCGAGGTGAAACTAGAGTATGCGTTACACTTTGAGTTCGCAACATCCAACAATGAAGCAGAGTATGAGGCGTTACTAGTCGGGTTAGCTCTAGCAAACGAAGTGAAAGCCAAACACATCATCATCTGCAGTGATTTTTAACTCATGGTCAACCAAGTTACAAGTGAATACGAAGCCTGCGAGCCAACCATGATCGCCTACTTGGCCAAAGTAAGAGAGGCTTTGCTCAACTTTCAGTTACACTTCATCAAGCAAATCCCGAGATCAGAGAACGCTGAGGCCGACGCCCTATCCCGATTAGCCAACACTAGTGATAACACTATGAGAACCATGTACATAGAGAATTTGCCCCGGCCTAACATTCTAGGGGGGGCAGAGGAGGTCGCTTCTGTCGTTCAAGCAGAGCAGAGATGGATAGATCTGCTCGCGAGCTTCCTACTACCCGGGACCCTCCCTACAGATCGCAATGCCGCCAGAAGGGTAGAGCGTAAGGCGACCAAATACATCATTATAGACGAACGGCTGTACCGAAGATCTTACATGCTCCCCTACCTGTGTTGCTTGCGACCTTTCAAAGCCGAGCTCRTGCTCCGCGACACTCATGAGGGCCTGTGCAGTGGACACTTGAGGGGCAGGGCTCTCACCCAGAAAGCGCTACGACTGGGATACTACTGGCCAACGATGAAGGCAGATGCGATTGATCTCGTCAGAAAGTGTGACAAGTGCCAGAAGTACGCCAACATTCACCATCAGCTTGCCACCGACCTGAAGTATCTCACCAGCCCGTGGCCTTTCGCACAGTGGGGGATCGATATACTCGGACCGTTTCCACCAGCGATAGGGTAGAGGAGGTTCTTGGTGGTGGCAGTTGATTATTTTACCAAGTGGGTAGAAGCTGAACCTCTCACAACGATCACAGCGTGGAATGTGCAGAACTTCTTCTGGAAGAGTATAGTGTGCAATTTCGGGCTACCCCGAGTACTGATCTCTGACAATGGTTAGCAGTTTGAGGATATAAAATTCCAGAACTGGTGCAGAGATATGGGAATTCAACAAAATTTCACCTCGGTGGCACATCCTCAAGCAAACGACCAAGCGGAGGTCACGAATAGAGCCATTTTTCGCGGACTGAAGGCACGCCTCGACCGAGCAAAGGGACTATGGGCAGACCGAGCTACCTAGTGTACTTTGGGGTTATTGGACCACAGTAAAAATCGCAACAGGCGAGACTCCCTTCAACCTCATTTATGGCATTGAAGCAGTCATCCCAGCTGGTTTCGAAGTCCCTACGCTACGTCTGGAAGTGTATGATGACAAGGCAAATGAAGACGAGCTACTTACCAACCTCGACCTACTTGACGAGGTATGGGACCTTGCATACATTAGGACCACGACCTACCAGCAGAGAGTAGCTCGGTACTATAATACCAGGGTCAAGAAGCGAAACCTCCGCGTCGAAGACCTAGTCCTTCGTAAAGTTAAGGTGCCTGATCCCATGTTGGTAAGCTCGGGGCAAATTGGGAAGGACCCTATCGGGTAAAGCGAGTGCTTGGGGAAGGAATGTATGAGCTCGAGACCCTAGAAGGGAAACAAGTACCTCGGCACTAGACCTGTTCATGGGCCGAGTGGCCCGACCCCTAGACGGGCTTGAACAGGTATATAGGCCCGCGGGCTTAACCTCGAGCCAAAAAGCCCGACCCGCAATAAATTCTAGCCGGGCTTGGGATTTGCCAAAATAGACCGACCTGAGCCCGGCCCGGCCTGATCTATAACTAAACCTAAAAACCCTAGTTGAATACCCCTCTTTTTTTCACCTCCTTCCCTTCTTTTTCCAACCGAATTCTTCTTCTCCACATCCTCTTTCCCTTCTTTATATTCTTTTTTTAATATAAATAAATTTTGAATTTATATATTTTTTTAATGTAAATAAATTCTAATTTATATTGATTATTGAATAGGGAAAATTTCTAATTTTTTTTATTAGGTCGAGCTTCGGGCTCGGGCTCGGGCTTCGGGCTTTTTATTAGGGCCGGGCTTGGGCCCAAGTTGTAGGCTCATTGGTCAGGCTGGGCTCGGGCTCGAGCCTAACATATTTCTGTTAATGGAGAGTAAAATCCCGGCCCGGCCCATGAACAGGTATACTCGGCACTATACGCCGAGCTAATGAAGACCTCGGCACTATAAGTCCCAGTCACCTCTATGGCATGGGCGAACTCCAGGAGAGCGGACCATTGGTCACTCCCCCAGCCTAAGGGCCAAAACATCGAGCTAACGAAAACCTCGACACTATAAGTCCCAGTCGCCTGTATGGCATGGGCGAACTCCAGGAGAGCGGACCATAGGTCACTCCCCCAGCCTAAGGGCTAAAATGCTGAGCTAACGACGTCCTCGACACTGTATAAGATCACTATGTTGATCACCTAGGTGTATATTATAAAATCACCCCTACTAAGTACAGGGAGATAGCTCGGGTAACGATAGTTGAGAAGCCCCACTTCGGGTGCTTAGTTCTAGCAGTTTGAGTGAAATAATCACTTTGGCAAAAGAGTAAATGGCACAACACTTAGTAGGAAAAAGAGGAACATTTTCAATACTAAAAAAGAAACCGGGCCTAACAGCCCAGGAAGAGTACATCATCAAAGCAGAAAGAAAAGAAAGAGAATCGGGCACAGCCGCCCGGGAGCAACCACTTCAAGAGAATCATTTTTCAGAAGAAAAAAAAAGAGAGCAACCAGCCTCAAGGCCCCACCTCCTCTATGTCCTCGTCACTCTCCTCCAGGGAGTCGGGCTCCTCCTCCTCTGCAGCATCCGCCGTCTCAGGGGCCATGTCCTTCATTGTTACGCCCTCAAGGTTAAGGCCGGAGAACTTCTTCCGAACTAGCCACCGGCAAAGCTTGAACCTCGAGCGGTAGGACTTAGAACCGTATTCGACCTGGAGGTCGTGGAACTGCTGGGACTCTTTGAAGTCCTCCACCGCCTTAGCCCGCTCTGCCTCCACTGCGGCGTCGAAGTCACAAGTCCGCTCATGAAGCGTGGACTCCAAGCCCTGGACCTGCTGGCGAAGAAGCTCCGTCTCCGCCGCCACCCTCGAAGACTCCTCCTTGTAACGGGCGCTCTCCTCAGATAGACAGGAGATCCGTGCTTCCCAGTCCCTGACGAGCAACTCCCGGGCCTCACTCCCCTTCTGAGCCTGGAGAAACTCCTCCTAGGCCTGGCCGAGCTCGCGTTGGAGGTTTTTCACGTTCGACCTCTGATTGATGGCGTCCTGGAAGTGAATAGTAGTCTGACAGGCCATGGCGTGGATAACTGAGTTCAGCTGCCAATAAAAAGCCGAGGTAAGTGGGAGAGAAAGAGAGAAAAAGGAGGAGGAGAAAAATGGGAGAAACATACACTTACCACCATGTAGTGAGCTGATGCCACCTTGGCGAGCTCCCTGTGATGCATCTCGGCCCAGCTCGCAACCTCCTCATTTCTGGCCACCTGTCGGCTCCTCCGCGCAGCCACGAGGAAGTTGGTGACGCTGTCGTCCTTCCCCTCGGTAGGGAACCGCGGGAAGACGGTGGGACCGGACCGCATAGCTAGAGGGTACTTCCCCTGAGGTGGGACCTCTTCTTCTTTGCCACCTCTTGCGGCTACTCCCTCGAACGACATAGGAGGGACCTCGGGCGGCGGAACAAAGGCTGGGTAAGCAGCCTCGAACTCAGTGGTCCCAGAGGTGGATGCTTGGTCAGGGCATGACCTCTTTGCCCTGTGTTTCTGGTTGCTCGATAGCAGATGATGTGCATCTACACCGGACATGTTGGCTGCAAGAATTACAAGGCATTAGTCCAGCTTGCAAAAAAAAAAAATGGCGACCTAAAGGTAACCTACTGGGGCTCAGGCCGGCTTGCACGAGCTTGTCCTCTGCCAAGTAGTCCGAATAGAGAAAACCGACCCCTGCCCAGGACTGCAACGTTTCCCGAATCTTCAGGTCCAACTCAACGCCCAGATCCTGGATGGCAGCCCTCCAGTGGGTCAAAAAGGGCCACCCCTCGGGGTTGCGAACTATAAAATAACCTCGCTTCCAGGCTGGGATCCTATTGGGTAGCTCGTGAGGGAGCTTGAAGCCGGGGTGGGGGGAGAAGTAATAAGATCGCCTTTCTGGAGGAGCTCCAAGGGAGGCATTCTTGATTGACAGAATGGTAGCAAAAATATCAAGAGAAAGAGGAAGACAATATTCAAAAAATAGGGAAATAGTTCCCACCAGGTTTTGAATAGAGTTCGGGTGTAGTTGGTCAATGGTAATATTGAAATGGCAAAGAACTTCCACTAATAGAGGGTGTAGCGGGAGCCAGAGACCAGCTACGAGCTGCTCCTCGAAGATCACGATCTTGTCGTGACCATGCTCCCAGGGGTAGTTACTAGACGGGTGGCTGTAGATGAGATCCCTGGGGAGGTCACACTGAAAAACTAAGGCCCGAAGTCTCTCCATCGATATGGAAGAGGGGCCGAAGCTATCCTGGGAAGTAAAAGCTAAGTTACCAGAGGTTTCCTGAGCCTTTGAAGACCGCCCTTTGGGGTACCCAGACATTGTTTGGATAGAAGTAGAGGACTCACCGGAAAAGTGGACTGAGAAAGCAACGAAGAACGGGGAGAGCTCGATCAAGCAAGGCGAAGGTGCGACCTCAAAACTGAATGCAAGGCAAGTTGGCGTAAGGAAAATGAGGCTTGGGGCCCTCCTATTTATAGGCACTGTGCTAGAAAAACCAACGATCTCGATCAAAGCAGATCCAACGGCTTACAATAAAGCTGGTTGCACGTCCTTCGAAACTGTAGAGACGGCTGCACGTCTTCCCAAATTGAATGCAGTTTGGCGCATTTTTTGGTGCCCGAAAAGTCCAGAAATTGTTTGACACTCGCGCGTATACATCATACGAACAGTCAACCTAGCTTGAATTATGGGTCAAATCCACCTGTCACTTCATGAACTCCCCGCGCTAGGGTGAGACCCTTAGCCCGAGGAGTGGGGGGCAATTGATGGAGGGTGATTTGACCTTCCCCCCTAACCAGGTGACACGTGGACATGACTCAACGTAAGTGACAGCTCAGCATGACAGTTTGGCCAAAACTCGGCGTAATGAGCTCGCTAAAACCCCAACAGAATAACTGTAAGACAGCTCACTACAGCTCGCTACAGCTCAAGGCAGCTCGCTATTGGAGCTCGCTATAAAGGAGTTCGCTACAAGGGAGCTTGCTATTGAATAATTCGAAGTCTTCGGGAAGCTTCATACTCGACAAGACCGTGCTTGTCAAACTGCTCCCATGTCTCTTGTCTGATAGCGCAACACCCGCCAGTCTAGAGGACAACGCCCACGTCTCACATCAGGTGGCGTGGTACACATTGGCTCTGCATAACGCCTCTCAACCGACAGGACTGTACACTGCGACAGATCAGCCTGGCGAAGGTGATCTCGCGCTATCTGCACTCTTAGCTCTCTTACTATTCCCTACAGTTCTCTCTCAGAGTTCTAACTTAAGCATCGGATTGTTCCCGCCAGGCGAACTCCCCGGGAATCATTCACTGTCTTCTCCATCTCAGGTACTACCCGCTGCCAGCTAGGAGCCAGGCCACCGCCAGCTAGGAGTGACCAGATCGCGCTACATTAGATTTGTTTTCAACATGGATGGTTCCTAATGTAGGCGCACCTAGCCCGGACCAATGGAACGACAGTGTGTGTGCGGTAGCAGTGTTTAGAGTGGGCCCAATCAGGGCATGCGCATAGGAGAGCTCGACATGCATTTCGGAACCAATAGTGCGGGGTCACATGGCGACGTCGGGTGACCGTGCTCCTTGTGTACAGACTGCATCTGGATTGTCCAAGCACACTTACTTCCAGGAAACTCAAGTATAAATAGGGGGCAACCCCCTCTAGGTAAATATCTCGAATACTAGAACATAGATCTACGGACTCTTAGACTACTTGTGACCTCGTCTGAGTGCTCCAGCCTCAGGCTTCGTCCACCTCATACTACCTAGGACTAACTTGACCGTCAGAGTCTCTGCCTCGGGTACTCACCTGAGGCCTCTGATGCTTTCTCTTTGTCACTCCTCATAGGACAGTCCTACCATCCCTCGGCCCATCCAGGCCTCGGACGACTCACCATCGCCTCGGCTCAGAAGTAAATTGACAGTGTTGCCCTTAGCCAATTCTGGGTAGCAACATTTGGCTCGCATGTGGGAACTGTTGCTAAGACTTCCCTTAACTAAACTCTAAACTTAAAGAATAAATCCCAAGCTTCAACCGACATGGTGAGAATTGCCAGTAACGCCTCGAACCTGGTCACAACAGATCAACTCCAAGCGGTCTTCGACCGGTTGGACCACCATGCCCAGCGGATTGATGAGGTGCATCCCCAGGCAGGAGGCTGCCCTACTGGTAGCTCGGGCCACTAGGGCAAACACACGTCCGCAGATCCGTTAACTCTCAGCCCAATCGACTCCCATCGGGCCTACCCCTCAGAATCTAATAGCAACTGACATGCCAGCCAACCGCCGAGAAGCTCCAAACCCCCCAAGCTGAAGGGGGTAAGAATCAACATAGTCTCATGATCACCATCGAGACCAAGAACACTGCCGCTGAATAGAAGACTCTCGGGACAAAGTTGGATGATCGGGCCACCATAACCCCCTGTGAGGGTCGAGGACCGATGTCGCGCCTCTCCCTCTCATGTCTTGGACCTCCGAGACCTCCTACACGACAGACAGACTAGAAGAATCAGACACGGGCCCGCGTCAGAGTATTCAAGGATTTGGGCTAACCCCCACCGGGCCTAAGAGGACCGCGGCGGGGCCCAGGCCCCCTTTGACCAAAAGATTGTTGACCTGCAAGCTTAGCTCGGAGCCATCAAGGATGAGCTCTATCAAGTAAGAGAAAGCCGAGCTGAAGCCTCAACCAGCCAGAACCATCCATTTGGGAGGATGGATGCCTTCACCCCGGACATCATCTCCAAACCTCTCCCACCGCATTTCAAAGTGCCCACGCTCGAGATGTATGATGGGGCCACAGACCCAAACGACCATCTAGAAAGTTTCAAGGTGCTCATGCTCCTTTACGGATACTCTGACGCCTTGATGTGTCGAACTTTCTAGGCGACCTTCAAGGGGGCAACTCGCCGATGGTTCTTCAGGCTCTCCCCTCGGTCTATCAGCTTGTGGGAATAGTTCACCAACCTCTTCCTCGCCCAGTTCATTAGTACCAGACAATACCAAAGAGTGTCATCTCTCATGGCCGTCCGACAAAAGCGAGGTGAGAGCTTGTGGTCCTACATTGGCCGCTTCAAGAAAGAAGAACCCGAGGTCGGAGACCTCAACCCTGTGGTCTCCATACATGCAACTATCAACAACCTGCTGGTAGGCTCGGTCTTCAGGTGTTCAGTGGCCAAGATATTGCCAAAGTCTAAGGTGGAATTCTTGAAGAAGAACCAGAAGTACATCACCACCAAGGAGGCCTTGGCCGATGACCGCTAAGAAGGAGAGGCTGACCATCACCACGGAGTCCCTAAGAAGAAAAGAAATGGAGACAACCGCAACAACAACAACAACAGTAGTGACTGCAAGAAGCCATTGGCCCCAACCCTGGCTGACAACAACTATACACTGCTCACCTCCACTCGGATGCAGATCCTCGTGCAAATAGGGAAGGAGGAATACATGAAGTGGCCCGAGAAGATGAAGAGGAACTCCAAAAGGAAGAATCCAAAGATATACTGCAAGTACCTTCGTGACATCGGCCATGACACCAAGGACTGCTATGAGTTGAAAAATGAAAAAGTGTCCCTCATCCGCCGCGGCCACCTCAAGCAGTACATTGGAGGCGAGGCCGAAACCTCGTTCTTGCAGCAACAGCAACACCAGTAGTTGGCCAGTGTCATAGATGTCATCGCTAGGGGCACGGCCTTGGGTGGAGCCTTGGCCTCGGTCTGCAAGGCCTACGCCAGACAATTGAACATCCAAGGACAAGCTCCCAAGAAGCCAAAGCAAGAAGCCCTTGCGTTCGCAGACGAGGACTTGAAGGGGATCTCAGTCCCCCATGACAACGTGCTCGTGATCTTGGCCGTCGTAGCAAATTTTATGGTGAAGAGGATTCTAGTGGACAGTGGCTCTTCGGCCGACATCCTCTTCTACGATGCGTTTAAAAAGATGAAGCTGGCACCCGAGTACCTTCAGCCCATCGATGTGCCACTTGTTGGCTTCTCCAACAATGTGATCAGGCCAGAGGGAAGAATCACCTTACCAGTCATGGTAGGAACATAACCTCGATAGATGACGAGGATGAATGAGTTCCTGGTCGTAAGGATCGGCTCCCCCTACAATGCCACCATCGGGAGGCCGACCCTCCACGCACTTAAGGCAGCCATCTCCTTCAACCACTTCACCCTCAAATTCCCCATCGAGCACGGCGTTAGAGCCGTTTGGGGGGATCAACAAGTTGCCCGCCAGTGTTACGTGGCAACATTGAAAGGTAAGAACAAGGAAACCCTGTCACAAGAGGGCCTCAACCTCAGGGAGGAACCAGCGAGCCGAGGCCATCCAGCCAAGGACCTCATCTCGGTTCCCCTAGACGAGGCCGAGCCCAAGAAGATTATCTGCGTCGGGTCCAACCTTCCCCCAGAAAGCCTATTTGAGCTGGTAAGTTTCCTCATAACTAATGCCAATGTCTTTGCTTGGTTTGCTGCTGACACGCCTGGAATTGACCCTTCGGTTATTACTCACAGGTTGAGCGTTGACCCGAGCTCTAAGCCAGTTCGGAAAAGAAAGAGGAATTTTGCATTGGAGCGATGAAAGGCTATAGGAGAGGAAATTGACAAGCTACACGACACCGACTTCATCTGTGAGGTACACTACCCTAACTGGTTGTAAAATGTGGTTATAGTGAAGAAATATAATGGGAAATGGCGGATCTATATTGATTTCACAAACCTCAACTGAGCCTACCCCAAAGATAGTTTTCCTTTGTCAAGGATAGACCACCTCATCGACGCCACCGCAGGGTACGAGCTACTCAGCTTCATGGATGCCTTTTCCGAATACAATCAGATCAAGATGCACCCCGAGGATGAGGAGAAGACCTCGTTCATCACCGAGCATGTCACATATTGTTACAAGGTCATGCCCTTCGGCCTCAAGAACATCAGGGCTACCTACCAGTGCCTCGTCAACAAGGTCTTCAAGCACCAGATGGGAAGAAACGTCGAAGCCTACGTGGATGAAATGGTGGTAAAGAGCCTGAAAGCTAACCAGCATACCTCGGACCTGGCCAAGACCTTCGACACATTTGCGGAGATTTAACATGAAGCTCAATCCCACCAAGTGTGCCTTCAATGTCACCTCAAGCAAGTTCTTAGGATTCGTCGTCACGTAACAAGGTATAGAGGCCAACCTAGAGAAGATC
The DNA here is from genome assembly GCF_000365185.1 of Nelumbo nucifera. The sequence goes on along the minus strand of NW_010729135.1, from coordinate 2,802,271 downwards.
CGAGCTATCTTGAATATGGCACCACCTTGGTCGATCAAGGAAACCCAAAGACTTACTGGCCGAGTGGCTGCCCTTAGCCGCTTCATGTCAAAGTCGGCTGACCGATGCCTGCCCTTCTTCCAAGCCATCAAGAAATTGAAGAACTTCCATTGGATGAAAGAGTGTCAGCACGCCTTCGAAGAGTTGAAGTCCTACCTCGCTTCACCTCCCCTCCTCACCCGGCCACTCTTAGGAGACATTGTATTTGTATCTCTCGGCTAGGGACAAGGCTATCAACTCGGTATTGATCAGAGAAGATGGATTGTAGAGACCAATCTACTATGTCAGCAAGGGCCTTTGCGACACCGAGACCCGATATCCCGAGGTGGACAAGTTGACCTTCGCCTTGGTGGTCTCGGCTAGGAAGCTTATGCCGTATTTTCTAGCCCACACTATCATGGTCCTGACTAATCAGCCCCTCAAAGCTGTCCTCACCAAGCCCGAGGCCTCGGGACGACTAATCAAGTGGGCCATCGAGCTGTCTGAGTTCGACATCTAGTACCACCGAGGCCTGTAATCAAAGCACAAGCCTTGGTAGATTTTGTGATAGAATGCACCTTTAGTTGAACCCTCCACCGGGCCCCTGAAGAAGAGTAAGAAGAAAGATCTCAGCCCACCTAGAAGCTATTCGTTGACAGATCATCCAATTCCAAGGGAAGTGAGGTCGGCCTCATACTCCTCACCTCGGACAACACCAAAGTAGAATATACGCTGAGGTTTGACTTCTCGGCATCCAACAACGAAACCAAGTACAAAGCCCTCCTCGCCAGATTACAGTTCCCGAAAGACCTCGACTCCTAGCACATTGAGGATTTCAACAATTCCCAACTGGTGGTGAACTAAGTCAACGGTGAGTATGAGGCCAGGGAATAAAGCATGACCAAGTACCTCACTAGGGTGCAAGAACTAGCCCACCACTTCCAGCACTTCTCGCTACGGCAAGTTCTGCGGTCTGAGAACATGAGAGTCAACGCCCTATCCAAGTTAGCAAGCACCTTAGGCGTAGCCCTCAGCCGCACCGTTCAAGTGGAAAAGTTAGCTTGGCCCTCCATTGAAGAAGTTCAAGTGCTTCGAGTATAGGCCGAGCCTTTATGGGTGGACCCTATTGTCACCTTCCTCAAGACCGAGCAGCTGCCCGATGATAGAAACAAGGCTAGACGAATCCGACACCAGGCAACACACTACACCTTGCTTAAAGGGAAGCTATACCAAAGATCCTTCACTTTGCCCTACCTCTGATGCCTTTGTCAGGAGGAGAGCAAGTACGTGCTCATAAAGATTCATGAAGGCATCTGCACAACCACCTTGGAGGTTGAGCCTTGGCCCCAAAAGCACTAAGGCAAGGGTATTTTTAGCCAACAATTTAGAAAGACGCAGCCAAGTTGGTGCGAAAATGCGACCAGTGCCAGAGACACTCCAACATCTCCCACTGACCAGCCACAACCATGTCGGCCCTCAACATCCCTTGGCACTTCTCCCAAGTATAAATACGGGGCAACCCCCTCAAGGTAAAGATCTTGTATACTAGAACACAAACCTATGGACTCTTATACTACTTGTGACCTCGTCTAAGTGCTCCGGCCTCAAGCCTCGTCTACCTCATACTACCTTGGACTAACTTGACCGTTGAAGTCTCTGCCTCGGATACTCACCCGAGGCCTCTGATGCTTTCTCTCTGTCACTCCTCGCAGGACGGGCCTACCAGCCCTCGGCCCATCCATGCCTCAGACAACTCACCCTCGCCTCAGCTTGGAAGCAAATTGACAGTGTTGCCCTTGGCTAATTCTGGGTAGCAACAGTTCTTGTCTAAACCTCTTTCATATATTTGGGGTTTTAGTTATTTGGGTGATTTTTTTTTTTTTGCAAGTTTAGTCAAGGTCCCTACCTATTCGTTTGATCACATTGCATTTTACCAAACACCAACAAATTTGTATAAGTATTTGTATCAATTGAAACAAACAATAAGAGTACAAAATCGGTGAACCCATATTGCATTCATGAACCGGAATGAGTGCATTTATGCACTCTACATATTTGCATTTGCATCGCAACCAAACGAGTCCTAAGGCTCAATTTGGAAGGAATACAAATACAAATATGCAAAGTACAAAACCTTATATTTTGTATATATTTGCTCTATACATATTTGAATTTGTACTCCTCCCAAACTAAACCTAATGGTTCAAAGTATTTATTGAATTGGACCTGGTTCATCCATAATGGATTTATTTTGGATTGCATAGGATTGAATTGGCATCTAATCTTTTGATAGAAGATAAGAATACAAGTGTCTAGGGACTAGGTTTGGATTGGAACCAATCTAAATTAAAATCAATTTGAATAGATTAGATGGTCTAGACATTGAATTTTATTAGTCAAAAGTATTCATGGGATTGGATTGAACCCGATCCATCTATAATGGATTCATATTGAACTGGATCGGATTAGACCAAATCTAGTCTAATTGACACCCCTACCGACATTATGGGGGAATTGTGGTGAGGTGGTTGAGCTATCAATAAAGCTCTACATGATAAAACTGGTTCGAACAAATTAGTTATGTAGTTTTTGTATTGATTAATAATTGGATCAAGACTAGTTTTTGCTGTTCTAAATCGGTTAGGACCTAAATTGATTATATAGTCAATAATATATACAAGTCTCCTGTTTTTGGAATGTACTCCCAAAACTATGAGGCTTGAGCTCGAGCTTGATTTGAGTTTGAATTCAACTTGACTCAAAAGTTCATGAGTTCAAGCTTGGCTTGGCTCAAACTTAGAGAGACTAGAATAAATTAGTAAAACCTTGAGATAAATGATTCAGATAAAATGTTTTAAGGAATTATCTAAAACTCACCATGAATTTTCAACATTTTCCTCAAATTTATTATAATTTTTCAAAACGTCCAAAGAACCCGATATTACTAAATTGACGTTAAACAAATTAAGGGATGGCATTATATTACATTTTTACCCTTTATTAATATTTATAACTTTATAATATTCTAAACTTACCCCTATCATATTCGACCGAAAGCCCTTGACTGAGAAAAAGAAAACCACCGCCGGTGAAGAAATGGACGCAAGTATATGATTGGTTCCGGACTAAACAATCACCGCCGCTGCCTTCTAACATCGTCATTTACAGAATCCAGATCTAGTTCTACTCCAGAATCTAGTTCACATTTCTACCTATGAATTTGTAAAATTTTATTTCTATTGAGAAAAACGAAAATGAAAACAAAGACCCGACAGTCCCCATATTGGTATTTTAACCCCCAGACAGGACCTGGCTAATAGACGCATGGGACAAACCGACTACGTCTGTGTGGTGAAAAACTGGGTTTCAATCAAAATCAATATTTTCTTTAGCCACCACAGTAAGGTAATCTCCTTCGTCTGTTTGCTTTGGGAACTTTTCAAAAATCAAGAATATTAAAGTAGAAGATGAGAATCAATGAGATATTAGCGATTACCGGCTTTGGGAATTATTATTATTGTTTAATAATAATAATAATAATAATAATAATAATAATAGTAGTAGTAGCACCTAACATTAAGGGCATATCTTACAAAGGGTAGCCAGATCAGATAGCACCTAACCTTTGGAATTTTAGCACCAAAATTGTTGCTTTCAAAATGGTTTTTTCACATATATTAAAAAAAAAAATCCAACACGAATTTTTCTGAGTACCCGATTGGGATTCCCTCGGCATCTCATTCTTATCTCCCCTAAGGCTGAGTTTGGAAAGAGTGCAAATGCTAAATACATATAAAATAATACAAAATATAAGGTTTTGCACTCTATATATTTGCATTTGTACTCCTTCCAAAATCAGTCTAATATTCTCGATGTAATGTTGCTGATATCTCCTTGTTCGACGTTGTTGTCACTCTTTTCCTCAAAGACACTCCGAGCTGCATTCATGTTTGGGTCTATTGAGCACCTTTGGACTTCGCACATGAACCATGATTTGTCCATTGAAACTTGAAGAAAAGTCGAGTAAGGATCAATGTTTATCTCTATCTATTTCAATTTGTTCATTTGAACTGGTCTTGGGCTAAATTAAGAGAGAGAGAGATTGTTAGGTTGGTGCGACGAAGGGGATGTTCTGTAGTGTGGATGAAAAATTTGTGGGTATGGATTAGTCCACACAATACCCTGTGGCAGGGATCAATCCACACCATACCACAGTCCATAACTATTTTGAAATATGGACAAACTGTATGGACTGGACCAGTCTACACGCACAGTGGTGTTCTGTTGGTGTGGTGTGAACTAGTCCATACCATACTTTATATCTAATTTTTGCATTTTATATGATAAATATATTGAAAAATGCATCAATGAATTAATATTAACCAATAAATATTAATTTTTTTTTATAAAAACAATAGTAAAATAATTAAAAAAATAAAAAAATATATTTTAAATATATAAAAATATTATTTTATTGATAAAAACATTAAAAACTAAAAAAAAGTAAAATAATTAATATTTTATTGACAAAAATATTAAAATGTGAAACAGACAATAGGGTTGCAGCCTTTTAAGGAGAGTGTGAAGCAAGGGATAAAAAATAGATTGTGGACGGGCCCTAACCACGAGTTTTTGTCGTGGATGAGAAATTGGGGTGTGAACGGGACCGGTCCATGCTCCATAGCCAGCCGAACAGGTGTTCATCCTATGGACGGGACCAAAAGACCGCTGAAGAGAGAAGGAAAGTGGAACCATGGGCAATTTCCTTATGAAAATTGTATTTATTGCTGATATGGACAATTTATGCTAATAAACATTAACGGTGTTCTAATGGTTGGTGAGTTTTGAAAAATAAAAACTTTATTTTTTGAATATTTTAAAAAGTTATAATAAATTTAAGAGAAATACTGAAAATTCCACGGTGAGTTTTAATACAATTTCGGAATGTTTTAAGAATTTTGACCCCACATGGCCGGTCTCTTTCTCAAAAGGTCACATCATTCAGTTGTATTTCTCTTAGGTCAAGGACATTCTCGTAAGAGGACAAATCGAATTCACGGTTATGGTGTAATTTTTTTTCCTAGTCACCTGGCCACCGCGTGGGGCTAGTAGATTTTGCAGACTGAATCATTCAACGGTTATATATAGTACTGAACTATATGTAACTTAAAACATTCATATACCCAACACTATGAATTAATTAAGGAAGTCTAAAAGTACGTTTTAATTGATTAAAAGGAAAAAACAAGAAATATTGGGTTCATCATCCTGATTTTTTAACAGATTAAAAGGGAAAAAAATATACTTTAACACGACAGGAACAATCTGTTGAAAGGGTTTCTTTAATGGATGATATGAGTTCTGTGATCCTTGCAGAATTCGTCGTTCCATTATTGGCTCAAAAATTTTGAAGAACAAACGGTTTTTTTTTCCACTTTACCACGCTCTAACACGATTAGTGCCTTCTTTATATTAACATGAGATTTATTTATCAATTAAGTCGTCTTATTTTGCACAGAAACCAAGTATTTTGATCTCAATTTGTTATTTTTTTCATGAATAAAGAACAGTGGGTTAATGAGAAACTGGGAAACTCCTTTCCTTTTGAGCTCCAAATTAATTTGCCAAATGTAGGATTTCTGGGTTGTTTACAAATTACATGAAGCTAGAGAAGCTCAGTGAAACACTAGACAACTCACCAGCAACATATACTACAAAATAATCGTCAACAGTAGCCTTTTTTTTTTCCCTTTCCGGTCAATATTTAATTAATCATGGACACGTCACAGTGCCCAGCCACGTTAATTCTGTAACAAAAATATCATTATCAGTGGCGTTTGGCTCTATGTCGGATTCACTTTAAATCTTTAATTGAGGAAGTTTCTTTTTAAAAGGTTTTCATAAAACAAGGAAAATCCAAGCAAACTAGAAAAGAAAAGCGCTCTCTCTCTCTCTCTCACACACACACATAAGCAAGAACAAAAGACCAGGAAGAAGATGCACTTGGAATATCGAGACGAAATAAACCATTCTCAAGCTAACACTACAAACATTTCAGGCTAAATATTCAAAACGATTAGACCCATGGATTCCATTACCCATCACTTCAAGCTAAGAGAGCAGTTAGGGTTTGATGCCCCTCTTGATGCGAATACAAATATCCTCTAGCTGTGGTTACATGGTCTCTTATCCAAGTTCCTTTCTGTTTACCTTTTACCCATTTGTTTGTTTCCCTGTTTTCTACTTTTCTTTGTCCAATTTTAATATAGTGGGTAAGTAGACTAGGAGATATATACATATATACATATATTGAGTGTCCTCTTAGACTTGGAAGACATGTTTTGTTTAAATCTCCTTGACTCTTCTCATTGCGCTCTATTCAATAATTATGATTGTTAATATATAATAAAATTGCATGGAATCAGGGGAGGTCTATGTACAGTCTGTGGGGAAATCAGATTTCATAGCTGATTTATTTACTTACTGTTGATCAACTCGTGTTGGTGGGTAAACCCAAACTAGATTTCTATTAATTTCTTCGATCGGTTGCAGACATATAAACACAGAGATTGTAAGCGCCCATGATGTTTGACCATCTAGAGTTACGCAGGCAGGTGGTTGGAATTATGAGTTCATGAAAAATAATATTTTATTGTCACAAAAATTCCATTATTAATTTGATGATGAGAGTTTTGACTTTACTGTCTAGTAACATCACAGACAAATACGGATGTCTTAAATAGTTTGTCGCCTATATCTATGACATTGTATGATGTATACCCACAACTGATGAGAATCTGAGAGTGGGACGGTAAATAAGATAAGTTCAATTAGAGTTTGATTTAAAACTTAAAAGTAAAGCCCAACACTACTGATTCATTAGAAATTAATAACTAAATACATAGATCATAGAAGAGGTAAAGTTGATAGTCCATATATAAAATCCTTTGATCCACTTGTATATTAAAAAGAGCTCATGAGAACCATAAAAACAAAACAATCAACAATCAGTGGGGTTCTGTTGATTCAAGCAGAATAATGAAGATCTAAGAGCCTCCCAATTCCCCCCTTAAAAGAGAGGTCACCAAAGTTGCTTTTTGAGCAGAAGATGAAGGAAGACGTCCACATAATGGATGGTTGATGGATCTGTGAACGCCATTTGAGATGTATGATTTGGATGGGTTATGAACTAATTGGATTAAAAGTAAAAAAGATGATGAGAACATCAGACCAGACTACCAGAAACACAAACAATAGAAGCTACAAAGTACAAATAATGGTCGTGGTGATAGGTGGGTGAGAGTGGGAAATTTTGCGTACTTTGCGGTTGCTCTTGTAATCTTGCTATTATCAAATTCCTACGCATCGGAATCGAGAGCAGTGCATCTCTAATATGTCCAACAAACAAGTCCAACACAAAACAAAACAATCACTCATTACGTCCTTACAATTGCTCTCTCTCTCTCTCTCTTAGTTATAATGTATGGTAGGTAAGATATAACCCAGGAACCTTTTATAGATATAATGTCAATTTCCAACCCTATTATATTATGTTATTTTTATCATACGCTTTCTGTCCAAGCCTCCAATGAGGACTAGGGTTTTCCTTTCCAAGCCAAATTCCAATTCCACAAGACAAGTAAATGGGTCCTACGCGATCATCATCTCAGAAGTCTCTGATCATTGCATGCTTTGGCTGGAATACAGAATGTAATTGGGTTTGTTTGCAGAAAAGAAGAGAGAGAGAGAGAGAGAGAGAGAGAGAGTCTTTTTATCTTTATAGTGGTATATCCCCATATGAAATGGACTGTCTTGTATTGTAGAAAAGCCTTCACCTAGCTACAATTACATTTGATTATTGACAATTGAGTCATCCTCTTCTAACTTTTCCTCTGTCTAGTGTAAACACAAGTTTACTAGAAATGTTTTCCTTGTAGCTATATATATATATATATATATATATATATATATATATATATATATATATATATACATTAAAAAGGATCAGATTGGTATTCTAGCTCATGCATGTCCTAATTAATTATTCCCTTCATCATTAATTATTTTAGTGTCTCAATTGATATTGGAACTTGGAAGGTTTTGAAATGCCCAAAGAGTCAAAGACAGGGGAACCAGCAGCTAGCAAGAGTGAGGAGTGAAGAGTGAAGACCCACCAAAAGGAATATTAATAATGGACGGGAAGCAGTGTGGCACGCAAGGAATCATCAATAGATAGCAGTGGTGGCCTGGTGGGTCACGACTCACGACCCCTCAATTGCTTCACTTGATGCACTTTCCAAATATCCATTTAAACCCATCTCAAAATGGTCCCCAAATTCCTAGCAATCTGTCATCTGTCTGCTGCTGCCTTGTATCACAAGATACCGAGAAAGAAGAAAACAGATCACATACTAGTAGCTAGCCTCCTATAGTAATTCAAGACAAGAGTGAGAGTGTGAGACTGAGACTGAGAGACCTCATCAACACTAACCACAGTAGCTACCTCTGAGCTAGTGACTCTCACTTCCCTTCCAGACTTGCAGTTCCACACGACTGTGGGCTGTGGGGGATCATTATTAGGATCCAACGGTAGTATCGCTACTCCTATCAACTCCCAAGTTTTAACCATTAGCCACGTACGTCACAATAAACAGCGCCGTTGATAATCGTCTTTACCTTTACCATGTTATGTTTACGATTTTGTTAGGTTAGGTGGGTATCCACCTAAAATGTAGGTCCCTAGTCCCTACTACTGCCAAGTGCCAACGTCTCTTACTGGGGTCACTGCGTCTTGTATAGGCTAGCTCATCCTTATTCCTTCCATTAAGTCCATCCCGGGCTGCTAATGCTAAGCATGTTTTCTTGCTCGTAATTACAAACAATTAGTAATGAATAAAAACAACAACAAAAACAACAAACAGTAAATCTGTTTAAACCGAGAAGAGAAAAAATATATATAAAATCTCAATAAAGAAAAGCGAGTATTGGTTCCAGTTCGTGCCTTGGAGCTTTTTTCTTGGCCCCTTCCCTTCTTCTCGCGATACCCACAGAACCCTTTTTATCAGTCCCTCTCTCTCTCTCTCTCTCTCTCTCTCAAGTCAAATCTCTTCAGCGCCACAGGAACCTCTTCAAATACTCAACCTTTCACATTTGCTCTCTCTCATATTCATTCTATTTCTACTCTCTCTAAAAGACTAAATCCCGTCGCTATCCAAAATATGGTAGAGTTCGAGTTCCACCAACCAAATCCCAGCTAAATTATGGAGCAAGAGAAAGAGAAGAAAGCCAGGTTCTGCATCAACGACCACCAAGACATTCTCATCGAGATACTAACACGGCTCGACGACCGCTCTCTCGGAGTCGCTGCCTGTGTCTGCCGTCTCTGGTGCTCTATATGCCGCAACGACTCGCTCTGGGAGAACCTCTGCTTCCGCAACGCGTCTCCTCCTACACCGGACGTAAGGTCAGTGGTGGAGGCTCTTGGTGGTTATAGGCGCCTCTACATGGTATGCCTACGCCCGGTCCTGAATCGGCTCTCCGGATTGAGTCTGGGGCTGGCTGGTCGGGGTGGTGTCTCGGGACGGAATGGGAGGATCTGGACTCAAGACGAGGTGCAACTCTCGCTGTCGCTCTTCTCCATAGATTATTACGAGAGATTGGGTGGGAGGCAGGGTGGTGACGCGTCTGCCTCGTCGCTCATGTTCCTTTGCAAGCCAGTGAACGTGTGATAATGTTTGTTGACTGTGGACACTGTTGCGCGCGCAGGAGGACTATGGGATGAATAATGCCGATCGATGAGGCATATGTTAAGAGAAAGCATTGACCCTTAATTATGAGCCGAATGTAGCCCTCGATAATAACTTCGGTTTTCATATTGTTTATTTCCATTTTCGTTAATTTCCTTTTACCAACCAACCAACCCATCATAAGGCAGGTTAGCATCGTTAGATTATTCTTTTTCTTCTTCTTCTAGGAAGGTGAAGGTCCCTCTGCATGGCTGCATGTGTAATATGATATATGTAATTTATTATTTATTAAGGTGATAAGAGCATTAATTGAGATTAATACCCAAGATCCCTTTAAGCACTGTTTGTAGAAGTTTCCATTGTTTTATTAGATGCTAACATGACATGGGTGACAACAGGATATTTTTATCTGGGTAATAACTACAAGGATTTGAAGATTTGCCACAGAATTTTGAATAAATTTAAAGTGGGAGGAGAGGGGGGGAGGGGACCTCTGAACAAGTTTATCCGAGTACGAAATCGGACTGATACATGGAGCTAGCTGTCTTTGATAGTGAAGGATCCTATTAGCTTCTGAAAGTCTAAGCTTCAGACAAATGGAAAGAAATTAAGAAAATTCTGACACTAATAGGGACAGGGAAATCCTTGTCTCTGATTCCCCAACCCCAAGTTGAAGTTGATCTGTTGATGAGCTCAGTAATATGTTATTTTGCTTGGGTAAAAAGTAGTATGTTATTCAAATAGACTTCTTTTTCCCTAACGTGATAACGTCTAGTTTAATTTTAAATCTAAATTATTATTTAGCATGGAAAAAGGTGTTTTCTGGAAGGATTTTTATTGTATGTAAAGCTCAAAAGATAGAATCAAAGAACTATATGTTATCCGCGGATAAAAATGGGTCATAATTTCCTTTTTCTATCCATCATCTCCCCAGTTTTCATTTGCTTTGAATCCAGCAATATCATGTTATACACTAGGGTGAATGACTGAACGAGAGAGCCGTGACTTGTTGTTAAGCGCATAAACAGGCAAGGAATTGCGGTTTAGTTGTCACAAATTGAGATTGCCTCTGGTTCTGGCAAATGGGGAAAGCATCGCATCCTCATCCATCTGTGACTTGAGTTGTTCACCATGCACCTAGATCGTCCTGTTTTCTACTTCCCTAGGTAATTTGGTCAGCAATCATTCTCACCACTCTCAGTCAATCACAACAAAACCAGGAGAGATACAAACTATTTCTTAGAACGCAGAATTAACTAGATGTGATACGCATGCGGCTCAACATAATATGTTAGCAATGCAGCCAGCAGCTTCATCTTCAATTCTTCCTTCTGGCTCCAAGAAGAAGAGATAGAGCTTTTTTTCTTTTTCTTTTCTTTTTTTTCCCTAAATGCCAAATTCACATTACAGAGGATAGGTTCCAGGGGCCCACGTCTCTTAAACATGGTCCCACTTCCTTGAGATGTCATTCTGTTCCTGGGACCACCACCACGCCCACGCCACGATGAAACAATAAACATGGTCCCACTTGAGATGCATGCCATTTCGATATTTCAAATTCAGCCCAGGAGCCAAAACTGGGAATGGGGTGGTTCCCCCTGGTCCAGTGGACCAGCTTAGCATTGATCGTGAAAGCGTTGTGAAACGTGCAAACAACTGATATATCATCACATCGGATTCTCTCTCCTCTTCGGACTATTTACCAGAAGGAATGGACACCGCAGTCACAGATGCATATCATATGCCCATACACACAAACATTGTCTGGCTCTATTGACATAGATGATACCTATCCTCCTGCGGCTGCACACTGTTAGAAAGCATCATCAATTCGTCATCCTCGATACAAAAAACGCAATATAGACGCTATTGCGCTTCACATGCATTTAGCTTCAAACACCTAAAAGAATATGGCATGTACAAGAATTTAAAACAAAACTGGTAGAAGATACGGATTTAGATCAAATGGAGGATTAATCTCATCTTATTTTTTTTAGTCATAAATAAAACCGCTGTTTATACACTTCTGTTTCTAACATAACAATTTTCTGGGTTGGCCATGAACCATCCATACAGAAGAACGCCCGTCAACATAAAAATCAGTGTTTTAGAATCGTGGTTGATTCAGATGGTCGGATCATATTTGGGAACCATCCAGACAACCAGTTCTGTTTTACCTCAAACTCAGTCCTTGGCTAAAAACTATTGAATTGGTCAACAGTTCACTGACCCAGGTAGTTGAACCGTTAACCCGTTCAATGGTTTTTGGTTATTTTTTATTTTAATTTTTTTTTTAATTAAAATGAATTGTCCATTCAAACTGAACGGTTAAACCATCGACCCAGAAACCAGTGGCTAGAAATGGTTCCGATTCCTACTCGATTTTTAAAACCTTTGTAAAAATTTTACCCCCATCATTGTCTCAAGCCATCCCACCGCTGGTGGCTATGTTAATTATCTGAAACAGAGCGGTAAATTATTAAACCAAAGAAAATAATTCAATATTTTCGGAACAGAAAAAAAGTATTACTTATTCATCCCTATTTGGATACCAATGACTGAATAGATTCAAGGAAAAGCTACATCTTTAAGGAGTGTGGGTGAGAGAGAGAGAATGTTCTGTCAAAATTCTGAACGATAAAGTGGAGATGTAAAATCTCAACATGCAAGTTTCTAAAGTCATACCACAACAATGACCTTTCTTGGCAGGTAGATTTAAAAAAGGTTTTAAATACAATGGAGTTTAAACCAGAAAGAATTGGGATTCAACAAAGGTCTCAACTCTGAGGTAACTTTTTATCAGTGGATTGGTGTCAGATTAGATGGGACACATGACAATACAAGGTGGGGTATTGATGTGAAATGGATCACCATCAAACCTGAAAGTTCCTCCTCATGTGAAGGGGGGTATTTAAGACCACTTTCCTACAAGAAAATACAAATGTGCTGCAGCCTCCTATCAATGCAATGAGTAATTGGGTACACAAGATAAAAATGCCTAAATTTTATGATTCAGTAGCTAAAGGAAGACTTGTAGCCCACCACAAACGATTAGTGTACCATTGCACTTGTTTTAGTTAATAACAGAAAATTCAGAAACACACCACTACCATAAAACCCCATTTTATAGATATCCAGTAACCATAGTTTTCAAGGTGCCAAGGCGAGGCTAGGAGGCAGGGTGCACCTTGTCGCCTAGTTGCCTAGGCGATAAATCTTTTTAAGTAAAAAACATATATCCTAGGGTAGTTCCCTAAGTTCCATAACCATAATTTTCATATGAAAAGTATAAACATCATGTTAAAGTATAGAAAATCAACATATTCATGAGAAGAAAACAGAAAGAAAAGAAATTCAAAAAAATATTGGGGCTGAACCCCTATTTCTGTTATAGGGAAAGAAAAAAAGAAAAGGTGGAAGAAGAAGAAGAAGAAAATGTGTTGATTAGACAAAATTTTAAGTTCTTCTTTACTTATTGGTTCAGGTTTTGAAGCCTTTGAGGGTTCGATACAGCAATTAGTAATGTCTATGTTGATTAAACCCTAACAATAAGAAAATAATAAAAAGAAATTAGTATATAAACACACAGAATGAATATTTTAGTTTATAATGTCTATTTTATAATTATAATCTCAAAATTTTAAGAATATAAAAGTATTTTATAACACAATATACAAAACTGCTTGGCGATTAGGCGAGGCGAGCCTCCAAGGGCACCTTGTCACCTTGACAACTACTGCAGTAACATAACGTAGGAAAACAGGGACTGAAGATTGAACATTGAAGAACTCAATCTCATATCATTTGATTCTTATATTGCCTGCCTCCATAAAAGATATATCCTAAGATGCTCGTATCCGGATAGACCAAAAGGGGTTATAATTCTTTTTCTTCAGCACACAACACTCCATTTCTTGATATCAAGAACAAAAACATGGGTAAGAGTACAACACTAAATATGTAGAGGCTTTGCTTTTAAACCATCATATATCTATAGACTTATATCTTGCCAAATTTAATTAAACTTCTCAAATATATAATTTCTTCTAGTATGGAATCATTCATGTAGGGAGATTATCTACATGACACTACATATTTTTGACACACGGAGGGATCCTGTGACCAATCCTAACTGTCCATTAGATAGGGGACTTACTGTATTGGCCATGAATTGAATCTCACAATCCATTTCAGACCTACACCTAAACCTTATATTGGAAATTTTCCTAATTTATAAGATACCATACTCTATTTTGAACATGTCACAAGGCCTTTTGAGCTGAAAATTTCTCCATGAATTAGAGGGTTGGGAAAAGAATATGGAAACTCCCTTGTAGGTCCAACCTAAGTTGCCACATGGAATATTCCTAATTCATTTAGGAAAGCTCGCCAAATAACCCTATTAGAAAACCCATTCCTTAGTATAATATACCATTTACATATTTTAGAAGTTCTTTTTGCTATGACTATATTTTACAAGTCCCTTGCAGTACCAAATGTCAAAGTGTACATACTATGTCCAACATGGGTATGCTAATAATGTATTAGGTATCTGGGTATCATAAGATACATCCATGCAGTTTGCAGTAGAAACAAGAACGCAAACGATAATAAGTTTAATTATCAATGGAAAGGATACTGATTAGGAAAAAAGGAGCATAGATGATCCAATGACCACAAAGACAGAGAAACCAAGTACTATTGGCTCAACTGAGTAATCATATCCCTTCTTTGCTGAAGTTTTAGGAACAGCTCTTCACTTTGATGTTTTTTGGAACTTTGTGACTTTCCTATCTGCAAGGCATCTTGATGTAGTCTGTCAAAGTCCATTATCACATATAGACAACCATGAGCTTGATCAAAATCGATGCTATAGGTTATACAGTGTGCATAATGACTGGATAAATAAACTTTGCCTTTTAAGAGAATGCGTTTTGGTTACCATGAGTAAGATGTCTTTTGTATAACACTCAAACAGCAGCATAAACAGGCAATAATCCATGCCAATAACTAAAACAATGGAAATTTTTATCTCATAGCTTAGTTCATCATTAAGGATTTCTTATTGGACAAAAGTGTCAACAAGACAGCTTAGAAAATGGAAACCTACAGAAAGATATGCTTTGGGTACAGCTCAATTTTCTATCCTTTGCAAAAGTTTAGTGAGTTATAATGAGATTCTCATCAGATGTGAAATTTTTTCAATTGAAGTATATTATTCTATTTCCGTTTTCCTAAGATTTCCTAGATTTCCTGGTACAAACACATTGCATTGCCCTTGGGAAATTTGACAGAACAAATAATAGAAAGAAAAAATCATATCTTTCTAGCTTGGCCAACATTTTACAAAACGAATGGAGATAAACCAGAACAATAGGTACAGATTAAAGCTCATTGAAAATTTTTCCTCTTAACTCATGAAAGAATCTTGTACTGTCTAGCAACAGAAGAATGAAC
Source organism: Nelumbo nucifera (assembly GCF_000365185.1). The sequence continues at coordinate 2,787,050 of NW_010729135.1, read as the reverse complement.
AATAATTTCCAACGTGGACCTCAGCAAAGCAATCAAAAAGTAAAAAGAAACAAAGGATGCTTCCAACAACCAGGAGAGAGACAAATAGATTCGGCATGGATGCCATCATTCATGTCAGTTCACCTAGTAAGTATCCAAAGGAGTAACCAACAAATCCAGAACTGGGTGTTCTGTCAAAACGAATGAAATCACAAGCAGAACATCAACCAAATTCATAATTAAAAAAGCATAGAACTAAAAATGCCGATGATAAAGCACAAAACTTTGATAAAGCATAAAGCCTTCTACACCCACAAGGTGAATATCAAGCAAATTAAGCTATAATAATTAACAATGTCTGAAAAAAGGCTTTATTTGGAATACCTGCCAAAAGAAAATCTTTTATTTAAATTCAACAACAAAAGACAGCGCATTCTAGCAGCGAGGATGAGATAAAGAATAAACACATTATAAGCCACATCAACATTACAAAACTCTCATGTTTAGAGGGCAAAGAAGTAAGACCAGCAAAATCAATCCATGATTCATCGGAGTAAAAAAAAAGGGCAATATAATGATCTATACAACAATAAGAGAAAAGATGCAATCCAATCTCCAGTCAATAAATAATTAGGGCTTTAAAACACCCCAGAAAAAAAAAGTTTACCGTCTTTTTCGTCGCAAACAACTAAGCCGAAAGGTCACGGAGGGAGGATAGATAAAAGGGAAGCCGAAAGTAATTCTAACTTTTAAAGGTCCGAAGGAAAACCAGAGTCCATATCACCGTCGATATCGACTCACTCATTGTATCAGCGCGCTCGCTGAATTTATCGGGAGATTCGAGCCTTCAAGGGACAAGGACACAAGGTGTTGATAGAATCGAACCAGACCGGCAAAAACCGAGTCAACAAATTTCAAGCGTGAATACGCTGAGAGAGTTGTAAGAATGTAAAATATCCACCGTATATCACCCATGTTTTCCACTTTATGATTTGCATTTGTTAGGAAAAGATCACCATGTACATAAGTGGGGTGGGGCTCACAAAATCAGATGGCCAATATAGCGTCAACCACTCGATTTGAACTCATTTACAGCCCTACAAGTGTTGGGGGAACAATTGGATGGAATGGTTGGAGTTGAATTCATGTTATCTCCCACTCCCAGTGTTGTAGAATACTAGAATGTAGACGAACCTTCCCCATTCAACGTTCATATCTGCTAAGACCATTGCTGATCTGTCCTTGTTTTATTGGTGCTGAGGAGGGCCCTGCGTTTCTTGTGCGTAGCAAATCCAGAATGTCAATAGGGCAGGAGGTAAACCAAAACCGGTAAAACTCGGAGACACGGAATTGAGGAAGGTCCCGTTTGGCGTGTATTTTCGTGCGGTCTTTCTGCTGCTTATAAGTCGGGAAGATCGAAAATTGGTCTATTTCCATTTGGCACGTGGAAGATCTTGCTGCCAAAAGATGGGGTGCCGAAAAAACGTAGGAAGCCCATTTTGGGCTGATTTCGCGAAGCTCCAAATGAAGCTTCTCACGTCTTCCGCGTTTTAATCTTGTGCAGAAAGACTCGAAATGACGCACAAAAAGATGCGTATTTGCCAAAAGGTCTTCGGGCTGCCCAGATCTTGTGTCAAAAGCTCAATGTGTCTATTGAGTGTTAGAGCTACGAAAAGATCTTCTAAAAAAGAGTTGACAATCGGGCCCGAAGAAAAGTGATCATCCTTCATTAAAATAATGAAGTATATATAAGCATTCATTACAAGAGGCTAACATGGCAAATACAAAGGAACAAGCAAAACAGATCCGTAACTGAATCTGTAACCAATTAACGGATGGTAACAAACTCGTTCCCGAGAGTGAACTTCATCGCAGCTGTAGCTTTATCGCAGGAGTAAGGTTGTCAACTTGGTATTCTCCTAATACCCCCCCCCCCTTCAAGTTGGAGCATGAGGGTTAAAAATGCTACAAATCTATCTCGGCCAACTGCTTTAGTAAAGATATCTGCAGGCTGAGCTAATGTAGGTAGATGAGCAGTAGTTATAGCTTTGGACCGAAGATGTTCTCGTGTGAAGTGGCAATCTATTTCAATATGTTTGGTGTGCTCATGGAATACCAGATTGACGGCGATGTGGAGTGTTGCCTTGTTGTCACAGTATAACTGCATCGGTTGTGGATGAGAGAGACCAAGATCAAAGAAAATTTGCTTCAGCCATAATAGTTCGCTGGTGGCGGCTGCCATTGTGCAGTTCTCTCTGCTTCAGTAAAGGAGCGGGCCACTGTTGCTTGCTTCTTGCTCTTCCATGACAAAGGAGATTGTCCTAGGGTTGTGAGATAACCGGTGACGGATTTCCGAGTGGTTGGGCAACCAGCCCAATCTGAGTCACAATAAGCTCGCAATTGGAGATTACAATCAGCCGGAAGAATTATACCTTGCTCAGGTGTAGCCTTCAGGTATCGAAGGATGTGTATCGCAGCATCCAAATGTTGTTGTCTAGGATCACTCATAAACTAACTTAGAATGTGAACCGAATAAGTGAGTTCTGATCTTGTAATGGTTAGATAGAGAAGACGACCCACAAGTCGTCTGTACTGATTGGGTTGAGTAATTGGTTCACCAGATTCATGTCCCAAATGATGTTGTTGTGCAATGGGAAGCATACTAGGTTTGCATCCTAGCATGCTTGCATCCTGAAGGATGTCAAGGGTATATTTCCTTTGATTGAGAAAAATGCCAGAAGAAGACTAAGAGATCTCAATGCCAATAAAATATCGAAGAACGCCAAGATCCTTGGTTGGAAAACACTACCGTAGGTAGTCCTTAAGAGCAGAAATGCAGGTTGGGTCATTTCCGACAATCACCAAGTCATCAACATATGCAAGTACCACTAGAATGCTTCCTGATTGTACTGAAGTAAAGAGAGTATTACCAGCAATGGATTGCTTGAAGCCCCGTTGGCGAAGAGCATGAGCTAGAGTTTAAAACCAATTGCGCGAGGCTTGCTTGAGGCCATAAATGGATCTGTTCAAGTGACAAATTTACTGATCCTTAAGAAGTCGGAGTCCTGGTGGAGGCACCATGTAGATTTTCTTCATGGAGAGTACCATGCAGGAATGCATTGTCTACGCCCATCTGATGTAGTTCTCAATTCCGGGCTATAGCCAGAGCTAAGAGGTAGCGTACAGTTACTAGCTTAGCAACTAGGGCATATGTCTCTGTATAATCAATGCCTTCAATTTGAGTATAGCCTTTTGCTACAAAGCGGGCTTTGTAATACTCAACAGTTCCATCAGACTTGTATTTGACTTTGTAGACCCAACGACACCCAATGGGAGCCTTTCCCAGTGGTAGGTCAGTTAAGGTCCAGGTATGGGTGCGATCAAGGGCATCTAGTTCAGTGGACAGCTTGTTTCCAACAGTCATGTTCGTTGGCTTCATCATAACAAAAAGGCTCAGGTTGTGTAGGGGGAATTAAACTCATAGTTAAAAAATTGGAGATTGGATGGTGGGTGTTGTATGAGTTAGTTTGTGACTAAAGTGTTAGGCAAATGTAGTCAGCCAGGTGTGGAGGTCCTTTGGATCGAAGTGGGTGATGGTTATGTGAGGTTGGAGGGCTAGGAACAGCAGGTTCAGAAGTTGACGAAGTGACTAAGTCCATGTCACTAGTGTGTTCGAGCAATTCTGAACTAATAGGGGGCTATGAGCTATCACAAACTGGTTCAGTTCTAGGAATCACTAATGAGTTCAGCTTTGATACCATGTAAAACTCGGAGACACAGAATTGACGAAGAAAAGTGATCATTCTTCATTAAAAGGGAAATTGTCAAAAACTCACCATGAGTTTTTCAACATTTCTCTTAGACTCACCACAACTTTTCAAAATGTCTAAAACTCACCATGTCACTAACTTGACATCAAAGAGACTAATGGTTGTTAATATATTACCATTTTAACCTTCATAGAAAAATATAAAACATATACATATATTTTAATATTTAGACATGAAAAAAAGGAAAAAGTTCAAAAAATATTTTCAAATATAAAATACATATAAAAATACAGAAATTACAAAAAACATAAAAAATTATAGAAATTGCACACAAAATAAAAAATTATTTTCAAATTATAAACTATAGAAATTGAAAAACAAAATCAGAAAATAAAAATTGTAGAAAAAACATAAAAAATTATAGAAATACACAGAAATTGCAAATAAATAACGAAAAAAAGTAAGAAATTTTATAGATGGTAGAAAATAAAAAAATGTAAAAAAATAGAAATTATAAAAAACATTAGAAATTATAAGAAAACACTAAAAATGTAAAAAAGAAAAAGAAAAATGAAGAATGAAAAAGACCATTTTCCTCTAACTCGCCATTCAATGGTGATTTGGTCATAAAAATTATTATTTATGCTGACGTGGACACATCTGTTAAGAAACATTAACGGTGCACTAATGGAATGTGAGTTTTAGAAAATAAAAACTTACTGACATGGTAAGTTTTAGACGTTTTGAAAAATTATGATAAATTTAAGAGATGCTAAAAAAAGAATTTTAGATAATTTCCTTCATTAAAATAATCAAGTATATACACAGGTAACAAACTCGCTCCCGAGAGTGAACTTCATCACAACTGTAACTTTATCGCAGGAGTAAGGTTCATAGCAAGTTGCGTCAACTTCGTATTCTCCTAATAAAACCCGAAGAAAGGACGTGTACATACAATGGATCCAATTCCCCACTTAGTGCAAGACAAAGAGACAGGTTGAGACGATGGGTCAAAAAGAGAACAAGTGACTCGCACTTCCAGGCGAGGTCTCATCGTTAATAAGCTTAATTTTGTAATATGTGGTAATCTTTCTGAGATGATGGCAACCATTATTTCATCTCCGGTGATGGCATCATTCTTCTTTAAATTGCCACGTTCCACGCAGCAGCTGAGGCTCTCAGTCAAAATGCTAATTGGGCTCAACCCATGCTCCACGTCGCACAACTAACGTAATAGCATTCACCGAAACAGAAGGAAATACCAATATCTCATTGCACATGTTAATTATTACAAAATCCATGATATCTGAACAGCGGAAATTTTAATTAAAAACTTAGTCAAGCCCATATTAGTTGGGTTGAGACTTGGGCTCGCCATGCAAGACCAGTTCGTGTTTGAAAGTAGCTATCTCAGCCCATATTATGTGGGACATATTGGGCTGTGTTTGGTTTGATAGAAAATGAAAGAGAAACACCATTTTGAGATTTTTCCTCAACTTTTTGTTTTTCTCTAATTTTCTATCAAACCAAACATAGCCTTAGTATTGACCACTGAATCAATGACCAAACTTGGATAAAAACTCTAATAACATGGAAACAGTGGTGGAGCCAGGGGGCCAAGAGATGAAGAAGATTTTCTTTCTTTCTTTTTTTCTTTGTTTTTTTTTGGGGTATTAGAAATGAGGGAGAATGGAGAATGAAAAATGGAGGCTGGGTGAAATTTTCTATAATATAGGAAGTAATTTCCTTCTAAAGTCCAATCAAAAGTTTGGTTTGAAGTTTTTCTTATGGTCAGGGTTAAAAAATATCCAGGAGTCCTAAACTCCCTTTGTATCCTAGTCCTTCTAATATTGTACTAATTATTTTTGTAAAGGATAACTCTTATCCTAGTAAGATAAGTCTTATCCTAAATAGGATTACATCCAATCCTATCCTAGATTAGATAGGAATCATCCTTGTATATCTCATCTTTGTAATCTATATAAATAAGAAGAAAGAGTCAAATAGATTAATTCGACCATTATTCAAAATCTCTCTCTCTCTCTCTCTCTCTCTCTTGTTCTATTATGGTATCAGAGTCATAAGCAATCAATTCAAGATTCTCATCATGTCTTCCACTATGTCCACCAATTCTATCAACCAATTAAACTTCAATGCAATGGGAAATCATATTCCCCAACTAATTTCAGTTCGGTAGGATGGATCCAACTACATCGTATGGCATTTTCAGGTTGAGAACGCTCTTCTGAGCCATGAGCTCCTCGGGCATGTCGATGGGACAACTCCTTCTCCACCTCATTCTATGGTGACTACAGCCACTTCAGGATCTTCCACTTCGATGATAGAACCCTATACACAATGGGTCAAGCAGGATTGTTACATCTTCAGCTGGCTATTATCCTCTTTGACAAAAGCAGCACTGGCACAAGTCGTAGGAAGCAAAACAATGAGAGAAGTTTGGGTAACTCTTGAGAATCTTTACTCTTCTCGAGGAACAACTAGTGTTGTTGGTCTAAGGAATGAACTTGGAGTGTTACGGAAAAGTGATCTCTCCATGACTGATTATCTTTAAAAACTCAAAATTTTTAGTGATAAGCTAGCTACAATCGATGAACCAATGGCAAACTCACAATTAATTCATCATATTCTCAATGGTCTTGGTCCAGACTATGATGCTTTCTCTATGGCAATCATCACCCGAATAGATGAGCTATCCTTTGCCAACTTACAAGGTATGCTTCTAACTCATGAGAATCGTTTGCTTCAATCAGTAACCTCATCTACACAGACTAGCTCTCATCCAACGAACCTTGCTTCCAAAAACAATGATTCCAAGACTCAATCAAAATATAATCAACTTGATCTACCACAAACGGGTAATGAATCTCCCAAACCCTCCAAATACAATAATAATTGTGGAGTATGAAATCACTCTGTCAGGTATTGCTAGAAACTTCTTGCATATATTGATAGTCTAAAGAACCCTAAACGTCCACAACCTCTAGCGTTTACGACTACGTCAGGTTGTGACAAGCTGAATACAGATATTTGGTTTCCTAATTCTAGTGCAACATACCATCTTACTTTGGATCTCAATAAACTTCAAATACACTCTAACTAAGATGGTTTTGATCGCATCTCCATTGGCGACAGTTCAAGTTTGCCAATTGCTCATTCTGTCTCTTCTACTGTTTCTGCTTTATCTTCCAGATCATTGGTTATGAATAATATTCTTCATGTTCCCCGGATTTCCTTCAATCTATTATCTGTGGCTTGGTTTTCTGTTGATAATAATGTCTATTTTGAATTTCATCCTCGTGAATTCTTTGTGAATGATCAATGCATCGGGATGATATTTCTTCAAGGGCCAAATAGGGGTGGTCTCTATCAGCTTCATCTTCCAATCAAGTTATCACTTATGGCTTCTTCTCCTGCTGCATTTGTGGGTACTCGTGCCAGCCCTGAGATTTGGCACCATCGACTAGGTCACCCTGCTCTCAGAGTGACTCGACAACTTATATCTTCTCAACATTTATCTGTAGTTTCTAGTACTGATTTTTAACTTTTTGTTTAGCTTGCTCAATAGCTAAAAGCCATGTACTTCCCTTTTCCCAGAATCATGCTATTAGTAACTCCCCTTTAGAATTGATTCACTGTGATTTATGGGGACCCACTCCAATGACATATGCTTCTGAATACCGTTATTACATTCTTTTTGTTGATGATTTTAGTCGCTATAGTTGGATATTTCCACTTATTTGCAAATCTGAAGCTTTCCATATATTCTTGAAATTTAAAGCCAATGTTGAATTACTTTTTAATACTAAAATTAAATACTTTCAAAGTGATGGTGGTTCTGAATTAAATACTTGCCGAATATCATGTCTACACACTCAAGCACAAAATGGTCATGCCGAACGCAAACATCGACATGTTGTTGAAATGGGTCTTGCACTTATGACTCGTGATGTGATTCCTCCAAAATATTGGTTTGAGTCTTTTTCCACTATAGTTTATCTCATCAATCGGCTCCCTACTTTGGTGTTTGGATCATGCTCTCCATTTGAAAAATTATTTGGTCACCCTCAAACTACCTCAAGCTCCGTGCCTTTGGGTGCGAATGTTTTCCTCACATTCAACCATATAATAAGCACAAGTTACAACCCTTTTCTCTTTCATGTGTATTTCTTGGGTATTCCAATTCTCAAAGGGGTATGTTTGCTTGCATCGCTCTATGAGACAAATCTTTATCTCTCGCAATGTTATTTTTAATGATGATTGCTTTCCGTTTATTGCTTCCACTGATGATGCACCGGCCACATCATCTCCTTCGCTTCTTACAGTTGGGTCTCCCCCCCTTGTTAGTGCTCCTGAATTGGCTTCTCCAGGTGAAGTTTCTTCCTCTCTGTCTTCATCGCAGTGTGATGCACAACCACAATCCAGTGCTGAATCCACTGCCTCAGTCTTGTTGTCTTCCTCTTCTTTGCATCCTATGACCACTTAGGCTCAACATGGAATCTTCAAACCAAATCCGAGGTATGCTCTACTTGCTAGTCCTCTTCCGAAATCGGAACCAACATGTTATTCCCAGGTTCATAAGGATCCCCGTTGGGTCATTGCTATGACTGATGAGTATCAGGCTTTTCCTTCAAAATAACACATGGATCCTCGTTCCGCCTCCAACTAATAAAAATATTATTGGGAACAAATGGGTTTTTAAAATCAAACGCAAACCTGATGGTTCAGTTGAACCCTTCAAAGCCCGTCTTGTTGCAAAAGGCTATTTTCAAGAAACTGGCCTTGATTATGATGAAACATTCAGTCTTGTGGTTAAACCGGCTACTATTCGTATAGTTTTATCCCTTGCAGTTTCTTTCAATTGGGATATTTGACAGTTGGATGTTAGCAATGCCTTCTTACATGGCAATATTTCAGAAGAAATATATATGAAGCAATCGGTTGGGTTTGTTGACCCCAGATTTCCAACTCATATTTGTCGTCTCCACCGATTCTTATATGGCTTGAAACAAGCCCTAAGTGCATGGTTTATACGGCTGCGTGATTCACTTCTGTCCCTAAGGTTTCTCGAATCCAGAGTCGATGCCTCCCTGTTTATATCTCGCTTTGGCATTGTTTTAGTTCTTGTTTATATTGATGATATCATCGTCATAGGATCCTCTTCCTCAGTCATTAGCTCTCTTATTCAGTATCTTGCTTCTTAGTTTTCTCTTCGAGATCTAGGCCCCGTACATTATTTTCTTGGCATTGAACTTCACAGATCGTCAACTGGTTTTCATCTATCTCAGCACAAGTATATTGATGATCTTCTCCATCGCGCTCAACTTCATGATGCAAAACCTCTCAACTCCTATGTCTGCCTCCACTCGACTCACAAATTCAGAAGGAGAGAATCTCACTGACCCCACATTCTATCACAGTATTGTAGCTGCTTTCCAAAATGTTATTATTACTCGTCTGAAAATTGCATTTGCAGTCAACAAAGTTTGTCAATTCATGCAAATTCCCACTACTATCCAATGGGTTGTTGCAAAAAGAATTCTTCGATACCGAAAAGGTACAATTACTTATGGTATGCTTCTTCAACCATGTCATACATTCTCTCTTGTTGCTTACTCTTATGCTGATTGGGGAAGTTGTCTCATGGATCGCCGCTCTCTGAGTGGTTATTGTGTGTTCTTTGGCCCTAATCTAATTTCTTGGAGTTTTAAAAAGCAACCAACTATGGCATGGTCTAGTACTGGATCATAATATTGTAGTTTGGCTTCTACGGTTGCTGAAGTTCTATGGCTTCGTATGCTTCTACAAGAATTAGGTATCTCCCTCTCTGCACCTCCTCTGGTATGGTGTGACAACGTGGGAGATAAATTTCTTGCTACTAATCGTGCACTACACTCGATCTAAACACATCGAGTTGGATATTCACTTTATTCGGGAAAAAGTCACAGCCAAGCTCCTTGATGCTCGGTTCATTCCCTCGGATGACCAATTAGCAAATATTCTCACAAAGCCTCTTGGTTTATCTCAATTTGCACTTCTTCACAGCAAGCTCACCGTTTCCCCCCTGGCTACACTTAAAGGGGGAGTAAGCGATAATGATACGTGCATGATCCATGCATGTATACAGGAGTCCTAAACTCCCTTTGTATCATAGTCCTTCTAATGTTGTACTAATTATCTTTGTAAAGGATAACTCTTATCCTAGTAAGATAAGTCTTATCTTAAATAGGATTACATCTGTACTAATTATCTTTGTAAAGGATAACTCTTATCCTAATAAGATAAGTCTTGTCCTAAATAGGATTACATCTAACCCTATCCTAGATTAGATAGGAATCATCCTCGTATATCTCATCTTTGTAATCTATATAAATAAGAAGAAAGAGTCAAATAAATTAATTCGATCATCATTCAAAATCTCTCTCTTGTTCTGTTAATAAATCCTAGTTAACTTCCGATTAGGTTAAGATTGAGGCATTGTCCAATCTGATCCTAAAAAATAAAGTAAATGTGTCATTCCAATTCAAGCCCAACATGAAAATCCAATCCAAACAATAAATTAGATTGATACATGAAAAAATAATGGGTTATGTTAAATTTAAATTAAGGTTCCAACAAATCAAATTGGGTTAGGATTGAGATCAAGAATTAATATGACTCTACCCCACTCAATACAACTTTCTTGGAAAAATTAGGAGGGCGGGGGGCAAGCATTAACCTAACCAGGTTGTGGCTATATAGGATGGATTACTCCTGTTATGGGTATAGAAATTGAAAACGCAATTTTGTTCCACCCCTGCATGGAATCCATCTACACATTATGAATATGTCTCATACATGTGCCTTAAATTCACGGGAGCCTTTAGATTGTTTAAAATGGATCTAGAGCAATTACACAAATGCATTAAAACTCCCAAAATTCAAATTTTAGAGATAAATTTCATGCATTCAAGAGATAAACACTCCTAGGACTCTTGAACCTTGACATACTCATGTCCAAGTTAGAGTTTAAGCTTTTTTGAAAGTTTTAGCCTCCCCACACCTATAAATAGGGAATCAAGAAACTCAAGGATCAAGTAAGCAAGTAAATGGAAACTCTCACTCCATTATAAAGAGCAGGTCATTTGATTGAGAATTTTAGAGAAGTAAATTCCTCTTTTATGATTAGTAGTCACTTCAATTAGAGAGACTACCTTAGAGTCTTTTTAAATTCATGCCATGGTCATGATGGAGACAAGGATTAAAATATCAATATGCCCAACTCTTCTTGGGTTTATCTTATACTTTGTGCTTTTGGGTTATATCTTTGAAGCATGTGGGGAGAGTACACCTAGGCCATCACACCCATGCATGCATCAAGCCGGGATGGGTTGGGCTAACACACACGCATGCCCACCCACCTTGCTGCGCCGTATCGTGTTGTGTTGTGCTGCATGCATAGGTTTAGGGCCCTTGCCCTACCTTTATTTATTTTCTTTTCTTTTAAGGCTTTAACGTTTAATTAAGAGTATGTTTCCTAACATCTCTTTTGTAATTGTCCCACTCTCCTAAATAGTGGGAAAACTTCCAACATTAGTGGGAGATGTTGTTTTAGCATTAAGCTTGCTTAATGGTCAAATTTTATATGTTTTTAAGTACACTGAAAGTTGCCTTTTCGAGTATGGTTCTTTGCTCTCTCTCCTACTATTGGTATTTTCATTCAGGCCTAACAAGAATTGATACACTTTATCTCTTTCCCGTTCTGTAACAAAATTTTTCTGGACTCCACAAGTACATGGTCCGCAGGTACATAATGGTCCAGCAATGTAGGCTGATAATTCATCCCAAATTGCCTTGAGTTTTGAGAAGTAAACAGAGATAGGGAGATTTTCTTGCCTGAGCAACATGAGTTCTCGCTTGAGATGAAAGATTCTTGGTGCATTTCTTTGTAATAACCTTTCTTCCAAATATTTCCACATTTCTTAGGCATTTTTAGCATAGGCTACGCTTTTATGAAGGTCTTTGGCTAAAGCATTGAAAATCCATGACACCACCATGGAGTTACATTTCAACCAGGTGAGCAACTCTGCCTGATTCGCCAGATCTGGCTTCTGAATCATTCCATTCACGAAGCCAATCTTGTTCTTGGTGCTGAGAGCATTAGTCATAGCTCTTCTCCAAGTCATATAATTGTCTCCATTTAGCATACAAGAGACAAGCACTATATTAGGGCTGTCAGAAGGATGGAGGTAGATAGGTGAATTCTGATCACTGAAAGAGGAGATCTGATTAGTGACAGTGAACACAATGTTTTCACTTCTATTCACGGCCGATGACGGAAGAGGATTCGAAACAAGAACAAAAAAAAGGGCTGGAGTTAAGAATCGGAGTTCTCCGTGAGAGCCTAGAGCTCTGATACCATGTAAAACTGGCAATAGGACAATGGCGAAGAAAAGGTTCTATTTCCTTCATTAAACTTATCAAATATATATGCATTTATAACAGGGAGCCAAAGGAGGCTGACGTGGCATTTACCAAAACAGATTCATAACGGACTTTATAACAATCTTCATTGCGAGAGTAAAACTCATCGCAACTTGCTCATTGCAACTTGCTTCAACCGGTATTCTCCTAATAGTTTGTACCCTGAATTGGATGGCATCTCTCAAATGCTGGCTACATTTGACGTTTATGTTGCTTCGGAGGTTCAGATCAATGGGGAAATTTTTTTCTATGCAGTTCTTGGATTGAGTCCACTGGCCGACGATGATGCAATTAAGAAACAGTACAGGAAACTGGAGCTGATACTTCACCCCGATGAGAATAAAACTGTAGGAACTGACGGAGAATTCAAACTTGTTTCTGAAGCGTGGACTCTCTTATCAGATAGTGTTAAAAGATCTTCTTATGATCTAGGAAGAAGTAAACCGTCCTCAGCAAATGTCATCCAGACAAACTCCCCCACAGTTAACCCCGTAAGTAATGGCTCAAGCAACTGTTCCAAGAGCTCGGTTCATAACCAACCCAACTCTGAAACTTTCTGGACTGTTTGTACTTCATGCAAGGTACAATATGAATATCTCCGGAAGTATGTAAACAACGACAGACTCTCCTGTAAGAACTGCCAGAAAACTTTTGTGGCTGTAGAAACAGGGAAAGCCCCTGCAGGTGGTTCTATCCCTCTCTATTCTTGGTCATTTGTTCCAGAAAATGTGCATGGAAATCAGGGGTTCAGTGGCATAACATATCTTCCAACCAATACCATATTTTTCACAGGAACTGCTGTTCCTGACTTTTATTCTGGGTTTGGGTCTGAGTATCCAAACATGTCTTTCCAGTGGAGCCCATTCCCTGGAACCTCTGCTGGCATTGTGGGTGCTCATGGATCAACCACCCAATCTGCTAGTGTAGTTCATCATACAAATGACAGTGTACAGAGAACAGGAGAGAAGGTTAAGACAGCAGCACGGGAGAAGGGTCTCACACAGAATGTCCTGAACGCTACATCTTGTAAAAAGTTGGCTGTCCATGCTGAACCTCCATTCAACAAAGCTATTAGGCCTGATGAGAAAAGGAAGATTGATGAAAGCACCTTTAGAAATGGGTGTGATGAAAAAGTGTCCAGAACTGAGACTTCAGAATCCAAAACTACAAATAAAGAAGGGAGTGTCCGGCTCAACGCAAAGTCTTGTGGCAGAAATGAAGCACCAAATAAATGCAGCTCAATTGCACAAGTAAATGGAAATGTTGCTGCCAATGCTAAGCCCTCTAGTATGGGTGAGGCTTCTGTTAGGCGTTGCTCGGCTTCTCCAGCATTTGATGCTAGACAGTTAGTTATTAATTGACAAGGCAATCAAGAACAGAAATTCAAAAGAAATTGAAAGAGATGAAGTTGGCTGCGGCAGCTGAGAAGCCAATGATTCAAACTGTGGTTGAGAACTCAAAAGTGCTACCAACAGGAGCTGATTTGGGTGCTTCTGTTAATAAATCAGTGTCAAATGGGCATGGGTCAATCTCAATATCTGTCCCTGATTCAGACTTCCATGATTTTGATAAGGGTAGATCAGAAGACTGCTTCAACCCAAAACAAATATGGGCTATGTATGATGAGGAAGATGGTATACCTTGCCTGTACTGCCTGATCCGCCAAGTTATCTCTGTAAAACCATTCAAGATTCAAATAAGCTACTTGAACTCTAAAAGTGACAGCGAATTTGGGTCAGTAAATTGGATTGATTCTGGGTTCACCAAATCCTGTGGAAATTTCAGGGCATGGAACTCGGATGTCATTGATCAAGTCAACATTTTCTCTCATGTTCTTTATGGAATGAAACCTGGCAGGGGAGGATGCATCAGGGTTTTTCCGAAAAGAGGGTACACTTGGGCTGTGTACCGGCATTTGTCACCAGACTGGAATAGAAGTACCCCTGCTGAAGTGAGGCACCACTATGAGATGGTAGAGGTCCTCGGTGATTACACAGAAGAGCTTGGAGTATGTGTCAGCCCCCTTGCTAAGCTGGAAGGATTAATTCAAGGCAGTATATCAAAACAATATGGATAGCAAAGCAATAAGATGGATTCCTAGGAGGGAGATGTTACGATTTTCGCACCAGGTACCGTCATGGTCACTAAAAGAAATCAGCAACTTGCCAGAGGGATATTGGGATCTTGACCCAGCAGCAACTCCAGATCGATGAGCTTCTTCATTCATGATAGCTTGCCAGGGTTATCATCCCATTTGTAACATTGATCAGATAGTTGGAGATGTAAATGTACAAAAGATACAATTATTCAGTTAATTTTCAGAGATTAGACAACAACTCGGATCAGAATTTGATACACAACTTGTACCCCAGATGATTTAGTATGGTGCAAGTAGTTAATCTTCCATAATAGTCACATTGGGAATCTATTTGACTGCTTCCTCAACCAAAAAGAGATTGTCGCCTTTACTGATTGTTACAGTACCTAAATGCTCGTTGTGGTGTAGTTGAAGATTAACAGTAAATGGCCGATTTGTATACAGTGTTCTTAACAGGGTTTGGTTTATGAACAACCATCCAGTCTACTACACCAAGAATATGCTCCATCACATGATAGCAACCATGCGTCGAAGAACACTGGAGGAGGAAGAGTGCGAGAAATGAACTGAAGCACAATGCTTTAGCCCAGCAGTAAGCCTAAATGAATCGGTATGCTTACCACTCAGTTGTAGAGTTTTATTTACCGATTGCTAGCTTTATTAGTTGAGTGCATTTCAAAGTTACTAGCCGGATTAAATTGCTAACTGGTCATGGATTTGGTTCCTGTTAAGATTTAAGAATCAACGGAAACGAGTTCATTCCATGAAATTGTTCAAGGACACCTTTCCAATATGAGCAATGCCGAACTAACTACCCATATTGCTTAATTTATCGATTCCCATGGCTTTTTTTCAAAGTATAATTGTTTTTTCATTAGAAAAACAAGAAGAGGTTTCAGCAACTCCAAAACAAAGAGAAAAGAAGGGGAAAAAGCTTATGAACAAGGGATTAATTGAGAAAAGCTGGATGGTTTTTGTTTTTGGTGAGCGAACTCAGAACTCTTACATTCATCACCAAATACAACTGTGATGTCGTTAAATTTGGAAAGAAAGCAAGGCTACAAATACAATTGACAAAGCCCATTCCAGGTACAATAAAAGCAACAAAATTTACACCAGTTCTAACTCCTTTGAAATTGAAGGTATGGTATTGACTATTGAGTAGAGCCAGATGGATGGAAAGGTGGTGGATTTGGGAACCACATACCCCCCACCTATGACCTACCATCTCCCACTGCTTTTAGCTTTGTTACCTCCATACAAGCGGAAGAGGTTGAAGGCTGATATACAAGAGAGCGTTATCATACCAAGACTAACTACAAGCGCACTCGCCATTCCCTCCCCTGTTTGGGTGCAGAACTTCTCATACAGACTGCAAACCTTCATCCATTGGAACTCCGGTTGGCCCAACCGAGCTATTACTGACGATTGTGCGGCTGCTGCCAGAGAAGCCATCAACAAATAAGCCATCACCTGCATATTTCAGAATCATACGGTTAGATCCATTTATGGGTTTGCTTCTCAATCATACCTTCATTGGCCCTGCCCATGTCAAAGCCGTCTCATCCTAATTCCTACAACAGACAACAGGCAACTGTCACACTGGTTACCAAGATACCCTCT
Organism: Nelumbo nucifera; assembly: GCF_000365185.1. The sequence goes on along the minus strand of NW_010729135.1, from coordinate 2,771,099 downwards.
ACTCTAGTTTCCTGTTTCCTGTGTTTTTGGTTCGATAGAAAATAAGAGAGATACAGAAAGTTGAGGAAATTCCTCTATTATAAATCGTACACAGGATTAGGGATTTTAGAGACAGGGTTTTTCTTGGGAATTTACCACCGAGAATGTCCCTGTGCGTGTACGATAACGAATTAACGACTGTAATGGAATCTTCTCTGCTCATACTCACACTGGTTACTCAGTGCAAAGCCCGTTCGAACGAAATCTCTCTCTCTCTCTCCTCGACGAGAAACTGGATTCAGTCAATGCACTGACTGGATGCCATCACGACATTAAATGAATATCGCTGTCCTATGTCCTATCGTACGAAATCTCTCTCTCTCTCTGGAATCCCTATAAAACGGATCGAGTCCATGAATGGGGTCGGTTCTAGTATCCAAATCTGCCTACAAGGGCCGGGGCTCCAAAGGAAATCCAGAGAACCAGAGCTAGCACGAATTCGCCCATAAATTGTAATAAATAGAGATCCTCCGTGTGGTCCAAACTCCTAAGTCCAGTCCAAACTGATCCTAACTCCAAGCTCGCTAGATAGTAAATATGGTTGCGGGAGAAGGGCAGACATCGGATCTCAACCACAGAATGACAGAGACCCAGGAACTTCGCATGCATGTATCAGATTCGGACATGGCCGCGGTAAAAGTCACAAGGGTGGTGGGATTGTTGGACTGCCAGAGTAAAGCATATATAAACAGAAAGCAGCAAGATGGTGGTGATTGTGATTACTACCTGATCGCCAGAGAAAATGGCCCAAGCTAACGGCTTGTTGAAGAGCACACTACCCTTTATCATACTTAGCCCACAACGCAGCCCTTGGATGAGGGAATAACCAGCAGCAATCCCATTAGCTACCACTAAAAGCCTGTTACAGTCCAAGAAAAAGAATAGAATCATCATATATAACTTTAAATTTCTTCCACCCCATTAAGTAATTGACATAAATATGTAAGAGAATTTTCTTTTGGGGCTTCAGGTTTCCTTTTTCTTGGTAGGAATTACCGACACACTGATAAAATAATCAGTAAACCACCCATTTGATTCTTTGTGCTAATCAGCAAGACTTACAACCAACCAAACAAATTTACCAAAAGCAGAGAGAGAGAGAGGGGGGGAACAACATACACAAGAGCTTTCATGTCTGTGAACTTTGCTTTCTTTCGAATTGTAAAGAACTCCCTGACCTGTGTATCAGATCCAATAAGAACAGCTGCAAGAACACCTAGTCCACATATCAGACATCTTAAAACCATCTCCGCAAGTCTCACCCTTCTGTCGATCATCGCCTTCAAATTATCCCCATGGTATACTGGAACGTTTCCGGGGCTAACCCCAACACCATCAACAGAGCTCATCTTTGCAAACCAACCGGAGACTCTCCAAGAGCACCCAGAATGAGGAATCAAAAAACACGAAATCGATCGCACAGCCAGCCCACACACACCCAATATATTTGTAGACAAACCAAAAAACAATTTTTTTTTTTTCTGACAAAGGACTCAGCACCTGCGAATTGCCTAAACTGCTTGGTTCTAGAAACGCTTAAGCATCAAGAGCAGGGCGTCAGGGGCTATTGGAATGTGTGACGGGCACCTCCTCACCCTACTGTTTTCTGGGCATTTTATAATGTTGGAGACCAAATCTCGAATCTGCATGTGCATTTAAAGAGCACAGGCAGACAGGCTACAGCAAGAGATTGGGAGCTTTTTCTTTTTCTTTTTCGTTTTCTTCCAGAGAGATGAGAGTTGCAGTTCCTTGGGTTTGCACTTCGCAAATCCCAAAGAGAGTGAGAACGGGGGGTGAATTGAATTCCCGTTGCAGGATGGGTGGTGGAATTTATGATGACTCATTATCATCTGTCTGAGCCTTTCTACATATATATCAAGGAGGTGTGTTTGTTTTGGTAGGTGATAAGGAGATAAAGAATACAAGAGGGAGGGAGGGAGGGAAAAAATGGCGAGAGTGCAGAGCTAGTGATGCGGTGGCCATTGGCCAAGGTGAGTGTGATGTTTCAAAAGTGATTTTGGGTAGTGAGGGTCCACCATGGCATGGTAGCTAGGTCTAAGGTTGGAAACCACATGTCACTCTGATTTGATTACTTCCAACTAGTTGTCTGGTTGATGACCATTTTGGCACTTTCACACTGAAATTATTACTCTTCGAGGCCACGATGATGAGATGCCACCGGCCATCATTCGAGGTTGACAGCAACATTTCTATTGTTCTATATTATCATGATGAATGACAAATCTTTGTTTTTATTGAGAAATTTGAAGCCACCCTTTCTCATTAATTTGACAGTGCAATCCTTTTTATCTGCATATTTAACATTATTTAGCACCCGTTTGGGAGTGCTTATTTTTAATAAGTTCTTATTTTAGGGCAGGATTACACATATAAGCAATCATATGCATTCAGGAAATAAGCCCAAATAAGTGTTTTTTTCAGAAAATAAACCTATTTTGAATAAATTAAAACTTCTGATTTTTTAATCACCTTCTGAAAATGTGCTTATTGCGCTTTTTGGCCCATTTTGGCCTGTCAGGTAATTTCAAAATACCTATAGCATTGCATTTAAAAGAATTGCTTTTTCATCAAACACTCATTAAGCATTTATTAAAGATAAACACTTATTTACCCAATAAACACTCCCAAACGGGGCTTAATATGTCTAATCAGTTTCAACTTTTCAACTATAGTTACTATGGGTAGTGCTAACTCTAAGGCATGTTGATAATATGCATGAGAAAGTTGGTCAATGAATAACTTTTTTCCACTCGCCAACTTTCTTATATTTTTTTTGCATTAAGCAATGGGCCCTATAATAAAGTTATCCTTACTTTTCTGGTAAAACTTAATCATCTCTCATGTGGGTAAGTTTCTAATGATGAGATCATTTTACCTATTTTAATAGCTACTTTCCGTGGGTAGAAATGTTATTTTATTATTTATCTATGAATCATAAAAATCAAAAAAACCTAGGTAAGTGCACTTACCCAGGTAAGTGTTTCCAAGGTAAGTGCACTTATCCAGTTAAGTTGCATTGTTACAAACAAATGGGGCCTAAGTGGGTGTTGGGACTCATACCATTTTTATTTCATGATTTTTCATGAAAGACAAAAATACCCATAAGAACTTCTATTTTGTAATCAAGATTTAGTGGATTTCTTTCTTCAAGAGTCGGTTTAAGTTTAGCTATTTAGGATATGTAAGAAACAATGCATGTATTTGAAATCGTGGGTATTTATTGAATAAAAGGTGACATATAGGTGCCACTTCAGCATTTCCCTCGTTATGCGAATGCGTATGTATAGAGACTTGCAAAAACAAGTCTTAATTTATATGTATACCTATTGTTAAGGGAAGTTTTATTTTAATGATTCTCAATGGTAAGTAATTGTTATTCACTATTTTATTGATGTGATGTTTAATAACGCAATATAGTAAACGGGTTCATTATTAATTTTCTCTATTTTACAAACAATTCACTATAAACGTTTAATGAATAAATGCTCAGTCCAGACACGTATTACAAGATGAGAGGACATGTGAGAGACAAATTGTCCCATGCCTAACAGTGCCAATATACGTTTCACCTTACTTCATTTGGTCAGGTCAAATATATATATTTACTCCTATTTCTTTGCTTGCTTTTATTTGTTGTAATAAGGTTGTAACTTGTAACGTCATTCTCTGCCATTTCTTTTTCTTTCAAAGCGCCCTCATGCCTTGCTTGGGCTGATTCGTTTCATTCATTTAATCAGTGGCAACTATACAAATACAATTGCTCGTTAAATACACATTTTAGCCAAGATGTGAGCAGTTTAAGCAATGTTTAACTGAATATAGGCCCCTTTGCGAAGGTTGAGCTGAATATTCGATCAATTAAGTTGGTTTAAATTGCTTTCAAGCATTCTGATTTCTGAATAAGCCATTTATATATGGAAGGGTGATGGATTAGTCCAGGGTCAGAATTTATAGGCTCAAAGCACTGTTAAGGTAGGTGTCAACTTGGAATTAATGCTAATTTATGGAGGTGCATTAATGTGAGTTATTACCATTTTTAATGTTTATATCTCTACAGTGAAAATCAGAAATTTATATTATTGAACTTGTCCTTACTTTTCCCTTTGACTGATAGCTGCTGATTTGGGTTCTGATTTTTCTCCAAACAAAACTTATAAACTAGCTGATCATGTGAGGCCCCCACTTCACCTCAGAAAGGATATTCCTTTGTACCGCTAGCAGAAGATTAGTGGTCACTACGGCATCTCCTCTGCACGATGATTTTTGGATCCTTATTGATCACCATGGCATCTCCTCTGCATATTAAAAACAAGGAAATTAGGATTTGATTTGTTTATAATTGCATTGAATATGGAAATTCAAGGGACACAGCAACGAGGACAGACAGGGCAAGACCTAGGTGAGGCTCATTCATCTTACTGCAAAAATTTCATAGATTATCCTACACCTCTTTCGGAGTGATGCTGAATTGCCACTTCAGCAAAATCAGATTTACTTCTTATAGAGAGTACTTCTTACCAACCTCACAGTACATCCTTGCCCTGTATTGGAAACATCTTCCTATGAATAATAAAATTAAGGAAAATATTCTCAATGCAGTGCTTGAAAGCACTATGAGGTGAACCCCCAAGGGGGTGCCTCACAACGTCCCAACTGAGTTCACATCCATGTATTGGGAACATCTCCCTATGATGTCTCACCATTTCTTGTATAATTGTATTATCATCTGGAAATGTTCTCAATACACAGCCAAGATGAGGATGTACTGTGAGACGTTGTAGGGGGCTGATGTGAACTCCTGTGAGGTTGATGCAACTATGTGAAGTGGGCTTTATGAGAAATAAATCCAGATTCCATTTCAGCTAAAGGATCATCAGCAAGGTTGGCAAATGGGATCATTTACTTAGATTCATTAAAACTAATTTGGATTTACCCCTCATAGAGCACGCCTCACACCAATCAATCTCACAGTACATCGTAAACTAAGATCTATTCCTCACGGAGCACATCTCACACGGATTTCACAGTCCCATCCCATCATATATTGGGTACATCTCCTCATAAATAACAACATAAAAGACCCGAGATGTTTCTAATACAGGGTGAAATGAGACTGTGAGGCTCGTGTGAGGTGTGATTTATGAATTGGAAGCATTTTTTCATGAAGCCCGATAGGGGTTCTTAATGCATGGCTACGATGCAGCGTAAGGTTGGCATGAGACGCGCTCGATGAAGAGCAAACAATTGAGGAGGAGTGATTCAAACAAACACAAACCTATTCTGAAGTCTGAACCTAGCATCGTTAAACTGAAACATAAAAGGCCTGCTGTTGTCAGTCCATCTTTTCTTTTCCATTTTTTTTAGCTGGGGAGGTAGGGGTGCGTAACGGAGTTTTTATGTTGGGAGCTACAGCTCCACCGTCTTTGTTGTTTCTCTCTTACAAATTTATTATGATGGGACCGGAATACCCAATACCTTTTGATACGAGGTATGAAACCAACAGATCACAAAAAGAAAATGCTTTACCAAACAAAATTAAATGGAAATGAAACCGTTAGAAGTTAGAACAACAAAAATCTGGAAGTTCTAAGGGTCTGTTTGGTTCCCTGATTAGATATCTAGAATTGGAATTGGAAAGGCTCATTTCAATTCCAACTATTTGTTAAGTTGGAATTAGGTTCTAATTTCCATTATTGGCATAATGAGATTCTTATTCTAGAGTTTCTCAGAAAGTAAAATTTTTCTGACAAAAAACATAAAGCATAATAATAATAAAATATTTATAAAAATTAATAAAATAATAATATATTAATATTTAAATATAATAAACTAGTAATAAAATATTAGTAAAGCAATAATTAAATAATAAAAAACTAGTATAAAATTGAAAACTTTTTTTTAATTTCGATTCTAGCTCCAAATGAACCCAATAGCAATGATTGGGATCCAGCTCCAATTCCTGTTTCAACCAAACAGATGTTAGGAATAGGCAATTCCCGTTTTAATTCCAGGGGATTTCGATTCTGATAAATAGTAAACAATCCGATTCAGTTAAGCCTTATCTCAAAGGCTATATGAATCATGATCCATCGTTTGGCCATGATCAATAATATTTCCAAAAGATTTAAAGGTGCCAATTAGCCTGTTGGTAAAGCCTCATGTGTTTGCTAATAAAGAAATGAACTATAAGTTCTTTTTGCCTTGTCAATTAGGTTGCATTTGTTTATGATATAAAAAATACTAGCAGTGACCCATGTGATGCATAAGCTGATGTTTAAAATGCATTTTTAAGGAAAAAAATGAAATAACATTTATTTATTAAAGTTTTTATATATTTCTAGTTTTTTAATATAAAATAATAGAAAAATAATTTTCTTTTCTAACCCGAGTGCATCAAATTTTAGTGTGAACTGGCCTTGGGCTGAATAAATCGGGTTTGACCTCAGGTTCGAGTTATGCTAGAGGCTCAGGCTTTAGGCCCAACTCTTAGGGTTGGGTCTAGGTTGAGCTAAAACCCTACCCAGCCCACCCGACTTGCACCCCTAAAAGGCTCACATTAAGTACTTTCTTGCTACATTTTTTGCTAAAATTTTACTATTGAACCAGAACAATCCATGAAACAAAAATACATTAAATTAATAAAAAAAAGAGAAAAGCCTAATAACCAATGGAAAAGAGAAATAGTTTCTTCAGAGTTTAGACTTTTATAGAAGAAGGCTGGTTCACCACATGTACTGGGTGGGCAAATTTGGGTTTTGATGTTAATTTGGGTCCAAGCTAGGGTTCAATGGTTCATATTTGAAATTGACTCCTAACCTAATCCAATGGATCTAATTTACTCCCTACTTTATTAAAGAGAATCAAAAGAGATTAAGAGAGATTTAAGAGGAAAAGAGGAATTTAATGGGGAATGGAGATGTTGCATACATTGATTATTAAAGTGTGTGAGAGAGAGCCACTACCAGAAAAAAGGTGTAAAATCTAGAGAGAGAAAGAGAGATTTAACAATGATCCTATTAATTAGAGAGTAAATATGGATTTTATGAGACAATAAAGACTCATTATATTAACTCGTGAGTTCCATGGTAAAAGCTCATGAGAGAGAGAGAGGGACTTTTATAGATATTTCAGTTATTTAATATAGTCACTTTATCTTTCAAAAAAATGCAACTTTAGTCGATCGAGTTTGAGTTCCGATTTTGCATTGATAAATTTAAGGGTGTTTGTGATTGTAATGGGTGCACACGCAAATCTCAAGGCTGGTACCAACTTATTTGACATTGGTGATTGATCAACTTTGAGTACAAAGTTTTAAATGCAGAAACGATGGAAAATTAAACTTACTTTCATTTTCAATACAAAAATGTAATCAAAGCAAATACCTTCAAAATTGAATGGAAATGCAAATCCGCATCTACACTATCCTTCATTACAAGCATTCACACTCTTGTCAAATGCATAGAAAAATAAGAAAGATCAATGAAAAAATTAATTCAACCACACTGAGAGCCACCTGAATCAGGTTAAATGTGTTGAATGTGTAATATCCTACTCCATCTACCTCTTTTAGGAATAATGACACCTTTCAATGTAAATGCTTGACCAAATCCTCGGAAGAGGAACCAACCTCATTTCCTTTTCCACATTTCTTTTATATGTATATGGGTTTTGCTGGTAAACCTTTATCTAGCTGATACCCCTTACAATAATAATCAACATCTAGCCCATGGTTTTCAAAATCGGATTGGACCGGATGGTCAGACCGAAAAATCAGGAACTGGTCAAGTGATCAGTTCCGTTTTTCTTAAAACCGGATTTTCTCTAAAAATTGTTGATTTTGGTCAGTAAACTATTGATTCGAACAATTAACCATTCGAACGGTTTTGATCATTTTTAATTTTTTTTGTTAAAATGAGCCGACCTGACGGGTTTAGTCTCCGAGTCGGTTTTAAAAACCATGCATCACCACATATAACCTTCTTGCACCCCCAGCAATTAGAAGTGTATAACAGGGAGAAAAAGGGAACTAGGGCTGCCAACGGATCAAATGGACTCGGATATGGGTATTATCCAAATTTGATTTATTTGCATTCGTTGGGTTCGTCTCATAATTGTAATTGGATATTGAATAGTACAAGTAACTTAAACTAAACTTTATCAAGCTATTAATAAAAACAACCAAAAGGACTTTACTATGTTATTTCATGAACAAAATAAATTGAAATATACTTATTTGAAACTTGATTGTATAATAATTTAGTAAAACATATTTAAACAAGGGTCATTTATTAAAACACCCCCTATAATTTCATGAATTTACTAAAACCTATCATATAGTTTGTGTTTTATTAAAATATCTCCTATAGTTTGTAATCAATTTACTTAATCGATCTTCCATTAGAAAATGTCAGTTTTAACCCTAACATTCATTCAAATCAATTTCATCAAAAAACCTAAAAACTAAAATTTCATTTTTTCTCCTAGAAAAACATGGACAACCACTATTTTTCTCTATTTGGTGGATTTTGTTTTCTATATAAAAAAGTGTTAGAGGTATTTTTGGAATAAACAACCATGGATTCATACCCTTGGACATTTTCCACTCAGTTTAGAGATTCTTTTGGAATAAACAACCATGGATTCATGCCCTTGAACATTTTCCACTTACTATTTTTAGATGACAAAACATATATTTCTTAATGAAAGGTCGATTAAGTAAACAAGTTGCAAATTATAGGGATATTCTAATAAATGATCCTTTAAACAATATTTATTAATAGACACAATAAAATTTCAAGTAACATTGTTCGGATAGTGGTGATTAGACCTGTTCATGGGCCGGGTGGCCCGATGGGCCAGCCCAGCCCGGCCCGGCCCCCGGATGGGCTTGAACAGGCTTTTTAGCCCGCGGGCTTAACCACGGGCCAAAAAGCCCGGCCCGCATAAAATTCGAGTCGGGCTCAGGCTTTGCTATAATAGCTCGGCCCGAGCCCGACCTGGCCTGACCTATAGTTAAACCTAAGTAAAAACCCTATGTGATGTCCATTTGAATAAACTTTTTGATTTAAGAAAGTTGTTGATTCACTTGTTGGCCCATTGTTCATTTAAATAGGGGAAAAAACATCTGAATTAAAATAGATAATGTTCATTTGAATAAGAAAAAATTTAAATTTCTTTTATTAGGTCGGACTTCAGGCTTCGGGCTTTTATTAAGGGCCGGGCTCGGGCCCAAGTTGTAGGCCCGTTGGTCGGGCCGGGCTCGGGCTCGGGCCTAACATTTTTCTGTTAATAAAGAGTAAAAGCCCGGCCCATGAACAGGTCTAATGGTGATCCATATTTGGTCAAATTATAGAGATAAAATTCGGGTCACCCTAAATGAGTTTAAATTCGGAATCAAATTCAGACGATTGAATACCATTTACAATGAGTGTGCACTGTGCACAAAGGATATCCGTTACCAATTTATCATAATACTACCGGCCGTTACTGAATACTGATACAATGGGTGCGCAGTGCGCACAATGTCCACAAGACAGTGACCAATTAAAAGTATTCAACAATCACACGTTAGCATTTAATTTTCAATTTACAACATATCACCTTTTCTTACAACATATCTCCTTATTTTATCACCTTTCAAGGTTACTCTTAAGTCCCTACTTCCAAATCAACATGTTTATTTCTGATATTAATTTTCTTTTACATGTGAGGAGATTTGGCCCGGCCTAGGGATGGGTTACGTGGATGTGACCTGCCAACAGGACGACAACTCAGCAAGGAGAGTTTCGTTAGAGATCGAGAGCTTGGGTGATCATTCAATTCGGAACTGAGAGCCACTTCATGGTTTATGTACCGAGGTGACACATGTTCGATTCTAGACACTTCCCAACGGACTCCAAACCCCCCGGGATCACACTGCGAAATCGTAGGCTTTATCCTCATGCCGCCCAAATCAGAAGATAGTGATAGACTTCATTGGCTAGAATGTTATCTCCCTTCCGGAGCGGACGGATCCTAACCATGCGGGCCGAGGATCCCGGAGTTGTTTCGTGAGTTCCATGGCAGCCCAGCTATATAAGGACTTCAAACTCCAAATCAAGGTACACACAATTATTGACTCACTAGTACACTTATCATTCAACTTTCAGCTCACAATACTAACTTAAGCATCAGAACGACCTCGCCAGGTTAGCCACCCCAGGTTCTCTGAGCTTCACTATTTTGCAGATTGGACCACCTTGCCACGCAGCCAAGTTCCAGATCATCCTCCAACTAGGAGCATCCAGATCGTGCTTTATCATTTTGCGCCATCTGTGTGAATTCGATCGAAAGGTCATTCCAACCTCTATCTTACTCTCAATGGACTCCTCCAATAACACCGAGAAAGGTATTGACATGAACGTCACCGGGGTGCAAGTTCAGCAATCAACTCTCCCTCAAAGTCCCATGGTGTGTATTGGTCAGTTTGCCATCCCCCTCACAGTTTCAGGGGCCTCATCGTTGTCTCTACCGCAAACCATCCCGCAAGTGAGCGTCCCACTCCCCCAGGTGGGCACCACCTTCTCAAAGCCCTCTACGATTCCCCCTGGGGTCGGACACTCCCAGTTCAACGACCTGGTTCTGTGTGTGCAGACGATGCAGATCTAGATGCAACAGGTCCAACAGTTCCAACAATACTTCCTCTACCAGCAGTATCAGCAACAGTTTCCACCATTGCAGCCGAGTCAGCAACCGGTTCCACCTTGACACTTCACTCAGCATCAGGGGTAGAATCGGAGCCCGCACAGATCCACACAAGATGTCTACCGATCTCCCCATCGAGGTGAGGGGACACCACAGGTACCAGTACCTCCCAAGAGCCAGACTTCACCTCGGGGCAGGACGGATGGGCAACGCACTCCCCCAATCTCTCAGGGAGAAACCCGGGAGAGAGGCCCGAAGTTGGCCAGCCCGACAGAAGCAACCAACCGCAGCATTCACGGCCTGAGAACAATAGGTCACGGAGAGAAGATAACCAGGTCAGAGCCTGAGGCGCAGACTCGTGGCAAGCCCCCTCCACGCCTCACCATGACCAGCGCAGGCTTCACAACAAGGAGGAGTCAGCAAGAAGGAACCCCAATCCATCTCACGACAGTGTTCGGGAGCGTGAGACAGCCAGGGTCGAGGCATTGAACCAGATTGAGGCTAGCAGCACCAATGTCGAACCTGCAAAGAAGCAGCAGTGGCGGCGTTGCAAGACTCACCGCTCTTCGGCCAGAAACAATCCACCAGCAAAGCCCAACCAACTAGTGGAGCAGACCAAAAAAAGAGAAGAGATAAGCGCGATGGCAATGAAAACTACGTCTACTCTGCTGAGCCGATCATCCCCCTTGTTACCCGAACTTCTACCTACCCCGACACCAAAGGATTTCAAGGTTCCCGCTCTAGACTAGTATGATGGGTCGTTCGACCCTAATGACCACGTGGATGCCATCCAGTCTCAGATGCACCTCATCGGGGCTGACGAAACCTGCATGTGTGTGGCCTTCTCCACCACATTCAGAGGAGTAGTTCAAACCTGGTATAGGAAGCTCACATCAAGAGCTGGGCTTAGTTTGCTGACCTGTTCACAACGCACTTCATCACCCGTAAGAAGTGCCTGAAGTCACAAGAGAGCCTTCTGAACGTAGTGCAGAAGGAAGGAGAGTCTATCAGAAGCTACATCAAGCGCTTCAATGAGACGTGCCTATAGATACTGGACCTTGATCCAGCGTTGCGCCTCACTACAACAAAGAAGGGGATCATCCACAGAGAGTTCAAGTGATACGTGGTAGCAAACAAACCGAAGAACATCACCAAGTTCCTCAAGCTAGCTGATCAATTCATCGGCACCGAAGAGGAAATTAACTAGAAGATTAACAATCCGCCGGGTGAAAAGAGGAAGAGAGAAGACGAAAGAATAAGCAACAGTAAGCAAAAAAGAAAGAAAAGTAAGCCCCCAAGCAGAAAAGGAAGCAAATCCCCACATTCGAGAAGTAAGTCCCCCTCGTGTGGCTACAAGTCAGGTCAGCGTTCCAGGACCCCTCCAGTAGAGCGAACTAACTACACCCCCCTTAATGCGAAGAGAGGAGAGATCCTAATGGCTATCAAGGACTCCTCTATCGTCAAATGGCCACCCAGACTAAGGGGAGAATCGGCCACAAGAAACCCAAACATCTACTGCCACTTCCACCGGGATCATGGTCATTGTTGTAAGGCTTATTTAATTGTTACTTTATAGCTGTTGTTAGTAGGCTAACTTCTTAGGATATTGTTAGTTAGTTACTTGTCTTTTTTTCTTATTATTTTTGGTTCTAGGGTGTGCCGCCAAGGGCATACTTGTAATTTCTATTCCTTTATTAAGTTAATATAAATAGAAGACTGACGGTAGCCAGTAGGATCCTCTTTCTCTCTCTCTCCCCCACTCTCCACAAATCATTACATGGTATCAGAGCAGGTTTTCTAGGCTGTAAAAGACCTACGATCCCTCCTATTTTGAGCAAGGTTTCCTTCTTTAAAAGTTTTGGACGTGGAGAAGGGCAATGCTGGTACAAATTCCCTTCCTCCTCTGTTCGATGTTGTGAAGTCAAGTTCAGGTTAGCACCTTCGTACAAGTGCTGAACAGGTGTGTTTTTTGTTTTAGTCTTCTTTGGCCGATGGTGTGTAGGGTTCATTCCTTGGTTATATACGTATTTGTTTGGATGTTGGATGGTTAGATTGTATGAACTACAGTCAGACTGATAATAATGTCTGTCTTGGTGGTGTTGAACTGATTACCGGGCTAGCTTAATGACTGGTTGTGTTGACTGAACCTTCTCAGAGTTGTTCTCAGTAGTGTTTTTTGTTCTCTTGCTCACATCCTAGAAGTAAATTCCTTGAGAGTTGGTATTCTGATTGTGGCTGCTATGTAGTTGGGTGGGGTTTGGATTGTTTTTCAATAGTATCCGATGGCAAATTATGAATCAATTTCATCGGGGGCTACACCAACCCGTAGCACAGTGGGTATGGGAGRTGAAAACATGGTTTTTCCCATGCCAATTACCCCTTTAAATGGTCTGAACTACCTGGAGTGGGCTAAGAGCGTAAAACTCTATRTAACGRCAAGGGGTAAASCTRGTTACATTAATGGAAGGGTGAAAGAACCCAAGGGTGAGACGATTGAACATGATAGGTGGGACCAAGAAAACAGTATGGTGATGTCTTGGCTCCTCGCAGCCATGGAAGCTAATGTGAAGAAGAACTTTATGTGGGCAGACACCRCTAGTGAGATCTAGGAATAGGCCAGAACTACCTATTTTGAGCAAAGGCATTATGCCAAGGTTTACCAGTTACAAGCTGAATCTTCAACATGTAAACAGGGAAACCGTAGTTGGTCTTCATGTTATTCAACCCTTACCTCCATATGGAAAGAATTGGATCATTATCAGGCTATAGAGTGGAAACATGATGATGATGCTAAGGCCTACAGGAAGCTGGTCTCTCAGCAACGTGTGTTTGCTGAGGGGGAGCAACAAGTTGCTTTGGCTGCAATGAATAATAACTCCACGGGAAAGAAAAGTGACACTGATAAAGATAAGTTGTTCTGTACCCATTGTCGGCGTTCACAACATACACGTGACACTTGTTGGGACATCCACGGGAAACCCAAGTGAGCAGCAAAGAATCAAGAACAGGGTAAAGGTCAAGGTCAGAAGAAAATGAACACAACATATGTGGCAACCCAAGATACTCAGGTTGCCGGTAGTACCCGGGACCACCCTAATAAGTCTGACCCCAAGGAAGATATAATGAATTCCTTCAGAGAGCACCTGGAATCTTATGGTAGGGCTTTACGACAAATGGACGGATCAGTCATTGGTACTCCCTCTACTTCATTTGCATCTACTTCAGGTAATACGGCTTCTGCATTCCATGTCATTCCCATGGATTCCCCTTGGATCATTGACTCAGGGGCCTCCAACCACATGACCGGTAAGCCGAACTTGTTTCAGTCTTATAGCCTTTTGTCAGGAAGGGATAGAGTGAGACTTGCAGATGGTTCTTTTTCCTCCATTGCAGGCCAAGGATCAATATCTCTTCCCCATGGCCTTAACCTGAATTGTGTACTGCATGTCCCTCAACTTCCTATAAATTTGCTTTCAATTAGTAGCATTACAAGCTCCTTGAACTGCAGTGTGACCTTTTTTGCTGACTCATGTGTTTTTCAGGACCTAACTTCTGGGAGGACGATTGGTAGAGGAAGCCTAGTGGATGGTCTCTACATTCTCGACAACAAAGCTGGTCTCTTGGTGGCATCCTCAGAGTCACATAGTCAGTCAAATTTTTTTGTGGCATACTCGTTTAGGTCATGCTTCTTTCAAAATAATAAAGTCTTTGTTTCCAGTTTTATTTAAGTCATGTTCAGTGTCAGAGTTCATGTGTCAAACGTGTCAGTTGAGCAAACAATGTAGAACAACTTTTCGCTCAAATAATAAAAGATCAGATGTTTCTTTTCATGTTGTGTATTCTGATGTATGGGGGCCTACCAATGTAATCTCTAAGGGCGGATATAATTACTTTATCACATTGATCGATGATTACTCTCCCTATACATGGGAAATTCCTATGCATAGTAGAGACAAACTTCCAAAGATAGTGAAAGACTTCCAGAGGATGGTGTTTATGCAATTCCAGGTTGAAATACAGATCTTCCGATCCGATAATGCAAAAGAATACTTCCATGGGGAGCTCAATGAGTTCTTTGCCTCCCACGGATCTATTCATAGGAGCTCATGTGCCAGAACACCACAACAAAATGGTGTTGCAAAAAGGAAAAACAGACACCTCCTTGAGGTAGCTCGCGGGATGATGTTACACATGAATGTTCCAAAAAGGTTTTGGGTGGATGCTATACTTGCAGCTGCTTCTGTCATCAATCGCAAGCCCTCCAAAGTGCTGAACTACATGGCCCCTCATCAGTTATTGTACCCTCAGTCTCCATTATTTTCCATCTCCACGAGTCTTTGGTTCTCGTGCCATTGTCCATGATTTGTCTCCATCCCGAGGTAAGTTAAACCCTCGGTCCATTCCTTGTGTCTTTCTGGGGTATCCCTCCTCTCAAAAAGGGTATCGGTGCTTTGATCCAGTTAATCGTAAGGTTTTTGTGTCTATGGATGTGTCCTTCTTTGAGTATGAGCCATTCTTCCCTTCTTCTCCTCAGGGGGAGAGTCGTAGTGTGGAAGAGGAGAAGCAGGTTCAGGTATTTCTTCCTTCTATTCCAGACCTTACTCCCTTCCGTGTCTTCCAACGTACACGTCGGAGAGATCAGCAGTGTGATAGAGATATGGAGTAGCCAAACATTGAGCAATCGACACCATTAGACTCCCAGGAAGTAAGTCCACCCCCTAACCCTGCTTCTACTATGGATGACCTTGACATTCCTATCGCCCAACGAAAGGGAGTCAGGTCATGCACTACCAAACACCCCATTACCCATTTTGTCTCCTATGATCACATTTCCCCCTCATACCGAGTCTTTCTATCTGCAGTTGATTGCATCCCGGTTCCCAGAAATGTTGTAGAAGCCTTAAAATGCCCTGAATGAACAGATTCCATGAAGGAAGAGATTAATGCTCTTCACAAAATTCAGACTTGGGAATTGGTGGATCTTCCAAAGGGGAAAGACCCTGTGGGGTGTAAATGGGTGTTCACGGTTAAGTACAAGGCAGATGAAACAATTGAAAGGTACAAAGCAAGATTAGTAGTCAAACGATACACACAAGTATATGGGGTTGACTATGATGAGACTTTTGCCCTAGTGGCTGAGATGAACTCAATTAGGGTTCTCCTATCCTTAGCTCAATTAGGGTTCTCCCCTGGATTCTGTGCCAAGGGRAGTGAAAATAAGGTGTGCAAGCTGCGAAAATCTCTTTATGGCTTAAAACAGCCTCCCAGAGCCTGGTTCAGTAAGTTTTACATGGCAGTTCAACAGATGGGCTTCAAACAATGTCAGTCTGATCATACACTCTTTGTGAAGAGATGTCAGGAACAGGTTGTTGTATTGATAGTATATGTGGATGATATGGAGCTCAAAGATACATAACATGAAACAATTCCTTGCATCTAAATTTGAAGTGAAAGATCTAGGCCCCCTGAAGTATTTCCTTGGGATCGAAGTTGCTCGCTCAGAAAAGGGTATCTTTGTATCTCAAAGGAAATAGACCCTTGATCTATTACAGGATACAGGCAAATTAGGTGCAAGTTCGGCAGATACTCCTATGGATGCAGACCACAAGTTAGGTAACTGTGTTGGTGAACCTCTAAAAGATGTGAAGCAGTTCCAAAGGTTAGTGGGAAAGCTGATTTATTTGTCCATRACCCRTYCARAYATTGCYTATTCCGTTGGGGTCCTAAGCCAGTTCATGCACTCTCCTAAGAAACCACACATGGAGGCAGTAGATAGAGTTCTTAGATACTTGAAGAAATATCCTGGAACAGGCCTACTATTCAGTAAGGTGGAAGTCTTTATAGATGCTGATTAGGCAGGAGCTGTGGATGACAGAAAGTCCACTAGTGGGTATTGCACATTTGTGGGAGGAAATATGGTGACCTGTAAAAGCAAGAAACAAAGTGTGGTAGCAAGGTCAAGCGTTGAAGTTGAATATAGAGCTATGGCACATGGGGTGGCTGAAGTCCTTTAGCTAAGGAATCTTCTAGGGGAGCTTGGAGTTGTTGTTCATAGTCTTATGTCCCTTTACTATGACAACAAGGCTGCAATAAACATCGCCAGCAACCCTGTCCTACATGAGAGGACCAATCACATTGAGGTGGACAAACACTTCATAAGGGAAAAATTGAAAAAAAAGGAAATTTGCATTCCTTATGTCAACTCCAAGGAATAACTTGCTGATGTTCACAAAAAGGGGCTTCCATACTCGCGACACAATGAGTTATGTGACAAGCTGGGCATGATAGACATATTCAGCCCAACTTGAGGGGGAGTGTTGTAAGGCTTATTTAATTGTTACTTTATAGCTGTTGTTAGTAGGCTAACTTCTTAGGATACTGTCAGTTAGTTACTTGTCTTTTTTTCTTATTATTTTTGGTTCTAGGGTGTGCCACCAGAGGCATACTTGTAATTTCTATTCCTTTATTAAGTTAATATAAATAGAAGACTGGTGGCAGCCAGTAGGATCCTCTTTCTCTCTCTCTCTCTCCCACTCTCCGCAAATCATTACAGTCACAACACAGAGAACTGCAGGAATCTCCGCTACAAGATCGAGGAACTCATTCGCCGTGGGTACTTGAAGAATTATGTCCTACAGAAAGAGAGAGGGCAGGGAGACCGACAAGGAAATCGTCAAGGAGACCAGAGAAGGAACGCTCCCAAGTGACCGCGGGTCCATCATTGTAGGGTGCACATCAGCAGCAGGGAGGACATTGGTCCATGAATTGGAGAACGAAGGCGAAAACCCGCCAAAGTGACCACAGCTCGAAGAACCTATCTACTTCACCAAGGACGATGCGCGCGGGATTCAGTATCCACATGATGATGCCATAGTCGTGAAACTCAGAATCAACGACTTCGAAGTGAAGCGAATTCTAGTGGACTCGGGCAGCTCGACAGATATCCTCTTCAAGGAGACCTTCGATAAACTACAATTACAACGGAGTGACATGAAGCCAACAGATGCACCCTTGGTAGGGTTCAACAGAGAAGAGGTCAGACCCCTTGGTCGGGTCACAGTACCAGTGGAGGCAGGCATGTGGTCGAATGTCGTGCGGTTCGAGCACACTTTTCTGGTGGTCGCAACTCCATCCCTCTACAACGTGATCATAGGTCGGCCTATCACACACGTTCTACTTTCTATAGTGTCCACCTATTACTTAGCGATGAAATTCCCAACTGATTACGGTGTGGGGGTGGTGCGAGGTGACCAGCTCGAATCCCGTAAGTGCTACGTGGCCGCCCTAAAAGGAAAGGCAAAACTGGCGGAGGACGTTGAGCTCGAACAACCAGCGAAGTTTACAGAAGAGCAAGCTGCCCCGATAGAAGAAACAATCCACATATCGGTTTCTAAGACCGAGCCGAGCAAAACTCTTCAGATCGACACCCTGATCAGCGAACTGCTCCGAACTCAACTTGTAAGTTTCTTACTCAAAAATCTAGATATCTTTGCTTGGTCCGCGGCGGAGATGCCCAGAATCGACCCTAAAATAATAACTCACAAACTTAATGTGGACCCTCTAGTCAGGCCAGTAAGACAAAGAAAATGCAACCTCGCCCCGGAGCGGTGGAGGGTAATCAATGAAGAGGTCAGGAAGCACCTTGCCGTAGACTTCATCAGGGAAGTCCATTACCCGAGCAGGGTCGCCAACCCGGTGCGGGTGAACAACGCTAACAGAAAGTGGCGCATGTACATCGACTACACTGACCTGAACAGAGCCTACCTGAAAGATTGCTTCCCACTGCCCAAAATTGACCGTCTATTAGACGCGACCTCGAGGCACGAGTTGCTGAGTTTTCTAGACGCCTACTCCGGCTACAACCAGATTAAGATGGACCCTGCTGACCAGGACAAAACCACATTTATAACCGAATTTGGGTTGTACTATTATAAAATTATGCCCTTTGGTTTAAAAAACGTTAGGACAACGTTCCAGTGACTCGTAAATAAATTTTTTGAACCATTGATTGTCAATAAAATGGAATGTTATGTTGATGACATTGTCGTAAAGACCCAATTTTCCAACTCTTTATTGAATGATTTAAATGATGTTTTTTAAATTTTAAGGAAGTATAATTTGAAATTAAACCTGAGCAAGTGTGTCTTCGGGGTCACGTCGAGTAAATTCTTAGGTTATATAGTGAACCGACGTGGCATCGAAGCCAACTCAGAAAAAATTAAAGCTATTTTAGATGTGAGACCACCTCGGAAAATAAAGGAAGTCCAAAGGCTGATCGGCCGAGTGGCCACACTAGGTCGATTCATGTCTAAGTCAGTGGGTCGATGCCTGCCTTTTCTCAAAGCAATAATAGAGAATGAGGACTTCGAATGGACCGAGGAGTGCCAGCTCGCGTTTGACGAGCTAAAAAGGTACCTAAGTACTACACCAGTTCTAACCCAACCTGAAGAAGGAGAAGAGTTAAAGTTGTACCTCTTCGCGAGTGACGAGGTGGTTAGCTCGGTACTGATCACAGAAGCAGACTGGGTCCAGTGACCCGTTTACTATGGTAGTAAAGTTTTGCAGGATGCCGAAACCAGGTACCCTGAGATCGAAATGCTAGCATATGCGTTGGTCATAACAGCCTGGAAACTACACCCGTACTTCCAAGCCCACACTATCATCGTCCTCACCAACAGGCCTCTAAGGAAAATTTTGCTCAAGCCAAAGGTGTTTGGGAGAATGACAAAGTGGTCCATCGAACTGAGCGAATACGACATCCAGTTTGAGCTCCGCCCAGTGATCAAAGCCCAAGTCTTGTCGGATTTCATCGCAGAATGCACGTTCAGCATATCGACCCCAGAACTGACTGAGCCCGCCAATATGTCAGAGGCATCGACCAGTATGGCACTAGTCCCCGTAAAGATTGGACCAATGTGGGACAAGGAGCCCTGGATCCTCCACATAGATGGTTCGTCGAATCTACGAGGAAGCAATGCTGGACTGATGCTGTATGGGCCAAGCGAGGTGAATCTGGAGCATGCTCTCCAGTTCGGATTCGAAGCATTGAACAACGAGGTGGAGTACGAGGCACTAATTGTTGGGCTCAACCTAGCAAAGGAGATGGGAGTCAAACACCTCATCGTATGCAACGATTCGCAATTGGTGGTCAACCAGTTAACAGTGACTACGAGGCTCGCGACTAGATCATGGCAGCATACCTAGCAAGAGTCAGAGAAATTCCACTGAACTTCCACTCTTGCTTCATTAGGTAGATACCGAGGTCTGAGAACACTAAGGCCGATGCACTGTCTCGATTGGCCAGTACCAGCAAGAACACCAAGCAGACAGTATATATCGAAGACCTACCTCATCCCTGTCGCTCCCGTATTGGTAGCAGAACCAAGTTGGATAGACCCACTCGTCGACTATTTGCTTCATTGGACCCTGCTGGCATAACGCAATGCAGCTTGGAGGGTAGAACGACAGTCAACCCGATATGTTCTGATCGATGGACGACTATATAGGAGATCCTTCACGCTCCCCTACCTATGTTGTTTGCGACCTTCAGAAGCGGATCAAGTACTGGGCGACATCCACGAGGGACTCTACGGAGGACACCTGGGGAGCAGGGCGCTTACCCAGAAGGTGTTGAGGCAAGGATACTACTGGCTTACCAAGAAAGCAGATGCCCTTGAGCTCGTCAAGAAGTGTGACAATTGCCAAAGGCAAGCCAACATCCCCTAACTACCTGCTGCCAATCTGAAATACCTCACCAGTCCGTGGTCTTTTGCTTAATGGGGGATAGACATACTCGAACCTTTCCCCCCGGTGACCGAGCAAAGGAGGTTCCTGGTCGTGGCAGTAGATTACTTCATGAAGTGAGTGGAGGCCGAGCCTTGGTAACTGATGCAGCACGATCTGGGCACTCCTAGCTGGCTGAGACTTGGCTCCTAGCTGTGATGGACGGCACCTGAGAGGAAGAGGAAGGTGAAGGGTTCCCGGGGAGCACTCCCGGTAGGAACACTCCGATGGCTAAGTTAGAACTCTTGTGGAAACTCAAAAAAGACACAGAGTTAAAAGTGTTGAAAGTTCTAGCTTCAATACCTTAGCTTCGTGAGGGTTGGGGTCCTTTTATACCGGAGCTCGGTCGCATCAGGCGTAACCGCCATTGCCCTAGCCGTTACCGCCAGGGCAAGGGTGGCAGATGCAGGCTGCTGCTACAGGTTGCTACTGCAAGGTACGGACTCGACAGGTGTGCCATGCTATTCAGAGACGGCGGGCAGAACACCTCTTAGCAAGAGATCCGAGCACTGCCACGGATCTAGTAGGTACAGATGTCAGGCAGGCACGAATGTCAGGCAGATCTCCTTGCAGTCTGCCGAGCTACCGTACACCGAACCACCTGGGGCAGATTTGCCTTGCACCAAGGTGCCGAGGTACACCGAGGTGCCCGCACTAGAGGCGAGCCCTAAGCAAGTTCAAACAGGAGTCTCGACGGTGCTGCCCCAAGCTGTTTCTCCCACGGGACACTTAGCCAAAAGTCGGGGTGCTCCCTTCTTAGGAAGGGAGAGCTTGGGTCTCAAGGGGAGCTCGGGTCTCCCTGCACGGGGGAGCTCCGCCTTCAGGCTTGGGGCGAACTAGACCTTGATACTCGGCGGGTTGTCACATCCGCCGAGTCGTTCGGTCGATCCTCGGCGAGCTTGTTACGCCAAGTTGTGGCCAGGCAGCCACACTGACTTGTCGCTTATGCCAGGTCATATACACGTGTCCCCGTGCTACAGGGTCAGGCCGAATCACCCTACATCAATTGCCCCCGACTCCCCATGCTAGGTGTGTTGACCTAGCGCGGGGAGTCCGCAGTCTGCTGAGTGGATTCGGCTCGGACTCCAAACTTTCTTGCCTGCCAGCTCACAGGTTGGACCGGTTTTCTGCTCGATTCTGCCAGGCACAGCTCGAGTCGCGTGCAGTCTACACGCGGACATCACGCGAGTTATAGACTCCACGGACGTCAAAAAATGCGCTAAACTGATTTCGCCTCGAAGGTCGCACAGCCAGTTTTCATGAGGACCGTCAAATCATTTCGATCTCGACCGTTGATGCCCGCGTATAGTGGCTATAAATAGTGGGGGTCCTGGCCATTTTCCTTCGCCACAAATCTTCAGCTGTAGTTTTGAGCTCGCGTCCAAAGCCTCCAGCTCAGGTCAGTTCTCTCCCAGTCCGGTCTATTTCTCTTTGGTGAGTCACCCTAGCTCTTCTTCAATTTCAATTATGTCTTCCTTTGTAGCCTATTAGACGAGCCCGAGGTGCCCGAGGTGCCCGAGGTGGGTACCTCGGCTCAGGATAACCCTACTGGAGCCCAGTCTCCCGAGGCACTGGTGGCCTCAGGTAATCAGGCGTCCACATCTCACCGGGGTCAGATGCCGGACAGGTTCGGACCCTCCACCATGACCCTAGAGAGGCTCCGCCAACTCATTCGGCAGTATTACTTGCCTAGGGAGTACACCTACAGTTTACCTGTGGGGAACTTCCCATGGGAGCACGGCCCTGATTAGGTCGTGATCTTCCGAGAGCAGCTCATAGCCGGGTTGCGCCTTCCCTTCCACCCACTCATAGTGGAAGTCCTGAAACACTTCAATGTTACGATAGACCAGCTTCACCCAAACTCGGTTCGTAACATGGTCGGGACCATCTCCCTCTGTTACGAGTATGTCCTCCCCCTTAACTTGGACATATTCTGTTCTCTCCTTACCATTAAGCAGGACTACTTCGTTCTCCTCGAGCACCGGAGGGCTTACTACTTGTCCCCTCGCTCGGGCTTTAAGTTAATGCACAAGCTTCCTAGCAAGATCCCGGCCTGGAAGCAGGACTACTTCGTAGTCTGAAACCCCGCGGGGTGGCCCTTCCCCACTCACTGGAGGGCGGCTATCTAAGACCCTGGAGTCATACTCGAAAAGAAGACCAGGGAGGCATTCCAGTCATGGACTGAGATCGGTTGTGATTTCAAAGATTATATCACCGAGGGTATGCTCTTCTAGGCTGGCTTGAGCCCGGGTAGGTAGCTAGTACCTTAGTTGTTTGGCCCGCTCCTTTCTTTTACTCGAGCACTAATGCCGAGCTCTGTGCAGGTTCCATGGAGGCAAACAAGCTCAAGGGAGATCGGCTCTTCAAGCATATGAAGGGGAGGAAGAAGCGGGCTGCTAAGAGAGCCCGAATCGAGTCACCGCCAGCCCCCACTCCCGAGCCCAAGCTTCCACTGGCTCCAACTTCCGAGCCCGAGCTCTCTGGGGCTCCTCTAATCATTGACTTGGAGGAGTCCATACCACCAAGGGAGCTTGAGACCTCGGCTGAGCTCGCTATGAGGGCAGCAGCTGAGGCCGAGGCGGCCACCGGGGCTACTGACGTAGCAGTTGAGGTCTTCGTCGAGCCCATCCGTACAGCCGAGACGGTGGTCTCCAGCTCGGGGAGCCCAGATGAGGGCCGAAGTATCTTGATACCCCAGTGCGGTCTTCGGAAGAGTAAGGGGGCCATTTACTCCAAGGAAATTTCAATCTGGGCCAAAATGCTCAACCCTGCTCAGCTCGGAGCCCGGGCTGCCACCCACACTATGGTGGTAAGTTCTCTTCTCTTCCCTTTTCTTTCATATACACGTTTCTTCGGTACTAACTAACTTCCTTTGTCAAGCAAACTCTGTCGTGCACGCCCTCGCTCTTCAGTCTGAGATGAACCTGAAGCGAGCTCTGACCGCTGAGGAGTCTTCCCGCATCGCTCATACCGATCTCAGAGTAGCTTGCGAGAAGATCCACCGGTTGGAGAGTGGCGCCATGGCCCAGAGGGGCGTCATTACGGCGCTAACGGTGGAGAAGGACGAGCTAGTGCGTGAGAATGACGTGCTGAGGGGCGAGATGGAGGCCCTCAAAGCGGAGCTAACGCGCAAGAAGGGTGTGTTGAGGGGCGAGCTGGACGCCCTCAGGGCGGAGGCAGATGGCCTTAAGGAGAATAAGGAGGCCCTCTTGCACGAGGTGGAGTTCCTCTAGGCGGACATCGAAGAGAAGACCGATATCTTCACTCAAGCGATAGAGGAGATGAAGGTCAAGGCAGTCGCGGAGTACATCCAATCCGATAAATTTGATGTCGTACTGGGGGAGGCCTACCGCAAGGGGTTCAAGCTCAATAGGTGGATGATAAGGCAAATGTACCCCGAGCTCGACACAAGCGCCATCACCACCTCGCAAATCACGGATGAGATAGCTCGGCAAGCCATAGACGATCCAGATTCAGAGGAGGAGTACGGTGATGAGGAAGCAGACGCCCCCGACCAGCCTGAAGCCCCTGAAGAGGTCTCGCACGGAGATGAAGATCCCCCGAAATGATTGCCTTTATATTCAGAGCCTGCGAGCTTAGTCTTTGTAGTTGTTTTTTTTTTTGTTTTTTTTTTGTGAAGGTAGACTTACTTGTTAATGAAGTGATTGACATAGTAGGGCATAGTAAGGTACAAGGTTGAGTGTGCCCGAACTGTGAGCTATCCCCAGATGAGATAGCTCGGCAAGTGTTGTTTTATCCGAGTTATCATGGTTGAGTGTGCGAAGTGATTGACATAGTAGGGCATAGTAAGGCACATGCCCGAACTGTCTTGTGGCGTACACCAAGGTGATTGACAGTAAGGCATAGTAAGGCATGTGCCCGAACTCTTCGGTCAGCTCGGTGTTTTAACCCCTTAGAATTCATCCGCATCATAGAGGTGGCTAGGTTACTATGTCGGAGTCTGTTAACTCGGCATTTTTGCCCTTGAAACTTGAGAGACTCGTGGTTCACTCTTGGAGTTTGCCCATGGCATAGAAGCGACTGGGTCTTATTGCGCCAAGGTCTTTGTTAGCTCAGCATTTTGGCCCTTAAGCCTTGAGAGTGACTCGTCTACTTAGTTATTTATAGGTAATACTGCCTTAGGTTGACAATATTCCATGCCCGAGGTATTTGTTTCCCTTCCCGGGTTTCGAGCTCATATGTTCCTTCCCCGAGTACTCGCTTTACTCGGTAGGGTCCTTCCCAGTTCGGACCGAGCTTGCCAACGCTGAGCTCAGGCACCATAACCTTACGGAGAACCAGGTCGCCAACGCGGAGAGTCCGCTTTTTGACCCTGGCGTTATAGTACTGAGCTACCCTTTGTTGGTAGGCCGCGGTCCTGATGTATGCGAGGTCTCGTACTTCGTCAAGCAGGTCGAGGTTGGTACGTAGCACGTCTTCATTTGCCCTGCCATCATATGCTTCTAATCTCTGCGAAGGAACTTCAATCTCGGCTGGAATGACTGCTTCGGTGCCGTATGTGAGGTTAAAGGGAGTTTCTCCTGTGGCAGTTTTTTCCGTGGTACGGTAGGCCCATAATACACTGGGCAGCTCGTCCGTCCACAGTCCCTTAGCTCGGTTCAGGTGTGCTTTTAGTCCTCGAAGGATTGCCCTGTTCGTGACTTCCGTTTGACCATTTGCCTGAGGGTGCTCTACTGAGGTGAAGTTCTGCTGAATTCCCCTGTCTCGGCACCAGTTTTGGAATTTGATGTCTTCGAACTGCTTACCATTGTCGGAGATCAGTACCCGAGGTAATCCGAAATGACACACTATATTCTTCCAAAAGAAGTTATGCACGTTCCGGGCCGTGATTGTTGCGAGAGGTTCAGCTTCGACCCACTTTGTGAAATAGTCAACTGCCACCACAAGGAACCTCCTTTTTCCCATTGCTGGTGGGAATGGCCCGAGTAGGTCAATCCCCCATTGTGTAAATGGCCATGGGCTAGTGAGGTATTTTAGGTCGGCAGTAGGCCGGTGGTGGATGCTGGCGTGCTTCTGACACTTGTCGCATTTTTTGACGAGCTTGGTCACATCTGCCTTCATCGTTGGACAGTAATATCCCTGTTGTAGTACTTTCTGAGCGAGGGCCCTGTCCCCCAAGTGTCCACCGCACAGGCCCTCATGAGTATCGTGGAGGACGACCTCAGCGCTAGAGGGTCGTAGGCAGCACAGGTAGGGGAGCGTGTAGGATCTTCGGCATGGCCGTCCATCTATCATGATGTATTTGGCTATCTGACGCTCTACCCTCCTGGCAGCATTACGATATGCAGGGAGTCCCGGGTAGCAGGAAGCTCGTGAGCGGATCAATCCAGTTCGGCTCTGCTTGAACGACGAGAGCGACCTCCTCTGCCCCCCTAAGAATGCTAGGCCGAGGCAAGTTCTCTATTTACACGGTCCTCATGGTGTTACCGCTAGTGCTAGCTGCATTCTCTGATCTCGGGATTTGCTGGATGAAGTATGACCGGAAGTTGAGCAGAGCCCCTCTTACTTTGGCTAAGTATGCTACCATGGTTGGCTCACGGGCTTTGTACTCACCCATAACCTGATTTACCACGAGCTGGGAATCGCTGCAGACGACGACGTGCTTGACTTTCACATCCTTTGCCAGATCTAGCCCGGCTAGCAGCGCCTCGTACTCTGCTTCGTTGTTGGATGCYGCRAACTCAAARYGTAGTGCGTACWMCAGTTTCACACYGCTTGGCCYGTACAGAACGATCCCAGCTCCGCTGCCCTGCCGATTTGACGAGCCATCTACGTGAAGGATCCAGGGTTCTTCATCCCAGTTCGGGCTTGGCCTAACTCGAGTTCAACCAGCCTGGGAACCCCGAGCTCTCCCGTACTGGGGGCCTCGTGTTCCACCGACCTGGGGACATCAGAGCTAAAGGTGCATTCTGCGACGAAATCTGCCAAGGCTTGGGCCTTGATAGCAGTTCGCGGTTTATACCGGAGTTCGTAATCGCTGAGCTCGATGCCACACTTTGTCAACCTTCCCAAGACCTCGGGCTTGAGCAAAACTTGCCTCAGAGGTTTGTTGGTAAGGACAATGATGGTGTGAGCTTGGAAGTATGGGCGGCGCTTTCGGGCTGCTATAACCAGTGCATAGGATAACGTTTCTATCTCTGGGTACCTTGTCTCTGCTCCCTACAACACTTTGCTAACATAATAGACGGGTCATTGGACCCGATCTACTTCTCTTATTAGTACCGAGCTGACCACCTCGTCACTTGCCGAGAGGTATAGCTCTAAAACATCACCCACTTCGGGTCGGGTTAAGACTAGGATGCTGGCGAGGTGCCCTTTGAGCTCGTCGAACACGAGCTGGCACTCTTTGGTTCATTCAAAGCCTTTGCTTTTTATGGCCTTAAAGAAAGGCAGGCAGCGATCTGCTGACTTGGACAAAAAGCGACTCAAGGCGGCTAACCGGGCGTTCAGCTTCTGAACCTCCTTTAATTTCTGGGGTGGTCTCATTTCTAAGATGGCTTTGATTTTGTCCGGGTTGGCCACAATGCCTCGCCGGTTAACGATGTACCCTAGGAATTAACCCGAGGTGACACCAAAGACACACTTGTTGGGGTTTAGCTTCATATTAAATCTACGCAAAATTTCAAAAACTGAATGTAAATCTTGTATTAATTCATGTGAAAATTGGGTTTTGACGACCATATCGTCTACATAACACTCGACTTTTTTGCCAATTAGTGGCTCAAACAGTTTGTTTACAAGTCTTTGAAAAGTGGCCCCAACGTTTTTCAACCTGAAGGGCATGACCTTGTAACAGTACAGGCTGAACTCAATTATGAAAGCAGTTTTCTCTTCATCAGCTAGGTCCATCCTGATCTAGTTGTAGCCCGAATAGGCGTCCAGAAAGCTCAACAACTCGTGCCCCGATGTTGCGTCCACTAGACGGTCGATCCTGGGAAGTGGGAAGCAGTCCTTTGGGCAAGCTCGGTTCAAGTCGGTGTAGTTGACGCACATGCGCCATTTACTGATGGCTTTTTTCACCAGAACGGGGTTGGCCACCCAGCTCGGGTAATGAACCTCCCTGATAAAATTGGCTGCAAGGAGCTTCCCAACCTCCTCGTCAACTGCCCTTCATCACTCTGGGGCTAGGTTGTGCTTCTTCTGTCTAACGGGCCTAACTACAGGATTAGTGTTTAGTCTATGAGTTAAAATGCTGGGGTCTATATTGGGCATTTCTGTCACTGACCATGCATAAACATCTAAATTTTCAAGTAAGAAACTTACCAGTTGAGATTGCAGGGGTTCCTCAATAGAAGAGCCGATCTGAAGTACCCGAGCTGGGTCCTCTGCCGAAGCCGGGATGGGGATGGTCTCTTCAGTAGGTGCGGCTCACTCCACGAACTGCTTCATGGGTCGCTCTAGCTCGAGGTCGTCTGCTACCTTGGCCTTTCCTTTGAGGGCGGCTACGTAGCACTTGCAAGACTCAAGCTGATCGCCTAGCATCACTCCGACTCCGAAATCTGTAGGGAACTTCATCGCCAGATGGTAGGTGGAGACTACTGCTCGTACGGCGTGAGTGATGGGCAGACCTACTATTATGTTGTAAGGGGAGGGGGTTGCGACCACCAGGTACTCGTGGTTGAGCCTTACCACACTAGGCCAAGTGCCGACCTCCATGGGTACAGTGACTCTCCCTAAAGGTTTGACCTCCTCACTGCTGAATCCCACGAGTGGAGTATTTGCGGGCTTCAGGTCACTTTCCTAGAGCTGAAGTTGATCGAAGGCTGCCTTGAAGAGAATATTTGCCAAGCTGCCCGAGTCCACTAGGACGCGCCTGACTTCAAAGTCGTTGATCTTAATCTTTATGACGAGCACGTCATCATGGGGGTAATGGACTCCTCACGCATCGTCTTCGGTGAAGAAGATCGATTCCTCCATCCTTGGCCGCTTTGGGGGGTTAAGCTCTTCCTTGGCGACCTCGCGGGCTGACGACCGAGCTGCTGCCGAGGTGCAGCCTGCAACAATTGATCCTTCGACAATTACATGGATGGTCCCCCGGACTGGTCTCTCGTCGGGAGGCTGCCTCTGTGGTTGTTCCACTTGTTTCTTGGACTCGGGGGCTTCCTTACCCTGCTCCCCGTGCACACCTGCTTTATTACTATTATTATGCTGTACAAAATTTCTCAGATATCCGCGACGGATAAGTTCTTCTATCTCGTCGTGGAGGTTCTTATAGTTTTCGGTACTATGACCGTGATCTCTATGAAAACTACAATACAAGTTTTAATTCCTAACATTGGGATCGGCCTTAAGCCGAGGTGGCCACTTCACATATGGGGCGTCCTTGATCGCTATGAGGATCTCAGCCCGCTTTGTATTGAGGGGCGTATAATCCCTTTCTACTGTTGGAGCTCGGAAAGGCTGAATCGGCTTTGCTCCCCGAGCTTGGTCCTTCTTCTTCTCGTGGTCACCTGGAGTCGGTTGCTCTGGTTCCCTTTTTCTTTTTTCAAGGACCTGCTCGCCCTTCTGGTTGAACTCCTCCTCTGTTCCTATGAATCGATTTGCCAGTTCGAGGAACTCGATCACGGTCTTGGGTTGGTTGACAACCACGTGCCATCTGAACTCCTTGTGGGTAATGCCCCGCTTAGTCGTAGTGAGCCGAACTGCAGGGTCAATGTCGGGTATCTGCAGGCAAGTGTCATTAAACCACTTGATGTAGTTCCAGATGGACTCTCCTTCCCTCTGGACTATGCTGAGGAGGCTTTCTTGGGTTCTCGGGCACCTTTTACTGGTGATGAAGTGGGAGGTGAAGACCTGTACGAACTGTGCCCAACTCCTTAGTAAACCTAGCGCGAGGTTTCGGTACCAAGTGCGGGCTACTCCTTTGAAGGTGATGGAGAAGGCCACGCACATGCAAGACTCGCTCGCTCTGGCCAGATGCATCTGGGACTGAAAGGTGTCCACATGGTCATTGGGATCAAAGGACCCATCGTACTTGTCCAGCGGGGGGAGCTTGAAGTCCCTTGGCACGGGGACAACAAGGAGCTCTGGTGACAGGGGGGAGGGAACTGAAAGAAGTGTCGTAGCTTTCACCTCGCCCGAACTTACCTATACCTTGCCTTTGAGCTCGGGTAGGTCGCGGGTGGTAGTTTGGTGAGCTCGGCGACGCCTTCGCTCCTTCTTAGTTGGCTCGGCGTTGGTGATGCTGGCCTCGGTATTACTGAGCTCGATGGGCCCAGGGAAAAGCTCAGACGACTGTCGGTAGCTACGAACAGAGGGACCTTGTTCCAGATCATCGGCCAGCACTTTGAACCAGAATTCGGCAAGCGGAGGTTCGAATTGCGAGCGCTGAGGAGATACCGGCCTAACCAGCGAGGAGACCCCCGATCTAACTACAGGCCGCGAGGCGGGGGTAGGGGGTCTTTCCTTCCTTCCATGGGATGATGCCGAGGTCTCTCCTCGGCGGGAAGGGAGTTTACTGCGGCGGTGAGGCTTGGTTGGCTACGCAGTCGGATGTCGGGGAGGGAGTGAAGGAAATTGTTGCTGATACTGGTACTGGGACACTTGCTGCTGGTGGAACTGAAGTTGCTGGAACTGTTGCATTTGGGCCTGCATGGCTCGCATGCACTGCATCAGGTCTTCGAGCTGACCTTGGCTGGCCACCGGAGGGAGAATGGTGGGTTCAGCGAAGGTTGTTCCAATGATAAAGGGTAATGGGATGGTCACGGGTGCCACTGTTAGGGGCACATTCAGACTAGGTACCCCGTCCACGGAGAGGGGGACGGTGAACTGCCCGATGCAGACGGTGGGTAACTGGGGTTGTTCATCAGGGGTGTTCCGGCGTCCGGCATTGCTAGAGGAAGCCATAGGTGTTACTGATGAGTTCTTGGGAGAAGGTTTCGTAGAAGTTAAAGGAAGGCCTTTTGAAGCGTTCCCACAGACGGCGCCAAATGATGCAGTATGATTTGGGCACTCCTAGCTAGCTGAGACTTGGCTCCTAGCTATGACGGACGGCACCTGAGAGGAAGAGGAAGGTGAAGGGTTCCCGGGGAGCTCTCCCGGCGGGAACACTCCGATGGCTAAGTTAGATCTCTTGAGGAAACTCAAAGAAGACATAGAGAGTTAAGAGTGCTAAAAGTGCTAGCTTCAATACCTTAGCTTCGTGACGGTTGGGGTCCTTTTATACCGGAGCTCGGTCACATTAGGCGTAACCGCCACTGCCGTAGACGTTACTGCCAGGGTAGGGGTGGCAGGTGCAGGCTGCTGCTACAGGCTGCTACTACAAGGTACAGACTCGACAGGCGTGCCATGCTTTTCAGAGACGACGGGCAGAACACTGCCTGGCAAGGGATCCGAGCACTGCCACCGGATTCGGTAGGTACGGATGTCAGGCAGGCACAGATGTCAGGTAGATCTCCCTGCAGTCTGCCAAGCTACCGTACACCGAACCACCTGGGGCAAATTTTCCTTGCACGGAGGTGCCGAGGTACACCGAGGTGCCCGCACTAGAGGCAAGCCTTAAGAAAGTTCGAACAGAAGTCTCGACGATGTTGCCCCGAGGTATTTCTCCCTCGGAACACTTAGCCAAAAGCCGGGGTGCTCCCTTCT
>NW_010729135.1:2684563-2730416 GCF_000365185.1 Nelumbo nucifera | reverse complement strand
GTGCGCATTCTGGTAGACTCCGGAAGCACCCACAATTTCATCAGCAATCAGGCGGCCCGCAAGTTAGAATTGCCCATGGAAGTCAGGCCACAACTACAGGTAGCCGTGGCAAACGGGGAAAGAGTCCACAGCCCCGGTATCTGCAAGAACACTAGAATTCAGGTTGAAAAAGAGTCATTCCAAGCAGATTTATTTGTACTATCCTTGGACGAATTTGACATCGTCCTAGGCGTCAAATGGTTGATCACGCTAGGCCCAATCCTGTGGGACTTCGCTGCCCTAACCATGACCTTCCACTTAGATGGCAAACCGGTTACTTGGTAGGGAACCCGGACAAGGACCAAGACACAACTACATGCACTCCAGGAGGAGAATTCGCGCACAACTGATGTGGAGAGACTTCTCACCGATTACTCAGCCGTTTTCCAAGAACCCAAGGGCCTCCCACCTCCTAGAGCCTGCGACCACCGGATCCCTCTAATTGTAGGGTCAGACCCGATCGTGGTTCGGCCCTATCGCTACCCCCACCGACAGAAAGATGAGTTAGAAAAGCAATGCACAGATATGCTACAGCAGGGGATCATTTGGCCCAGCCACTCCCCAGTTCTGTTGGTACCCAAACAGGATGGGACTTGGAGATTTTGTGTGGACTATAGGGAACTAATAGCCGAACCGTCAAAGATAAATTCCCGATCCCCATCGTAGATGAATTATTGGACGAACTCCACGGCTCACAATTCTTCTCCAAATTAGACCTCAGGTCAGGCTATTTCCAGGTCAGGATGTCTTCCGTAGATGTAGAAAAGATAGCCTTCAGGACGCATCATGGCCATTTCGAGTTCCTAGTTATGCCATTCGGCCTCTGCAACGCCCCTTCCACATTCCAAGCCCTGATGAATGACATCTTGGTCTATAGCAAGACGTGGGTGGAACACATTCAGCACCTGCAGGTCGTGCTCGAGCTCCTAAAGCAGCACCGACTCATCCTTAAAGGATCCAAGTGTTCCTTTGGGGAACACCAAGTCCTTTACCTTGGACATGTAATCAGCGGGCAAGGTGTAATTTTGGACAGCTCCAAAATTCAGGCCATCAAGGACTGGCCCCGGCCACAGTCCACCAAGGCTCTCCATGGGTTCCTAGGGCTAACAGGGTACTACCGAAAGTTCGTACAGAATTACGGCCTGTTAGCAGCCCCGCTTACCAACCGGATCAAGAAAAATGCCTTCCACTGGGATAGCACAACCGATGCAGCCTTCGTAAGCCTAAGGGAAGCCCTCTCTTCCACACCAGTCCTCCAGCTACCGAACTTTGATCTTGAGTTCACGGTCGAGTGTGATGCTTCCGGCACAGGCATAGGAGCCATCCTTCAGCAGCAAGGGCACCCGATAGCCTTCTTCAGCCGCAAGCTAGATGACCGCCATCTCAAATTACCCGCCTATGAACGCGAGCTCATTGGCCTAGCCAAGGCAGTACAACACTGGAAGCCATACTTGTGGGGCAGACCCTTCGTCGTCAAAACAAACCACTACAGCCTCAAATACTTGTTGGAACAATGACTGACCACCTCCCCACAGCAACATTAGGTCAGCAAGCTTCTGGGTTTCGATTTCCGGGTGGACTACAAGGTAGGATCCCTGAACCGTGCAGCAGATGCCCTGTCCCGACGAGAAGAAGATAGTATGCTCCTCCATGCGATCTCCCAACCACGAGCCACCTTGCTAGAAGACATTCGGAACACACTGCCATAGTCATCAGAATGGAACAACCTGGTCCAACAAATACAGTCTGGGTCTACTAACCCGAACTGGTCTCTCCACGACGGGCTGGTATTCTACAAAAAGAATATCTACCTATCCGCCGATTGCCCCCTAATCCCCTCCATCATCGCCAGTATACACCACTCGACACACGAGGGCATTCAAAAGACGCTGCATCGTATTCACGCTCACTTCCACTGGCAAGCTATGAGGGCCTCGACGCGAGACTTTATCCAGAACTGCACAGTTTGCCAACAGCAAAAATGGGAAAATCTGCACCCCGCAGGCCTGCTCCAACCCCTCTCCCTCTCAACGCAGATCTGGGCCGATATTGCCATGGATTTCAACGAAGGGTTGCCCAAAGTCGGGGGGAAGTCAGTCTTGTTCGTGGTAGTGGACCGATTCTCCAAATATGCTCACTTCCTCCCTTTATCCCATCCTTATACCACAGTCTCGGCCGCCCATACCTTCTTCACCCACATTTTTCGCCTACATGGACTCCCCGAATCCATCGTCAGTGACCGGGACCCGATCTTCACAAGCACATTCTGGAAGGAGCTCTTTAGATTACAAGGCACGGCCCTCGCCTTCTCCTCAGCCTACCATCCATAGTCAGACGGCTAAACAGAGGTGGTGAACCGGACAATTGAGATGTACCTTCGCTGCTTCGTGGGTGACCAGCCGCGGCAATGGGTGGAGTACCTCCCATGGGCTGAATACTGCTACAATACATCCTATCACTCCTCCCTTGGAATGACTCCCTTCAGAGTTGTGTACGGTTGAGATCCTCCACGCCTTCTGTCCTACGAGCCGGGCTCAACACGGTTGGAAGAAGTGGACCGCAGCCTCCAAGCTCGCGATGCCCTCCTGGCCAAAGTCTCCTTACGCTTACAGCAGGCGCAGGCACGTATGAAACACGCCTACGATCAGCGGCACCGCGAAGTCACCTTCGAACCAAGGCAATACGTTTGGCTGAAACTCCTACCATACAGGCAGCTGTCTCTCAGGCGCCGGGGGCCCCCTAAGCTGGCCCCCAAATTCTACGGGTCCTTCAAGATTCTAAGGAAGATAGGAAATGTAGCTTATCAACTCGAGCTCCCGGAGCACAGCAGGATCCACGACATCTTCCATGTGTCCCTCTTAAAGCTTTATGTTGGCACTCCTGCCGACCATGTGCCTCCCCTACCCCCTTTGCAGGATGGCAGACCTATCCTCCAGCCCCGCGCCCTCATCCGGTCCCGCATCCACCAAGGCACCTTCGAGGTTTTAGTCGAATGGGAGGGACTACCTCCAGCAAAGGCGACCTGGATCCCCTGGACCGATCTCCACAACGCCTATCCAGACCTCGAGCTTGAGGACAAGCTCATAGTCTAGGAGGGGAGTGATGTTATGAGCACCTGCACCACACGGCAGCAATTGAGGCAGCAGCGCGCACACGACCGGCACCGCACGGCAGCGGCACCATGAGCTGCACGCACGCACTGTGCAGCAGTGGCACCGCGCGCACGCACACCGGCAGCAGCAACAGAGCGGACCCTTATCTGGACACGTCAAGAGAACGCGCCTTATCCCTTATCCCATTCTCCCTTATCTTATCCCCTATTCTTAGAAGGAATTGTAGTACAAATAAAAGTAAGTAGTCTAATTAGAAGTAGGAGTTTGAGTCCGTTTAGGACTAACCTAGCCGAATCCAACAAGGAACCCTCCTCTTGTAATCTCCTATTTAAGGAGACACCATTATTGAATGAGGATATCGAATATTCAGTCAAGAAAGAGAGTAAAGGAGAGTTCGATGATCTCTTGGACAAGTCACCCACGAGATAGTCAAAATAGGGCCTGTACGCAAGGCCAAAGGAAAGGAAAGATCTGAGGTTCCTATGGTGGAGCAACCCGTGACACGATCCTACGGTCGGGCCCATAACACGTACCCCTATTCCCATGAACCAAACAGATTCTTACATTTGGGCACAATTAGAGATTAACACTTATTACTTCATCCGAAAGGAGGATCCAGTTCTCAAGTCATAAGTGTAAGAACGCCCCCTAAATGAAAGAAACCTTGTCCATCCGCCATGTTTGTATAGAGCAATTATTTTACACTAGTGTTTGCGAGGACGCATTACCTGAGACCCTTGATTCAGGACAAGCCCGAGACCCTCCAGCGAGTTTTGAACATGCCAGATTAAAAAGACCGGCTTTCACTGGGGTCTCGGGCTTATCCGTCGCAGGAAATGTGTTCTCAGTGTTTGGTGCTTTCTGTGAGCTTTGGCTTTCTAGCACTCGTCAACGACTCAACGAGTCCAAATGGAAAAGTTGTCTCCACAAATTATTATTGGGACTATTTTGTTTGTAATGCAATTCCATTTTCACTAATGCAAAAGCATAGGGATGCAAATAAATTAAATGCAAACTTAACCCTACACTCACTTTGGGTTAAAACTAACATTGAAAGAAATTATAAACTTTAAGGTTAGCGGCTAGAAGTCAGATCAAATTACAAGAATACTCTTTAGATGTATAAGGATATGATGATCCAATGGGCCAGATCAGCCAAACCTACACCCGATTTGGCTTAAATAATCAAAACTCTAACCTGATCCTACACCCTAATAAGCCTGACTATAACTTGAGCATGTAAGGATGAGTCAAGTTAAATGGTACTCATTAACATCTCTAGGAGATTACTAGATTAGCCACTCTCACTAGGGTTTTAATTTGAATTGCCATCAGAATAAATAAACATAACTCAAAATATAATACCTGATTTGGCTTGGATTGACTTAGCTCAATTAGAAATGTCATAAGGCTCTTTCAACTTCAATTTTGTATAGCAAGGCCCGTGTATCGCATGGATCTCAACTACTAATAGATCAATTATTTTACACTGGTGTTTAGTGCTTCATGTGAACTCTATCTCTCTTTTTCTAGTAATTGTGAGATTTGTCTTCGTAGCACTCGTCAATGAGTCCAAATGGAAAGGCTAGCTGTCACAAGAAATTATTATTAGGCCTCTAGTTTGTTTACAATGCAATTTCATTTGCGCTTATGCAATAGGGATGCAAATCCTAATTTGTTTTGTTTTCAATTTTTTTATTGTTTTTATTGTAATTAAAGTAAAAATCTTAAAACAAAGTAAAGTCAAAGAAAAAGTGAACTCAGATTTACGTGTTTCTGATTTGTAACCCCATGCTATTGTATTAATACAAATGAAATTGCAATGAGACAGAGACTTGTCTCATAGTTGCTTGTTTTGAATGAAATAATATAGAAAATAGTTGGGTCAGCCGGTAAAGTTGCAGAGACTTGGGATCAAGTTCTACCCTCATAAAGGTTGGGCGTATGGTCTTGACCCCAAGGAAAAAAAAGGGAAATTGTCTAAAACTCACTATGAGTTTTCAGCATCTCTCTTAAACTCACTACAACTTTTCAAAATGTCTAAAACTCACCATGTCACTAACTTGACATTAAACAGACTAGCGGGTGTTAATATATTACCATTTTAACCTTTATAAAAAAATATAAAATATATACAAAAATAAATTAGCGGGTGTTGATATATTACCATTTTAATATTTAGACATGAAAAAAGGAAAAAAAAATAAAAAAATTTTAAATATAAAATACATAAAAACATAGAAATTACAAAAAATATATATAAAAAATTATAGAAATTGAAAACAAAATAAAAAATTATTTTCAAATTATAGAAAGTTAAAAACTATAGAAATTGAAAAACAAAATCAGAAAATTAAAATTGTAGAAA
The DNA here is from genome assembly GCF_000365185.1 of Nelumbo nucifera. The sequence goes on along the minus strand of NW_010729135.1, from coordinate 2,724,896 downwards.
AAACACCAAAAATTATAGAAAAACACAGAAATTGCAAATAAATAACAAAAAATACAGGAAAATTTATAGATTGTAGAAAATAGAAAATGTAAAAAAAATCAGAAATTATAAAAGATATTGGAAATTATAACAAAACACTAAAAATGCAAAAAAAAAAAACAAGAAAATTGAAAACTGAAAAAGACAATTTTTCCTCTAACTCGCCATTCAAGGGTAATTTGATCATAAAAATTATTATTTATGCTGACATGGACACATTTGTTAAGAAGCATTAACGATGCACTAAAGGAATGTGAGTTTTGGAAAATAAAAACCTACTAAGATGGTGAATTTTAGACATTTTAAAAAGTTGTGGTGAGTTTAAGAGAAATACTGAAAACTCATTATAAATTTTAGACAATTTCCTAAAAAAAAAAAAACAGTTATTATTATCCATGATCATGCGCAATCCCCTGGTCTAATGAATTACATTTCCAATTATCATTGTGATGATGAAATCACACCTAGCCAAATGGAAACTTTTGATTTTAGCAGTTTGTACACATATTTCTGTTTTGAATTAAAACTATTTCAATCTTCTTTTATGAGGTTCTTCCCCACAGGAAGAAAAAAGGAAAAATTATATGCAAATTTGTTCGCACCCGGAAAACCCCAATTTGTAACAATGTTAAAATTGAGAAAAACAAAAAGAAAAGACTGGTGTAGCAGAGTAAATGGGGAGTGAATATGCAAATTTATAAATGAAGGAGATTATTATTTGAAGCTCGGTTCACTGCTGAAGGTCCTTCTAACTCTGGATCAGGGAAGATACTCAAACCGGCATGAGCCATGACCTGAAAACATAATACAATATTGCTAAAGATGAAAAAGAAAACAAAAAAGAAATAAATAGTCACAACATCCAGTCAACATTCAATGGTTGCAGAAGGAGCCAGGTTATCCGTTATCATCTCCAGACTTCTCTACCATGAGATGAGCCAGTAAGTCTCGAATGGACCACATGCGTGGATCAGTTTCTACTTTTTGAGTTCTTCCTTTAACAGTGGTTGCTTATTTCTAAAATATTAATCAAATGCCACCTCTGACACTCTGAGCATCTAAAAAGTCGAAAAACTCTCATTTGATTTTGGGTAAAATTTCCTGATAAAATAATAATCATATAAATTTCCCCTATAATTTTATTTTAACAAATCTCTCTCCTTAACTTTTGAGAAATTCGATAAGACCTCTTTTCTATCACCTTTTTATATTAAAAACGTTAAACTGATGTATCAATTTTTTTTTAAATACCCATTCTATTTTTTATAAATTATTTTACATATAAAATTATTAAAATAACCATGTTTTAACTCAATGAAAACATTAGAAAATGATCATTAAAAGAGGTTTTTGTCAAATTAAAACAGAGTTATTTCAATAATTTTAAATATAAAATAATTTATAAAAAGGAAAAATAGGTATTTACAAAAAACTGGTGTATCAGTCTAATCTTTTCTATCTAAAAAGGTGACAGATGAAAGGTTTTTATCTAATTTCGCAAAAATTAAAAAAATATTTATTAAAATAAAACTATAAGGTTTTTATGATTATCAGAAATTTTAAAGAAGCTTTTTGTATTTTACCCTTTGATTATTAAACCTTCAATAAGACCGCAGAACGTTGCTTGGCACCAATGACACACATGAGCTGCACTTTCTAGGCACATGCATTTGCCTTGTTTACTCATTTCCATGTGATGTTGCAGAGATATTACCTCCGACGAATCCGGGCTGAATGGATTAGGGGTCCCACGCCGACCTTAATAGGAGGAGTTAAAGAGATCACCCAAGGCAAAAAGATGGATCAGTTCAGTTAGGCGTATCAACGGATCGGATTTGGGTTGGATCCGGTCCAAATCAATTTTAATTTGGACCGATTGGATTAACTAATTGAACCAATTCACACTTAATGATTTAAAACAATATTTTTGAACCACCATTGACCTGGACGATCAGATTTTTTTTGCCCAGAAACTGTTCAAACAACTAGTTTCATTTTACTCTAAACCCACCGGGTCCCTAGTCAAAACCGTTGAATTGATCAATAACCCGTTAACCCGGGTGGTCGAACTAGATGGTCAAACCATCAACCTAGAAACCAGTGGCTAGAACGGATGGTTCTGATTCTAGGCCGGTTTTTAAAACCTTGGTCTAAAAGTATTTATTGGATTGGATTGACTAATATCGATAAGAATACATGTATCAAGTTTGGGTTAGAACCATCTAAATTAAAACAACAGATTGGACAGTTTAAACATTGAATTAGACTGGTGCAAAGTAGTCCAGAGTATTCATCGGATTGGACTGGACCTGATCCATATGTAATGGACTAATATTGAATTGGATCGGATTGGACCAAATCCGGTCCAATTGACACCCCTAACTGTTCGGTCAGATCATTAAAACTTGACTCTTAAGCCATCCCATGTGGTGATGGACCTATCGGGCATAACCATCTGATTGGATCCTAGCTAGGCTGGACTTGTAATTAGAAGCACCCATGATGTCAAAGCAATATTAAGCAAAGCGCGTGCACTGGACATATGACAAGGGGTCCGGAGAATAATGCCCCACAGCCACAGATCTAGCTGGAAAGAGAGAGTAGAGAGAGAAGAAAGGAATTTGATCCTGTTCTTACTTGGGTCAAGCTCTGTGATCATAGCAGCACCATTGAAGTAACAGGATCCCCCTTTGTTCTTGAACTTCTGATAGTAGTTGTTGAATGCGTAGGAGGCGTGGTCCTTCACAGTGTTTGGGAGATAGCATGGCTGGTTCACCTGTATCTTGCTGCAATCAGCACCGCCTTTCCCACAAGCCCAATCAAGGGCCTTCTGCAGCTCATCATCCGTTGTCTGTTCATCAGCTATGCACCAGTGCTCAAACTGTGCACCTATTATTTCTCAAAATCAAGACGGAGCAGTATATCAAAACAATATTTGAAGCAAAGTATGTTCAGAGAGTCAAGGCAGCAGAAAGGAAGAAAGTTGGGGACAAGCGAAATTAATGTGCATTTTAATTTCTGGGTTGATTCAGTGATCTCAACTTCATAGCTCCATCCAACTAGCAACCAATCAAAAGACAGAGAGGAAGAAAACGGTAAGTTGGTTGAAGATTCAAGTTTCTTTTTGAAGACAGCCTTTTAATCTCAAATACAGCCATGACAAAATGGGTAAGAAAAAGGAAGAGTTTCATCAAACCCATTAAATTATACACTTGTACGGAATTTCTTCAAGTATAAACTAAACTTATTACCCATCTTAGAACTAAACAGGAAAATAGGAGAATAGAAAAAGAAAAGATCCAGAAGCATCATTGAAGTCTACAGATTTCTTGGGTGCGTAAAAAGAAAACCTTAGAACCCTCTGAATCTCCACAGAGTCACTTGTTTTCCCTCTAAAGTGTAAACAGAGAGGTTGTGGCTTAATTTGGACTGCGTATGCACCAAGAGAAATGAGAAAATCAAATGGGTAAGAGATACTTTACCTGATTTATGTGAAATTAGCAGTAGAAAGAGAAGGGCAAGCAGCAATATCCCAAGCGAAAATGATGGCATTGTTCTTCCTTGTCTGTTGCAGAAACTCTTAATTTCTTATCCAACTGAACCTCTTCACCAGAAACACCACACCACTACCAGGGACAATTGCTATACAAGTAAATATTAGAAAATTAAAGAATATAATATAAAGATAAGTTACGGTAAAGTCCGCATCCGTTTGACATTACCACAAACTAAGTAACTTTTTTTAACAGTCCGGTTTTTTTGACAAGTAAAGGAAATAACTATATATCAAAAGGGAGGTTCAGCCAATCGGGAGTATTCTCCCAAATCCCAATAACAAAATAAGGTTCTTAGTTTTCGCCCGTTAGGCTATTAGATGTGCTGCGGAGGTCTCATGCCTAGCCTAGGTCTAATACTGAACAGTCCGGTTTCAGAGAGACAAACAGACAAAAATTTGGATTTTGCTTTTCAGAGATCGCACCTCGCACCGATCTCACCGCACATCTCAACTGTACACCGGAATCATACTTCAAACCGACTTTACAGGCACATCCCACCGTATGTATTGAGAACATTTCCCATGTATGGTTGTTGAGATGTATTGTAAGGTCGGCGTAAGAGGCATTTTGTAAGAACAGATCGGGACGAGGGACGAGGGACGAGAGAGAGAGGATTAAAACGAAGGAGTATAAATTCAAATATGTAGAGTGCAAAACCTTGTAACTATTACATATGGATATGGTAAGGCGGGAAGGGCTTCGTCAAGACGACGTGGCCTTTTCTTCCCGCAGGATAGGGTAGGGTATCCGCACGTGAATAACGGGATGGCCTTTCGCTTCCATTCGCTCTCTATCATCTTGCTTGATATTTCTTCTTTCTTTTCTTCGCTTTCTAAGGTTCTCCGGTTTCTCCGCCATTCTGTCTCTCGCTCTGTTGGGAGATTTGATCAGCTAAATATCTTCTCTATTTTGATCTCTGGTTTCTTTCGTATTTGGTTTCGATTATTCAGTCGATCTGTTGTGCTGCTCATTTCTATTTCATAGATCGATCGACCGTTTATATTAACATCCGGTTGATAGATCTTGTTTCTTGGGGGGTTGATCTTGATTTTTGCCCCCTCCCTCGAATTCTTCGTTAGCTGATTTGAGAAACCCGATCCTCGCTGTTCTCTTTGTGATTAGTCTCACTTGTGCTAGGGTTTCTGATCTCTGGATCTGCTTGTATTGCTGCATCTGCTCTGAGGTTCCTTTGACTTGGGCTTAATCTGAGCGTTGGAATTAAGGGTTTGATTGATGATCTCAATGATTTTAAGTTCTTTTACTGGAAAACTCATCCTAGCCTTTATGAGCTACGTAACCCTACCAGCGCAGGCATCTTTTCTTCCCCGGAAATCACTGATACACTGTTCGTTCAAGGCAAAGGTGAGGTCATACAGTGCTCCAAAGCAAAGGCCAGAGCCGGGTCCCAGGAAGAAGCTATCGCCGCACACGCTCTTAGCAGGAGTAACGGGTGCATTGGACCCACCGGAATTTACAAACCGAGGGGTGCTCTGTGCGGTGGAGAACCTACATTCGTCGCTGGTGAAGCTCCAGTCGAAGTCCTGAAAATTACGGCAATCCAGTATAGAGAGACGAACAGGAATCTGGCATGGAAGGGGAGAGGAGACCGTTTGATAAGTTGGGTCTTCGCCGCACTCCGACATTGAGGTGTTGGTTCTACGGGATCTCGACTTGGGTCTTACTGTGTCGATTTCGACAATCTTTGGGCTCTCTTCGAAGGTGTTGATGGCAGGATCAATAGATTCCGATAGCCTCCGACTGTGAAAAGATGCAGTGTGCTCGCTTCTTGTCTCGTCGAATCTTTCCTGAAAATGAGAAGACACGAGAATTGAGAAGAAATGCTTACTCATGTACCAATTTGTGCTAACAGTGTTGGACTTTGTAAATCAAAACTCCCCCCAAGATTCTTACAATAGATTTGCGCGGTGGTCGGGTTTGTGGCTGAGATGTGTGCTCTCTGTTGTGGAGAGTACGAGCTTTCTGGGATCGGACGGTGGCCTGAACTCTTATAAGAGCTTGCATATTGTGAAGAGTCGCAGCAGCTTGTTTACGAACGAGATAACCTCTAACAAGTGCCTGTAACTTAACCAGACCCTTTAAAGCTCGAAGAGCCTTTCTTGCCTGAAACAGTTTCGAACATAAACAAATGATGAACTCTGATGAAATCTAATTACTGAAGTAGGCTAGGAGAAAAATAAGTAGAGAATTAGCCACGAGTGCTTTAACAGATTAAAGGAATGAAGATCAGTCAAATATGGTCGGATTAGTTGCGACCAAGTGAGCAAACGAAAGTAATACAGGAAAATGAAATCAATCAGCCCAAACAACTTCAAAACTCGGAATTAAAGTCAAAGAAGAAGAGAACAATAAAAAAAGCAGATAAATGAAGAACTGGGCAATTTACAAGTTCAAACAAAGAAGAGTGTGCCTAAATAGACATTCTCATCTCCTTTGCCCGTAAGGCACAATTTGGAAGGAGTACAAATGTAAATTTATAAGTATAAATGTAAATTTATAGAGTGCAAATGCATATAAACTAATACAAAATATAAGGTTTTACATTAGAAATTTGCATTTGTACTCCTTTAAACTGAGCCTTTGAAAGCAATACAAATGCAAATATATACAGCGTACATACAAAATAATACAAAATATTGCATTTGTACTCCTTTCAAACTCAGCCTAAGTAATTAATACAACATGTTCGATTATTATTTATTATCCCCTTTTCGAGTTAGTAATGCAGCTTTTTCCCGGCCGGCAGTGGAGGGGGAGAAATAGAAGGAAACCGGAACTAGAATCGTAAGACAGTGGAGAAATAAGTGGAGTCATTATCTGAAGATGGATATCAGGGTTAAATAAAGGGATCAGTCGTTGATAATCAGGTGGCTTGAAGCATCGACAATTGACAGTTTTGAGTCAAAAGGCCAAAATAATTCTCAAACAGCTGGTTCTGTTTCATCCTATGTAGTTGCGGAAAAAAAAAATTAAAACTTTTAAATCTCTACAATAATTAAAGCAGGCAACACCACCCTTGTAACATCCAAATGTCTAGTTATGATTTTAAAATAACCAAAGGAATGATCTTCCTGGTTTTAGTACTGGGTAATTTAGAAACTCGCAGGAGAGTGAGTTTTCTGGAGGCAAAAAGAGGAGCTACGATAGCTCACCCTGTTTCTTTTAATAATGTTTCTCTTATAGTTATTTCTGTTCTACTACTATACAAAACTCATTTAATTTTGATTGCAAATCTAATAAAAAATGTCATTAGATATATTATAAAGTCTCTTTTTATGTTTCTATTCCACTGGTTCAATTTGTGGTAAAAAGAAATGATTGATTATAGTTGAATCAAGTGTCTTATACCTTAGTAATAGATTTTAGTGCATTAGATTTTTTTTTTTTTTTGTTTAGCTTCAAAATTCAGCCAAATTACATTTCTCTCAGGTTAGTAGAGATGGAAAATGGGCTGAAGTTGCATCCGCATTGAAGTTGACTAACAGAGATGCAGATATTTATTGTCTTCAACTTCACGATATTTATAAACATATCCTTTATCGATTTGAGCTGATCTGCTTATTAGAGATGCTTCGGAAGTCATCCGGAACTTATGGTACGTAAAAATGCAAAGTCCAGTCCTATTCTTTCAGAAGAGCCAAATATCAGGACAGTGGTCTGAACATCAGATTTTGTTTTTACACTATTGAGGTCCCATCTATCTTGTGGCTTCGTTTTTTTTTTTTTTTCTTGGATGTAAAGAACTTTCTGCAAATACCCTTTCTATTTTATTCGAAATGCTGCTTTTCGCAGGAGCTGTTGATGGATCCAGCCCCATCAATGAAGCCTCTGGTCAACTCTCTGGTTTTCTCTTCTCTTCTCTTCTCTTTCTTTCATCAAAGGCTCCTTTGTGTTCTCATTTTCATCTTTATTTGCTTATGCATTTACTATTTTCTCAGTAGATCCCGGGGCCCAACTAGGTAAGACTGTTATAGGCATGGTTGAAACTGAATTTAACAGCGGCTATGATGATATGTTATGTTATGGTTATGGGTATGACTGGTCCAAAGTGACCATTCTCAGATGAGGAGAATTGTAAATGGTGTTGTTTTTTACTAACAATCCGTGCTTTTTTTTGCACAAAAAAAGAGATGTATTTATATATTAAAGGTTACATTGCTGTGATTGTTTGGAATTATAGTGCAAACTAAACTGACCCTTACAAGATATATGGGCTGTTTGGTTATGCTGCTTTACAATATATATAAATTTTATATATTCAAATGATTCTATTAGACGCCTCAGATGACTTCTATGTAGCTGCTCAAACCAGTAGGATACTCGGTCAGTGGTTGCAAATTAGTGTTGCATTTTCTGAATATACCAAAAGCTGTGAGATGCCATTGGAGAGTGCCATATGTAGACCGCCTAGCAGGGCTCGAATTTCGGCATCATAGCTGGTAAGTGCCCAAGAAGGTCTGCTTTCAGCAATGGTGTACTGCTCATGGGGATTTTGGAGGACGAACCCTCATCCTGCATTACTTGGATCTGAATCAAAAGAGCCATCAGTAAACAAAGTGGGAAGATTATTATGTTGTGGCTGACGTTGATAGTGTTGCAAAGGTTGGGGAGATGGATGCTCCATGTGATGCTTTAGCACTGAGTTTACCACTTGTATGGGATGTTGCTTGTCATTCTCAAAAATCTGTGTTGAGCACGAGATATGAGACTAGAGTTGCGGGTGGTCAAAAATCATCATTGGGAGCATATTGTTGGGAAGCGGGATCTGCTCCTCACAAACGGGCACTTCACAGGCACATCCACCGTGCATTGGGAATATCTCCCATGAATAATAACTAACAAGTACAAGAGATGTTCTCAATGCATGGTTAGATGTGCGTGTGAGGAGCAGATCTGGTCTCTACTATTGGTTATTTTCTTCAGCGTCTTTGTAAGGAAATATAAGACAAAAAATTTAAAAAAAAATCAAAAATAAGAAAAATAGAATAAACAAATGGGGTTCTATAGGAAAATAACGAAAACAATAATATAAAAATAAAATAAATATAATTAGGAGGGCAATCATTGCTCCATGAAATGAAGAAGTTGAAGACATAAATTAAAATTCATACATTCTAGAACTTTTACCTAGCAATGTTCGTACATATCAAAGTGCAAACTTATATCAATATAAAATTTAGATTATATTTTTACAAAAAAAACTAAAAATAAAATTATTACTGTAAGTTTGATCAAAATGAATAAACAATTAAGAAATTCAAACAACAAAAAATTGCTACTTCATCAGCCCAAAAAATATCATTAGAAAAATATACAAGCCTTGTCGTATTCAAAACATTAATACAACAAAAAAAACAATCAAAAAATAAGATACCATATCTTTGCATGTATCACATTTATTGATGTTGACTATGGATTTTGGTGCAAGGCTTGCAAAATTGCAAAAAGAAAGCAATTGAATCAAGTGTAATTTTTAGTTGTCCAAACTGTCAACAAGAAAATATCAATACAACCGCATTCAAAATAACAACTATCTTCTTAATATGTCTAAATTATGTCACACTAACACTAATGTTTAATTGTAGGGTACAAAGTATCCATCACTTTTCAGGATCCAACACATGCATTTTCAATATCATATATATTCAATAACTTCATAATTTGGTATACTGCCTAAATTAATATAATAATAGTTTTAAATTCCATCTTACTCAAGTACACAACCAATCAAAGATGAAGGAAAAAGCAAAAAGGGAAATCAATACTTGAATAATCATCAGATCCACAAACTCAACAAACAAATTTCAAACTACTCTTATGTAACAAATTAAAATCTCTCTTTCTCCCTCTATCTCTCTCTCTATCTATCTATCTACCAGTAATGTTATATATGACTACATCAACCAAATATAATTAATATCTCCCAAAATCTCTTACATTAAATTTAATTGCTCAATTAATAGTGAAGGAATGAATTAAATATATATATAGAAATATAGAAGCCCGTCTAAAGCCCAAATGTGTTTCCTTAAATAATTACTCCCACCAGGCCACCATCCTTGGGCAAGTATAGACACACTGTCCCGTATACAAGTAAAAAAAAATCATTTGTTTTTCAACCCTTTTGGACAGATAAAGAAGATTGTGAACATATTGTTGAACAGAATTGATCAGCTAGCTAACGTGAATGGTAATGCAGCTTCTATTCTAATGTGGTGGTTTCTAAACTTGGGAAGGTGAAAGACAACCTGAGCCTCAGATGGGATAAAGAGTCTTTTGTTAAAACTTTACAGCTGCAACTAGAGAAACCATACGTACTCCAACAACCATGCACAAAGCATTCAATGTATTGAACAACAGATGGAAGAGTGGGTGAAACGCGAGGAGCAGATGTACGTGGTTGCTGAAAGATGGCGACATGCATAATGGTTAAACAGCGCCGAAAATGGAACAGTATCGAATGGTTGAAGGATGCATGCAGAAGGGACGGAACTGACTACACCAGACGCTATACGTCATGATTCATGAACTACTACAATAAAAAGCAGCAGGGGCAGATGCATTAATTCTTCTTCCAGAAATACTGGGCAACAGTACGTGCAGTATGATGTGGTTGCATTTGTGCAGGAATTCTAATCGGCAACAAAGAAAATGCTCAAGCTCTCCCTGTTTACCAAATGATGATCATGGGTCTTCTAGGGCAAGATTGTCTGAGCACAGTCTGCTGGAATTTAACGATGAACCTCCGGATTTGGATAAAAAAAATTATTTTGCACTCATCCTTCCCCAGAGGAGCTTTGTAACCTCTCTATGTAAGCAATGAAATTAAGTTTTTTGATTTGCCGAACCCAAAACATATACAATTAATTCAGCCTCGGATCAGATAGACTTGACTTGAAGAACTAGCTAGAGACATGAAAACGCGCGCTTGAATGATCGTAACATCCACTTTAGCAACTTTAATTTAAGGAAATGAATTTTCATTTCCAAAATGGATCATCATTCATTTAGACGCCCTTGGGAGTTGGGAACTATATAAAGCTGAATAATGAAAATTTTGCCTTGGTGTTGAAGAGACATTAAAAATATTACCCAGTATATGATTCTCACATGAATCAAAATAAACATTTATTTAATAAATGAATTAACCAAATAGCGTTTCAAATTCTATCGAGGAAAGGACCTATGTTATACTGAATTAACACCGTTTTTTACGATAATAGCACCATTTAAGTGCTTTCCGACCCACTTGTCATTTCCAGTTTATTACTACAAAATGCACAAATCTATTTGGTAAAGGAAGTTTCCAAATTCTGATAATCGATGATTCCTATTGGACAGTTTTTGTATGCCCTTAGCTTCAATCAATTCTGATGTATTTTTTATATTTAATGTAAATAAATGAAGTACATGTTTGATTTATGTTCAGTGGTATGCTTCTATGTAAGACCCTAAAACTGGACACTTAATGAGGCTTGTGTTGGTTTTGAATGTTTACAGCCGTTGGATAAGTCTTGGGAGATTTATCCTGCCAAGGCTGACACTGGTGTGCTGCCAACTGTTGGGGTGGCTTCTCTCAGCCGTCAGGGTGAGATCCAAGGCACATGCAGTGTGGGATTAATTGAACCCTCGAACCGGACCCGATTTTCTGTATTGCCCTGCACCTTGGAGATTGATGGGCAAAACTGGAAAGTTACACCCGACCCCTACACCCGATTATGGTACTACACTAGGTGTCGGATGAGGCTGTCTTTGATATGCCAATCAATGAGATCCTTAGCGGGAGTCAAAACCTAGGTATGTTGGGACAGTTTGAGAATTCATCTGAGTGGGTGATCATAGTGACGGGATCGACCCCTTTGTCGAACAAAGGTAATGATCGAGAATGCACTCTCTCTGATGGAAACCAAACTGCCGGCAATTGATTTCAATCATTGGAATTTTGTTTTGCAAAATTATATATATGATATATATTTAAGTATGGTTTCAAAATGTTTGCAAATGGTTTTAATTCCCAGGATCCATGTGAGTAGAGAGTGCAGCATTGTTCCTTGCAGCCAAGGGAGAGGTCATCTCTTGTTGGGCAGTGCTTGATCTTTATGGACTGAGAGGTTAAGTGTAAGGCCATTTGGGATAATACCTTATGGGTTAATCTTGCACCTGCCCACAATCCCTAGGTTTTATAAGATGGCTTGGCCCAGGGACCACTTAGTGTAAGTGTTGGGCCCATAGGGTCCATATGATGGGCTCAGGGGTTCAYTGGGCTTTCCAGTGAATTCGGCTAGGCCTTGTAATAAAGGCTAGGCCGAACCCATGTGGCTGGTGTGTAGATCAATGCTTGAGTCCCACGCCATACAAAGAAACCCAACTGAGCAGCAGATTGGAAACTAATTGAGCACTGATTACTTAATGGGCCAAAAGCCCATTTCGAACTGGGCTTATATGATCACCCACTTATGGGGCGGATCTGAGATTAGGGTTAACTGATAGGATAGGGTTTTAACCCTATCCACTCTTAGAGACCATATTCAAATATGATTTGAATCTGGTAACCTCCTGATAAGATCAGGAGATGGCTAACCTAATCTACAGATAGGATTAAGATTATCCCCATCCAAATACAGATTTGGATTGGGATAACTCCTAATAGGATTAAGGGATTCTTAATCAACAAAAAAAGAGGAAACCCTATCAAGAATTATTAGAATTCGAACCTAGGGTTTTTAGAGATTTTTTTCTGAAAGACAGAGATAGGATCTCATTCTCTCTAAGCTGAAAACTGCTTCTACGCCAATTCAGCATGAGGGAACTCCTCCAGCCGCCACCACCAATTGCATAGTTCGATCTTCACTGAGAAGGGAATCAAGAAATCGGTTCTTGATATCAGTTTTTCCTGAAGAACTGATCGAGTTCGGTGCTCATTGTTTCTAGAGGATTCTTCTAAAGAATTTGGTGTGTAAGACGCAATCTGTTGGTTCCGTTCCACAGTTGTTGTGTCATCTTCAGCAGGAGCGGATCTTGGTGTCTTCTCTGGGCGTGAACACCAACTTTGGGAGATATTATTTCTCTGGATCAGGTATAATCCCTCCCTTGTCTTTTGGTTCAGATCTGGTTCGGTTATGGTTCAAATAGGATCCTTGAATTTTGATTCTAAAATTAGAGAATATGATTCCCAATTGGAAGAAAGTGGGAAATTTTTGAAATTCGCCCTACCCTATTCCGCAATCTTTGGCGTCCATACTGATGTAGCACAATCCGGTCACTCCTAGCTGGCACTCGTGTGGTTCCTAGAAGACACCTAAGATGAGGAAGAATAAGAAGAATCCCTTAGGGGGCGGCCCGGCGGGGACACTCCGATGCTTAACTCAATACTCGGTAGAAGCAAAGAAGAGGTGGAAGGCTAAGAGTGTGGATAGCGCGTTACCACTATATTCAAGAGGTCTCAGATCCCAGAAGAAAAGCTCTCTTCTGCCCTGAGGGATTTTATAGGGACACTCACACTAGGTCAGGCATAACCGCCATTGGGCCTCTATCGCAGCCGTTACCTGCCAGGGCTATGCAGGTGGCCATTGTGGTGTACGCCTCGCCTGGGTGAGTGACACGTTTCCAAAGTGGCAGGTACGCCTTTACCTGCCTAGAGACATGACGCAGACTGTTGAAAGGACTGGGACTGCGCCATCAGTAGAGGATATGGTGCAGTCTGACCGGTACGGTCTGTCAGTCGGAAGCTTCCTGAAGAGTGCTAGTGTGGCTCGTTCGTGAACTACTTTGCGGCGAGCTTGGAGCACTCCAGGATTATCCTTAGTGGAATTGGTCCTCGTAATGACTTGTCTGCTAGGGAACTCGGGCGAGCTAATAACTTTAGCTCGCGAGCTACAATTGCCTCGGAGTATCTCTTCAAAGATAGCCCAGGGAGCCCGGAGTTCACTTCTCAGCGGACTCCTCCCCTTGAGCTGTAACGTAGCGGACTGCTTCGTGGGCCCGTCACTTGGTCGCACCGGGCTTCAATGCTGGGTTGTTGCTCACGCCAAGTCAGCGTCTATGTGTCACCGTTTCATAGGTTGGGTCAAATCATTCTTCATCAATTGCCCCCCACTCCTCGAGCTAAGAGTATTGTCTTAGCGCGGGGAGTTTATGAAGTGCGATGGACTGATTTGACCGAAATTCAAACTTGATTGACTGTCCTCCTTAAATGCGTTTGTGGGAATCAAGAGATTTTCTGACCTTCTTGACTTTTCGGATTCCGAAAACGTGCTAAGCTGGCTTTTAACTCCGAACGTCGTTCAGCTGTGACTACCTTAATTATGGAAGACGTGCCACCAATCGCCTTCGGTTTTCAGAAGGCGTGCGGTCGGGATGCCTGCGGGCCATTGGATCTGCTTTTATCTGGGCCGTCAGTTTGAAAGGGTGAAGGCTATAAATAGGAGGCCCCCTCGGGCCTCATTTTCTCCCATGCCATCTTTGTTGTCTTTGGATTCTGAGGTCGCGCACTTTATCTAGCCTACTCAAATTCCTCAGCTTGCTTCGTTCCGTCTCCTTTGGTGAGTCCCAATCGGTGTCAGCCATGTCTGGGTACCCATACCACACCTATCACAGGGGCGATAGCCAAAATGATGATGCTCCCTCGAGCTCGGGGGGAGCCTGGGAGTAGATCCCAGAGGCTCGGGAAGCCTCTGGCGACATAGCATCTACTTCTAGGGGGAGGGAGCCTGATACCTTTGGCCCTTCCTTGATGACGGCGGAGAGACTCATGTCTCTGATCCGCTACTTTCGCCTCCCTGGGGACCTGGTTTATAGCCTCCCTACTGGCAACTTCCCTTGGGAGCATGGTCCTAATGACATAGTAATCTTTCAGGAACAGCTCGAGGCTGGCTTGCGTCTTCCCCAGCACCCCTTGATAGTGGAGGTGTTAAATCACTTTAACATCACCATTGACCAGCTTCATCCCAACACCATTCAAAACATGGTTGGGACTATATCCCTGTGTTACGAGTACTGCCTTCCTTTGGACCTTGATATTTTTGCCTCTATCTTATGTATAAAGAACGCTATTCCTAGGGTTCTTCCGGAGAGGCGCTTTTATTACCTCTCTCCCCGTCGCGGCTATAAGCTCTTGTACGAGCTGCCGTATAAGATTCCTGCCTGGAAGCGGGATTACTTTGTGGTCTGTAACCCTGAGGGGTGGCCCTTCCCAACTGCTTGGAGGGGCACCATCCAGGACCCTGGGGCTGAGTTGGACCCTGAAATTCGGAAAACGATGCTGTCCTGGGCGTCGGTAAGCTTCCTTTGCTCGGACTACTTGGCCGAGGAGAAGCTCGCGCAGGCAAGCTTGAGCCCGGGTAGATTGCCTTTTTAGGTCGCGTAGTGCCTTGTGACAATATTGTGCCCACATGTATTTTGTTTCTTGCCAGACTAATATCTTGTGGTCTTTTGGCAGCCATCATGTCTAGTGCCGATTCGCGTCGTCTTCTCTCGAGCAGCCAGAGGCACCATGCGAAGAGGATGCACCCCGACCAGACCCCCCCTTCAGGAAGTACTGAGTTCGGGTCTGCCGAGCCGGTTCTACCCTCTCCTCCGCCCGAGACTCCGATGCCCCCACCTGAGGGGACTAGTGGGATTAACCTTGGGGGGAACGAGCTCCCTCAGCCGGGGGAGGCTCCCTGTAATCCCCTCCAGCCACGTCCTTACCCTCGGTTCCCAGTAGGAAAATGTAAAGGGGTAAATGATTATCTTGTGGCTCACCAGAGGAGCCGGAAGGCGATTACTAATGACGAGGTCGCTCAGTGGGGAAATATGGAGCCCGGGGACCTCTTCGCGTTCGCCTCTGCCCATTGCATGATGGTAAGTGACCCTTTTCCCTTTTCCTCTCTTGTTTTGCTTTTCTCCACTGTCCACTGATCTTCTCTTCCATCGGCAGGTGAATTCCGCCATCCATGTCATGGCTCCTCAGATGCACATCCATCACGTCGACACCCTCGACCAGCGGGCTACTAACAAGAAGCTCCATGGCGAGCTCGACCGGATCCGAGGCGAGCTCCATCACACCCGCAAGGGAAGCGAGTCTCAGGAGCTGCTCGTCCACGACCAGAAGGCTCAAATCACCCGGCTTTCTGAAGAGAGTATGCGTTACAAGGAGGAATCGTCGAGGATGGCGGCGGAGAGGGAGCTCCTCAGGCAGTAGGTGCGGGACTTGGAGTCCACTCTTCTAAATCGGACTCGGAACTTTGATCAGATGGTGGAGGCTGAGCGAGAGAAAGCGGTTTGGAATTTTAAAGACTCCTAGGAATTCCAGGACCTCCAGGCGGAGTATGGTTCGGGTTTGTACCGCTCTAGGTTTAAGCTTTTCCAGTGGCTGGTTCGGAAGAAGTTCTCCGAACTCAACCTCAACGGCATTACTATGAAGGGTCTGTCTCCTGAGGCGGCAGAGGAAGAGGAGCCTGACTTCCTAGAGGATGAGGAGGCGGATCCTTGAGGTGGCGTTTCTCTGGACTTCTGGTGGCTTCCAGGTGTCATAAACCCGGTCTTTCACAAGTCTTTGGTTGGGCGGTTGTGCCCTGTGGTAATCAGACTTTCTCGAGCTGTAAAGCTCGGTTATTGCACTGTTACTTTCCTTTTTTTTTGTAGTGATAATGAATGTTCTTTCCTTCTTCTTCCAAGTATGATGGGTTCTTTGTATCTTTGCTAAGGTGATTCTCGATGCCTAAGCTACTAGAGCTATTTACCCGAAATAAGGCATCTCCATGGTGCACGACAAGTCGATTGCCACGTATACCCGAACTATTTGTCCGTCAGTTATTCTTTACTTCGATCATTGTACTAGGACAAGCTACGTTTGGTGGGGTTTAAGCCCGCGCTGCTTACACTCCTCACCTTGACAAGCTATCATGGGGACGACTAGGTCTGACTGCGCCGAAATCGTGTTAGCTCAGCATTCTTTGCCCTTAGGCTCTGGGGGTGACTTATAGTCTACTTTTGAGGTTTGCCCGTGCCTCAAAGGCGATCGAGTCTTATTGCACCGAGATCGTGGCCTACTCGGTTGTTACAGATAGTATTGTCTTAAGTTGACAATATTCCATGCCTGAGGTACTTGTTTCCCTTCGAGGGTCTCGAGCTCGTACGTTCCTTTCCCGAGCACTCGCTTTACTCGGTAGGAACCTTCCCAGTTGGACCCGAGCTTGCCAGCGCTGGGCTCAGGTACCATAACTTTACGAAGGACCAGGTCGCCAACGCGGAGGTTCCGCCTCTTGACCTTGGCGTTATAGTACCGAGCTACTCTCTGCTGGTAGGTTGTGGTCCTGATGTACGCGAGGTCCCTTACTTTGTCGAGTAGATCAAGGTTGGTACGTAGCTCATCTTCGTTCGTTTGATCACTGTATGCTTCTAGCCGCAGCATAGATACTTCGATCTCTACAGAGATTACTGCTAAAGGTGTCGTAGGTGAGATTGAAGGGTGTTTCTCTCATGGCAGTCTTCTCCGTGGTCCGGTATGCCCATAGAACACTGGGTAGTTCATCTGCCCCAATCCTTTACCTCGGTCCAACCGTGCCTTTAATCCGCAGAAAATGGCTCTATTCGTGACTTCTGCCTGACCGTTTGCTTGAGGGTGTGCGACTGAAGTAAAGTTCTGTTGGATTCCCATGTCTTGGCACCAGTCTTAGAATTTGATGTCTTCGAACTATTTGTCGTTATCGGAAATCAATACCCGAGGTAATCTGAAGCGGCACACGATGTTTTTCCAAAAGAAGTTTTGAACATTTCGGGCTGTGATCGTTACGAGGGGTTCGGCTTCTACCCACTTGGTAAAATAATCCACTACTACCACTAAGAACTTCCTTCCACCCGTTGCTGACGGGAATGGCCCGAGTAGATCGATGCCCCACTGTGCAAAGGGCCACGAGCTGGTAAGATACTTGAGGTCGGCAGCGGGTTGGTGGTGAATATTGGCATGTCTCTGGCATTTGTCACATTTTCTAACGAGCTCAATAGCACCTGCCTTCATTGTTGGCCAATAATACCCCTGTCGAAATGCTTTCTGGGCAAGGGTCCTGCCCCCCAAGTGCCGCCGCACAACCCCTCATGAGTGTCGTGGAGTACGAGCTCGGCTTCGGTAGGCCGCAAGCAACGCAGATAGGGAAACGTGTATGATCTCCTGTACAGTCGTTCGTCTATCATGACGTATTTGGCTGTCTAGCATTGCACCCTTCTAGCTGCATTGCAATCTGCAGGGAGGGTCCCGTGTAGCAAGAAGCTCGCGAGCGGGTCAATCCAGCTCGGCTCTGCTTGAACAACGGGAGCGACCTTCTCTGCCCCATAAGAATGCTAGGCCGAGACAGGTCCTCTATGTACACGGTTCTCTTGGTGATGTCGCTAGTGCTGGCTAACCTGGACAGGGCGTCGACCTCAGCGTTCTCAGACCGAGGGATTTGTCTGATGAAGTGTGACTGGAAGTCGAGTAGGGCTTCTCTGACTTTGGCTAAGTAGGCGACCATGGTCGGCTCGTGAGCTTCATATTCGCCAATGACCTGGTTGACCACAAGTTGGGAGTCGTTGCAGATCACGATGTGCTTGGCTTTTACTTCTCTGGCTAAGGCTAGTCCAGCTATCAACGCCTCGTACTTTGCTTCATTGTTAGATGTCGCAAACTCGAAGCGTAGCGTGTACTCTATTTTCGTACCGCTTGGGCCGTGCAGAACTATTCCAACACCGCTGCCCAATTGGTTCGAGGAGCCATCTACATGAAGAATCCAGGGCTCCTCATCCCAGCTCACACTTGGCCTAACTAGGAGAGATGCCACACTGGCTGCTACCTCACGGGGCTCGGACTGAACCGGCCTGGGAGCTTCGAGCTCACCCGAACTGGGGACCTCGTGATCAACCGGCCTAGGAACCTCGGAGCTGAACATGCACTCGGCGATGAAATCTACTAAGGCTTGAGCCTTAATGGCAATTCGTGGCTTGTATTGGAGGTCATACTCGTTAAGCTCAACAGCCCACTTTGTTAACCGACCAGAGACCTCGGGCTTAAGCAAGACTTGCCTCAGAGGTTTATCGGTGAGGACGATAACAGTATGAGCTTGGAAGTACGGGCGGAGCTTCCGAGCTGCGATTATCAATGTGTATGCTAGCTTTTCCATCTCCGGGTATCTCATCTCTGCTCCCTGCAATACTTTACTAACATAATAGATGGGTCATTGGACCCGATCTACTTCCTCCATTAGTACCGAATTAACCACTTCGTCGCTCGCCGAGAGGTACAGTTCTAAAACATCGCCCTCCTCGGGCTGGGTTAAGGTCGACACACTAGTGAGGTATTTCTTGAGCTCATCGAACGTGACCTGGCAGTCTTGGGTGCATTCAAACCCTTTGCTCTTAATTGCCTTAAAGAACGGCAAATAACGGTCCGCCGATTTGGACATGAAGTGGCTCAGGGCGGCTATGCGGCCATTCAACTTCTGAACCTCCTTCAACTTCCAGGGTGGTCTCATATCTAAAATGGCCTTAATCTTATCTGGGTTGGCTTCAATGCCGCATCGGTTAACGATGTATCCTAGGAACTTGCCTGAGGTCACACCGAATACACACTTGTTTGGGTTCAGTCTCATATTAAACTTACGTAGAATTTCAAAAACAGAATGCAAACCTTGAATTAATTCATGTGAGAATTGAGTTTTGACGACCATGTCGTCTACATAGCATTCTACTTTTCTGTCGATTAACGGCGCAAACAATTTATTTACAAGCCTTTGAAAGGTTGCCCCTGTGTTTTTCAACCCGAAGGGCATAACCATGTAATAGTATAGGCCGAATTCCGTGATGAAGGCAGTCTTTTCTTCGTCCGTTGGGTCCATCTTGATTTGGTTATAGCCCGAATAGGCATCCAAGAAACTTAGCAACTCGCGCCCTGAGGTCGCATCCACCAAGCGGTCGATTCTGGGGAGCGGGAAGCAGTCCTTTGGGCAAGCCCGGTTCAGGTCGGTGTAGTCGACGCACATGCGCCACTTACCTTTGGCCTTCTTTACCAGGACAGGGTTGGTTACCCAGCTCGGGTAGTGGACTTCTCTTATGAAGTCAGCTGCGAGGAGCTTTTCAACATTCTCGTCGACCGCTTTCCACCGCTCCGGGGTTAGGTTGCGTTTCTTCTGTCTAACGGGCCTAACTACAGGATCAGTATTCAGCTTGTGAGTTATGAGTTCGGGGTGTATACCGGGCATCTCTACCGCGAACCATGCAAAAATATCTAAATTTTGAAGTAAAAAGCTTACCAGTTCGGATCATAGGGGCTCCTAGACGGAAGCGCCGATCTGAAGCGTCTGAGCCGGGTCTGCCGCTGAGGTCGGGACTATGACTATTTCTTCCGTGGGCGCGGCTCGCTCTTTGCCTTTCTCCGTGGGCGGCTCCAGTTCGAGGTCATCGGCCACCTTGGTTTTCCCCTTCAGGGCGGCAACATTGCACTTGCGGGACTCGAGCTGGTCACCCCGCGCTACCCCCACACCGAAGTCTATTGGGAACTTCATAGCCAAATGGTAAGTGGAGACCATCGCCTGTAGGACATGGGTGATCGATCGACCTATTATGGCATTGTAGGGGGAGGGGGTCGCGACCACCAGGAAGTCGTGTTTGAATTTGACCATGCAAGGCCATGTGCCGACTTCCACAGGTATTGTTATTTTCCCAAGGGGGCGGACTTCTTCTCCGCTGAAGCCCACCAAAGGAGTGTATGTAAGCTTCAAGTCGCCTCTCTACAACTGAAGCTGGTCAAATGCAGCTTTGAAGAGGATGTCGGCTGAGCTGCTTGAGTCGACGAGTACGCGCCTGACCTCGAAGTCGTTGATTCTTAGCTTTATTACGAGCGTGTCATCGTGGGGATAGTGGACCCCTTGCGCATCATCTTTGTGAAGAAAATTGGCTCTTCTGTCCTCAGCTGCCACTGAAGTGCAACCCGCAACGATCGAACCTCCCACTATCACGTGGATGGTCCCCCGAACTGGCCTCTCTTCCGGAGGCTACCTCTACAGTTGTTCGGCTGGCCTGTTGCTGGACTCGAGAGCATCCTTACCGTGCTCCCCTTGCCGACCTGTTTTATTACTATTGTTATTATATTGTACAAAGTTTCTCAGATATCCGCGACAGATGAGCTCCTCTATCTCGTCGCGAAGGTTTTTACAACTCTCGGTACTGTGACCGTGATCTTTGTGAAAACTGTAATACAAATTCTTATTTCTTTCATTGGGATTCCCCCTCAGAGGGGGTGGCCACTTCACGTACAGAGCGTCCTTGATCGCCATCAGGATTTCAGCCTGCTTCGCGTTCAGTGGGGTGTAATCAACTCGGTCCGCAACAGGAGCTCAGGACAATTGACCCGGCTTTGTCCCTCGAACTGTATCCTTTTTCTTTCGGTTGTCCCCTTGACTGGAAGGCTCTCCTTCTCTCTTTCTTTTTTTGGGCGCGCCCTCGCCCTTCTGGTTGATCTCCTCTTCGGTGGCTATGAACCTGTCCGCAAGCTTCAGAAACTCAGTTATGGTCGCTGGCTGGTTGACGACCATGTGCCATTTGAACTCTTTGTGTGTCACGCCTTTCTTGGCTATTGCAAGGTGTGCGGTGGGGTCCAGGCGCGGTATCTGCATACAAGCATCATTGAACCGCTTGATATAGCCCCGGATGGACTCTCCCTCTCTTAGCACTATGCTGAGGAGGCTTTCTTCAGTTCGCGGGCACCGTTTGCTGGTGACGAAGTGGGACGTGAAGGCTTATGCGAACTGCGCCCAACTTCTTATCGACCCAGGTGCCAAGTTCTGGTACCACGTGCGGACTGCTCCTTTAAAAGTAGTGGAGAAGGCCACGCACATGCACGACTCACTGGCTCTCGCCAAGTGCATTTGTGACTGAAAGGCATCTACGTGATCATTTGGGTCAAACGACCCGTCATACTTGTCATTTGGGCTCAGCGTTCGTGCTGCTCACCTCTGCGCTGTCCGAAATGGTTTGTGCAGTAAGTAGCCCGGTCCGCTGGCGATGGCTGCGGACAGAGGGATCTTGCTTGGTCTGTTGCCAGGATCTCGAACCGGTTCTCAAGGTTCGGGGTTTCAAACTTCGACTGCCGAGGTGATGTAGACCTGGCGAGTTGGGGTCCTCCCGACCTGTCCGCCTGCGGCGAGACCGAGGCAGCTGGTCTCTCTCGTCTACCGTGGGGGGAGGCCTGGTTTTGGGGGGGCTCACCCTGGCTAGAGGGGCGCTCGTCCTGGCGGTGAGACCTAGCTTGCTACGAGGCTAGGTGCCGAGGCGGGAACTRCGGCTGCTGAAGCTGAGGTTGAGGCAGCTGGGGGAACTACTGCTGATACTGATACTGGGAAACCTGGTGCAGCACATGTTGTTGATAGAGCTGAAGTTGCTGGAATTGTTGCATTTGGGCCTGCATGGCCCGCATGCGTTGCATCAAGTCCTCCAGTTGATTCGGGTTGGCCGCTGGGGGCACGACCGAAGGTTCGGTGAACGTCGCTCCGATTGTAGCAGGGAGTGGGGCGACGATAGGTGCTACTGTAAGAGGTACATTCAAGCTGGGGATTCCGTCCACCGAGAAGGGGACGGTGAACTGTCCTATATAGACAGTAGGAAGCTGGGGTTGTCCTCTGGAGTTATCCATTTCCGTGCTTCGTTCGACGTTGCTAGAGGAAGCCATGAGTGTTGGATTTTTTCAAGGAAGAAAAGAACTGCGAGAATTTAGAGAGAAAGGCCTTTTGAAGTGTTTCCCACAGACGGCGCCAAATGATGTAGCGCAATCCGGTCACTCCTAGCTGGCACTCGTGTAGCTCCTGGAAGACACCTGAGATGAGGAAGAATAAGAAGAATCCATTGGGGGGCTGCCCAGCGGGGACACTCTGATGCTTAAGTCAGTACTCGGTAGAAGCAAGGAAGAGGCGGAAAGCTAAGAGTGTGGATAGCACGTTACCACTATATTCAAGAGGTCTTAGATCCCAGAAGAAAAGCTTTCTTCTGCCCTGAGGGCTTTTATAGGGACACTCACACTAGGTCGGGCATAACCGCCACTGGGCCTCTACCACAGTCGTTACCTGCCAGGGCTGCGCAGGTGGCCGTTGTGGTGTACGCCTCGCCTGGGTGAGTGACACATTTCCAAAGTGGCAGGCACGCCTTTACCTGCCGAGAGACGTAACGTAGACTGTTGAAAGGACTAGGACTATGCCATCAGTAGAGGATATGGTGCAGTCTGACCGGTACGGTCTGTCAGTCGGAAGCTTCCTGAAGAACGCTAGTGCGGCTCGTTCGCGAGCTACTTTGCGACGAGCTTGGAGCACTCCGGGATTATCCTTAGTGGAATTGGTCCTCGTAATGACTTGTCTGCTAGGGAACTCGGGCGAGCTAATAACTTTAGCTCATGAGCTACAGTTGCCTCGGAGTATCTCTTCAAAGATAGCCCGGGGAGCCCGGAGTTCGCTTCTCAGCGGACTATTCCCCTTGAGCTGTAACGTAGCGGACTACATCATGGACCCGTCACTTAGTCGCACCGGGCTTCAACATTGGGTTGTTGCTCACACCGAATCAACGTCTACATGTCACCGTTTCATAGGTTGGGTCAAATCATCCTTCATCACATACGATGGATCCCACCATTCTTTCATTTCCAACTGTTATTCACTTATTCCCTTACTTCTATACCATGCAAAAATGAGCTTATGCGAAAACCTACCAACTCATATTGAGAAAGTATCAACTGCACCAGTTGTCATATCTTTATCAATGGGGTTAAAAGAGTGGAATTAAAAGGAAAAGTTCAACCTAAACGAAAGAGGATCGCTTGCTGGGTAACGATCAATTGCCACATGCTTCCTGTTTATTGGACATGGATATTATTATATATTGCGGTTAACAGTTCCACTATTATATGTTACTAATTAATGAGATTGATTTTAATTAATCTGAACATGAATAAAATATTTTTTCCCTGCATAATAACTATTTGCTAAAATATAATTTGTAATACTAGATAATCTTGTAAAGAAACTTTTTTTTTATTTTTCCTGAATAAAAATCAATTTAGTTTCATAATAGAACCACTTTTTTATTTTTCTTTTTAGTAACTTGTGCCGCAAAAGCAGTGAAGAGGACAGTGTGTAGATGCTCATTTACTACAAACTCAGACCTTATTTCCAAGCTTATTAGCTTTCACGACGAAATTGACTACGAATGATGTTGATGCTATTTGAATTGAGGTGCATAAGTAGCAGATAAGAGTCCTACTAAGCTGGATGAACCAAGATGGGTGTGGTGCGATGGACAAACTGTGCATGACGAGCTAAAGAGAGTCCAACAACCTACAAAAGCCGAAGTCAAAGGCCCTAATGTGGTTTCTTGGGAAAGAGAACTCCAATGTTCAAGGCAACAAGACAGAAAAGATGTCAGTTAGGTCAAGCTGCTAAGAACGTATTGTTTTTAACCGAACAGAGATGAAGAGCAAGAGAGTGAGAAGGCTAGAATGTAGGGAGTGGATTAAGATAATACCTCATGCAACGTGCCTTTAAATATCCATAAGAGGATGTTGTGGTTCTCCTCACTTTTTGGAACACATGGCATGCGTTGGAGTAGCCTTCGATCGAGGCTTTAGGGCAATTCCATGCTCCTTATCGTGGGAGGCCATGCAAAGCCCATCGTTTGCCACATGCCCCTCTTAGTCAAAGGTTCTCAATGTGCATTGTTGCTGTTTCCTCTAATGTACAATGGTGCTCTGCGTTGCCAATCTGGCTGAACTCATGGCCAGGTCTTCGGCCACATCAACCTCCATGTGGTAATTCAACCTGGACGAAATACACCCATCACTAGATAATCTTGTGAAGAAACTTTTTGTTTTTCCTAAATAAACACCAATTTAGTTCATAATGGAATCACTTTTTTTTTTTTGTGAATCAGCAGTTCAGTTATTAACTTGTGATATCATAAATCAATGTTTAAAATATAAAAAACGCATAGCGTATCGAGATATCCCTTGGATACACACATAGAAGAAAAATTACAATATACATAAATATGCATTGATATGCATAGAAATATTATACAAAATTCAATATAACAGAATAATACATCATAGTCAACATACAAGAGCATATAGACAAGGTCTATTAAAATTATAACCACATCAATGTCTAACAATTCAATTCAACACAAAATATTAATGTCTAATAATTGAAGAAAAAACATTTAGTAATGGAAAACATAAACTCAAGCACAAAATCAATGATCCCCTTCAAATACCTAAGTATACACTTAACAAAGCCCCATTGCACATCAATAGGTTTTTGAAGGAACTAGCAGGGTTTATTTACTACAAATGATATCTTAGGCCGAGTGAAGCATATTGCAAAGCACCCACCATGCTACAATACTCTAAAGGATCCAATAGGGGCGAGCCATCGGTCTTCGAGGCTATAGGAGTGGAAACTAGTTTTACACCATCCATCTTGCACTTTAGTAAGAGATCTATTATGTATACTTTTTGAGATAGTTGAATAACATCATCATATCAATGAACTTCAAGATTGACATCATATCAATGAATTTCAAGATTGAGGAGGTAGTGCAAGCATCCCAGGTCTTTGATGGCAAAGGCTTCAACAAGAGAGTAAATTAAGAGAGAGCTATAATAGAATTACCAGTAGCAAGTATATCAACATATACTAAAAGAAAAATAATAGCATCACCATGTTGATATAAAAACAATGATGGATTGGCCTAAGCTAAAACAAATCCCAAATCAAGCAGTTTAACTTGTAGCTAATAAAATCAAGCCTATGGAGCTTGTTTAAGACCACAGAAGGCCTTTTTAAGTTTGCATACATGTTTGTGAAATTGAAGATCAACAAAACCTTTAGGTTGCTTTATATAAAAATTTTCGACAAGATCTTCATGTAAAAAGGCACTAGAGATATCTAATTTCTTTATGGGCCAGTTCCAAGTGAATGCAAGGCTAAGCACAAGCCAAATGGTAGTAAATTTAACAATAGGACTAAAAGTTTCACCAACATCAATCAACCCCAAGTTTCCAATTGAATCCTTGAGAAATAAGCCTGGCCTTGCATGCACTTCTATAGAGAGACATCAACATTATATTTAAGCCATAGACCCATTTAGATCTAACAACATTTATATGTGGGTCATTAGGTAAAATCTCGCAAAACCACTTCCCGTTAGCGCATCAAACTCTTGGCCCATAACCTCACGCCACTTTGGATACTTGATACTGCTTGGGAAAAAGCAAGATGGCTCAATAAGAAGGGATGCAAAGTGAGAAACTAGGGCCTGAGGAAGACGATAACTTGTGGCTATTAAAGCAGTGGCTCAACATGTCCCATCTTGAGACCAAGTAAACATGAGATGGGACCGGACAAGGACAAGTTGAGAGGTATCCATAATGGCTTCTAGAGCACCGGACCGGATCAGACGGTCAGACCGGAAAAACCAGGAACCGATCATCTGATCGATTCCATTTTTCCTCAAAACCGGGAACCGATCAGGAGACCGGTTCCATTTTTCCCCAAAACTGGATATTTGCAAAAAAAACATTGATTTAGTCAGCAAACTGCTGACCCGGGCATTCGAACCATTCAACGGTTTTGACCATTTTTTATTTTTATTTTTTTTTTGTCAAAATGGGCTGATCATTCGGTTCAAATGGTCGGACTATTCGACCTAGGAACTGGACCCCTGACATGTTCCGACCGCCATTTTCAGAAAAAGGATAGAGGATGTATGGGGCCGCACCACATTACCCCTTAATTTTGCTAATGCTCTTCCCCCATTTCTAATAATTCATGACCAACTTCAAATCAAATTATTCAATTGCATTGAACTGACGTGGGATGTTAGTTACGTAGTTGGTGAATGGTGATGCCGTGATGGAACTAAGAGTGCTTTGAGTTGGGACTTGTTGGAGTTAAGATTTTCAACACGAGCAAAGCGAATGGGCACCGAAACACATGCTAACGATCGACTCTTGGGTCCCAAACTCAATACAAGTATACAACCACCAAATTACATGTATGACCTACTTTGCAACTGTGCTTTCACTGCTATATCTAAATCTAAAACATGTATTAAATTGTTCATGCATCGAGTGTGAAGATTTGAGAGTAAACGTTATATTCGCCATCAAATAATAATTCTAGCCCTCCTCCTCCTCCTCCTCCAACTATCTCTCTGCCATCCCAAACCTTCCAAATCTTTAGGCTCTCAGGGTCTCTCAAAATGGGTTTCCATCTTTTCATCTTTCTTGCTCTCCTCACCATCCCCAAATCAGAAGCCACTGCCAACCGGACTGATCTACATGTGGCCATGGCCGAAATGAGATCAAAGTCTTACTATAGTTTCGTAATGCTTCTAGAGTTGCTGCACAGCAATGGTAGCCAACCACAACTAAGTGGGGAAGTAACCTTCTTGATGCCAGAAGACAGAAAACTATCCGAGTTCTCCGTCTCCGTGAGCTCCCTCCGAAATTTCATACTAAGTCATACGATCCCAACCCCTCTCAACTACAACGATTTTCTACATTTCCCTACAGGGACCCTTATCCCATCTGGCATCCAAACCAGGATGATTACTATCCAGAACCACGGCCGGTCGAATTTCTTGGTTAATAACGCCCAAATTGTAGCACCTAATGTTTGCCAAAGCTCTTCCATAAGGTGCCACGGGATCGACAAAGTCATTGAATACTAGGTCTCACCAGATCGTAAAGCAAATATTACAGAATTTCTCTTTTTTGTTTTTTGCTTTTTTTTAATAAAATGTGGTTTTCAATAATCAACGATCAATGAGCCATTATTAGATTAGCATGTGAGAACCATCTTACAGCCAAAGGACTGCAAAAGAAGATATTTGCCATCCCTTGAAGAATTTTGTACAAAACCATGTTCATGTCATGGCACAGTGCATCTGATTATGGACAGCAAGCATTAGCAAAGGCAATTGAAATCCGTCATAATATCAATGGATGAATGCAACCATGTGCATATATAGCTGGGCTGCAATTCGCTTCGGTTCAGCTTCAGTACACTCTTTAAGTCTAGTTTTTACCATACGCACGAGTCAGGACCTATCTTTAGTGCCCCCACTCCAGTCTCCAGGCATGGATGCAAAAACAAAGGGTGAAAGGGACAGTCTTATAATAAATGTTAGAATAATAATTGGAGGCTTGAGTACTACATGTAATGATAAGTGGTTGCGTTTTTCACCATGCTGCATGCCTAAGAACAAAACACAATCCTCAGTTCCCTACCCGAAGTTGGGTTTGTACAGTACGTACCCAATCAAGTCTGAATGCTTCCCACCTCTCTCTCTCCCTCTCTCTGAGTTTACAGTTTACACCACTCTGCTACATATGCTACGAACATGCAAAGCATGCGGATTTACATATGAACGCATGTCTTTAGCTGTACACGAATTATTTGGCTAATGGGTTTCACTACCAACATAACAAGTTCAGACTTCAGAGACCACAAAGCAAAACAACTAGTAGCACAGTAGCACTACATCATCATTCCACTTCGTGCAGAAACAAGGTTAAGTCTTTCAAGGAGCTGCACCAAGAGAATGGTCATTAGGCTGGCCTTCTACCTTTGGAGGCACATTGTACACGTTCTTGAGCAGGTCCTGGATCTTGCAAAGCATCAACATCTGGGAAGGGTCGCCACTCCTTCCACTGCTTTGAGATACCCGTGAACTCTCTTGAAGCTTCATCTTTTCAAACAGGTATTGCTTCTCAGCCTCAGCTTCATTCAACCGGAGTTTCAGATATCTGCTGGCATAATCCTCCTCGGCCTTTTCTGACTTTGCAAGAGCAATCCTCTGGAGCCTCTCACCCTCTCGCCTTGCCTCATTGGCTTTAAGCTGGAACATGTCAGCCTCAGCCTGCTTAAGCCTCACGATGCTCTCTAGCTCATCAATCTGTTGCTTTTTCCGCTGCCTCTCCAAATTCAGCTCCTCCACTTCTCTGGCTTTATCCTCAAGCTCCCGGTCACAGGCCTCAAGAGCTAAACGGGCTTTCTTGAACATTCGCATCTTTTCCTCAGCAACCATTTCCATTTTCCTTATGGCCTCCTGCACTACTTCTGTAATCCGGTTGCATGCTTCCTGTGGGGCTATCAGGCGACCACCTTCTTCTGTTTCGGGGTTTTTCCCCAGGTCTACCTCAAGTTCTGCATGAAGAAAATTAAGATCACAAAATTTGAAACAAAGGAATGAACTTTTTTTATTCAATAGCAGATTGTCTACCTAGAATAGCAGCGCTACATTTTGACCTTGAACAAAGCACTGGATAACCAAACTAAAACAATTATTGGATATTGATATCAGTTTTTAACAAAAGGGTGCCTGAACAAGGTAATTCAGTACACCAAAGTACAGATCTTTTCAATAAAGAAGGTTGTTATTTTGCACTTCTGAAAGAAACTAACTTTAGATGGGGGTATCAACACTTCAACAGGCAAGCTAACTTGAAAAATTATCCACTAGGCTCAGAGCCCCTATTCCAAATCAGACCTTGGGACTGATTCCCTAGTAAAAGCATCAGTATTCCCAAAGATTTCACTATACTTTCATTGCTTCTGTCATCTTAGTAGTAGTAGTAGTAGTAGTAGTAGTAGTAGTAGTAGTAGTAGTACTTGGACAGAATTAGAAACTTAGAAGAGAGAAAAGCATGAGAATGATATTGTGCTTAGAAAAGGAGGACGGTACAATCTTGAGTAGCCACTGTTGTTTGAATAAAAGAAGCTTCCATTTTGTCTTCACTTCCTTCTTATTATGCTTGAGAACCCTATTAGATTTTAATACACACAAGCTATCATCCCAGGCCCTGACAAGATGGTGTAACCACAACTTGAACCCTTCTCAAACCAAAATACCTATATGCATTCCAAACCCAACTTTTACTCAAGCCCATGGCTAGAGAGTTTTGCTTCATACTGTCTTATGGGGAATATGGGGAATTGGAAAGGGAATACTAGATACTCAAAAACAAGCAAAATCCAATTCCAACAGTGATCGATCTTATCATAATTTGAATGGTTTGGTCCAGAAATCAGGGATATTCAAAGGTATTATGATGGATGGGTCTCAAAAGCTGTACCTTAAGACTTCATATAGGATGATGCATCCAGTGGGAGTACCACCAAACTCAATTTTGACATGTGCCCACTGGGGAACCTAGTCATTTTAGCAAAGGAGGTAAAGATGGTAATAACATAATATTATAACTTTCTATGCTTGTTGGTTTTGATGATCCACTGATGGTAATAACTGCTATCTCTACTTCAGAAATTCTGACTGTCTATCTCTATTGACCATAAAATTCATAGAATAAGAGACTTGTAATTGTCATTGGTTGGATGAGATAGTGAACCAGAAGGCCATGGAGGCAATACTTATCATATCAGAGAAATACAGTCTCTACATACCAGGCTTCACCTTAGTGTTGGTGGGTTCTGAAATCTATTATTTTGGTAGCTCATGGTTTAGACAGCGAAAGTGCTAATAAAGTTCTCTAATAGCGGCCTAACACACTGACCTACATGAATTCCCTTTTTTTTCTTTTTGGTATTAGGCATATACTTGTTGGAGAGGGCTGCCCTTGGCATTCTTTGACTGTTATAGACCACACAAAAGGACCATAGGTAGCATCACCAAAACCTCCTACTCAAATTCAGACCTGTTAGGGTCCCAGTTAACAGTGTTCCACCCTTTAGAACAATAAACAAACATCCTAGGGAACAAAATTTATATCCTGAAGTTTGAGTTTGCCTGTTTCCATCAACCATACTGCACAAATAATGTGCATATGTTCCAATAACCTTCTAACAGCCTGGATATGGACCACCCTAGAGGACTTTTTCAACACTGTAGAAACACCAACATAAAAAGATGTTTGTAAACATTCATGCAAGAGGTCCTTAAAAAGTTGCACCGCTCCACCAAGCTAGATTAATGACTAATAATTGATATATATAAGGCATATAGGAAATTGAAAAATAGTTCCAACCATCACTAGTCTCCATGTTAATTCAATTTCAGATGCCACTCTTCAAGCTAATCATGTCAAGCATGAGTCAACTAACTTAAATGCTTAAGAAAAGCAAGTACCTTGGAAGAAATGCAGCATTAATTTGCAGGCTGTTGACTCTGGAAGCCCACCCTTTATCTTTTCAATGAGGTCTTCACATTTCCAGAACAGCTTTCTCCCTCTGGAATCCTCACTTCCACGGAAGATCCTACTAGCAAAATCCAGTTCTCTCATCAAAGCCTCTCGATCCCAGCAAGGTGCACAGTGTTGAAACACATCTTTGACCCATCCTAACAACTCAGATGTCCTATTACAAGCTCGGCACCTAAAAAGCATCTCAGTGGCACCAGCTCCATTCTTAACACAGGGGCCCATGCCAATTTGTCCATCACGGATAGCACAATCTGTGTGAGTCCAATGAGAACACAGATCACAACCAATCCAGCGGCATGTGTTCACTTCAAAGTCAAACTTGTTACAGATCACGCACATGCAAAGATTGCAGAAACCATTTCTATTGGTGCATATGTCACAGGTGCAATCATCTGCAGGAAGCTGGTTTTGACATGCAATGTTTCTGCATCTCTTGTACACAAAAATCTCAATGAGAGATGTCTGTGACAGGCTGATATTTGGATGTAGAAACGCCTGGATTCCTGTATTTATTGCGACAAGAATTTCTAGTTGTACCCTGTGTGCTCTAATCAAGGTCTTAGCTGTCAAATCAGGCCTAGCCTGAACGAGCTTCTGCAGAATCAAGAACTCGTCTCTATGCTGAGATCCACCGGTTCCTTCAAGGATTACACGGAGTTCGCTCTTCAGCTCTTCTAGAAGCTCATCTGGCAGAGAATGCATTCTTTCAGAGATAATCTCAACCCTTTCTCTAGCTACATCCCGCAGAGACAACTTATCTGAACTAGAAACCCGACGGATAACTGATTGTTCGGGGCAATCGTTCTCCCCTTCCTTCTCCTTCTCCAGCTTTTTTCCCATAAGAACAGCATCACCAGTAGGCCAGGTTTCATGTGAACTGGCACTCTCAGATGGGGACTCACGGACCTGCTCTGAATTTGAACCAGGCTCTTGGGGATCTGGGGATCCACCAGCTTCTGATGAAGCCAGGGATAGGGAAGTCTGTAATCCTCCAGCTCGTGACTGCTGTCGTGGAGGCAACATCTTTGAGGCCGATTGGTGGTGGAAGTTGGCACCAGAAGATGTTCCCATCAAGTACACGCCTCACTTATATCTGCAAGTACAAATTACAATCACCAAAAACTTCTTAGAAAGATCAATTATAAGACACTTATCCCTCAAAACAAAACAAACATAACGATGATTCCAGAACAGCAATCTATTATTCTATGTCCTCGACATATTTAAAAGAAATGGGTGTATCATAAACTCAAATATGGGTAAACTCACAGTACCAACAAAATTCAGCATTGGCAAAATTATATTCAAGAAAGAAAAGTAAAATTTCAACCAGAAGAGGGAAAACCCTATCCCAAGTCAGCTTTCAACTTGAAACAGATAATTGTAAACAATAAACCAAATCAAAAGAAAAAAATAAAATCACAAGTAGAAGCAAACAGCAAGAAGACCCCAATTCACCAACTGTAAAAAAGCCCCCAACTTTCTAAATGCAAATCAAGTTTCGCCCGAAAATATTCCATAAAATCACAAGAAAAGGGGAAAGGACAAGCTCAACGTTCAACTACAAGGAGCATCCACGTTTCCCCAAAAACAAATCTTGCAGTACAAAAAGCAGTCGCAAAATCAAAAGGCAGAATTATCAGTAATCCAAAACCCAAATTCACATCGAGACAAATGACAATCATAAACAAACCTAAAAAGCACCCAAAATTTCTACTCAAATAAACCATAAATAGGCAGAGAGCATGACTTGTAAACTTGTAGCTATCTAAACGAAATTACTCACCAGAAAAAAAATAAAAAACGGAAAGAGCAACCCAGCAAACAGTCCGTTGATGATCGAACGAAGTAGAGAAAAGCTCAAAAAGGGAATTAGAGAGAAATTTTGGGATGAACGTATTCCCTCTTTCCCCTTCGGATGAAATATCTCCGACCAAAACCCTAATCCACCGAAAACATGACTGCAGAAATGCCAGAAGACGGGTTGCATTTTCAACTCTCACTTTTATACGCGAAAAAACAAGAGATATGACCGGGGCTGCCGGTCGCCTACCAAGTTGACCCGACCAGTTGCTTCAATTTTTCACATTTTGCCGTGCATGCTAACCTGGCATGGCCGTTCACGTCACTTTCTTTGCGACTCCCCAATAATACACGGACGCGTTTCATTCACCACAAACTAAATAAATAAATTAAATTAAGAGAAATTATCTAAAATGTAACATGATTTTTCAGCGTTAAGAGACAGACGATCGAGTGTTTGTAATTACCATTTTACCCTTTATTACTATTCGAACATAACCCTTTGCCTCAACCTCTGCGCCTCCGCCCTTCTCTGTCTCCGCCTCCCTCTCTCCATCTCCCGTTCTTCTTCGATAAGCATCTCCTATTCTCTGCCTCCATCTGAAAATCAGAGATTGAGAGAGAGATTTCCGTACTTTGTATCTTCAAAGATCGAAAGCAAAAGGCCACAAGGGAGACGAGAAAAGCAGCGGCAAAGGACGGAGAGACAGCACCGGCGGCCGCTGAGGGTTTATGGTTCCTCCTCTCCTCCGTCTGTTGCGGCTCCGTCATTCTCTTCCTCTTCGAAACTCCCTCTTCCTCCCTCGCCGCCGAGGAAATCGCCTTGAGATTTCCAATGGTATAGAAGACGACGAGGAGCACCATTAGATAAACGACAGAGACTCTGCAACGAAACCCTCCATATCAAAAGACACCAAGTAGACGCCAAGTTCTTCAGCAGTTTGCTGGAAATAACGCCATTAGCCCATTAGCATCAACAAATTCTATACTCAGATATGGAATTGAATGATTCAAACTATCAAAATAGTGAAAGCAAAATTATACAATGAATAGCTCTGAGTTTTTAATTAGGAATGTATTCTGGTTCAGTTTTGCCGGTGTTTGGCAAGAATACAATTATGTGTAGAAAATACATTTTTCAATGCATATTTACGTTCAAAAGGAGATGTAAATGTAGTCAATAAAAAATAAGTAAATTTGCATTCAATGTAGGTTTTTGTTAAAAAAAGCATATATTTTATTTGGATTCATGTTTGCATCCATTACAACTAAAAGTCTGTGTGATAAGAAGGTAAATTTGTGAATGTATATTTGCATTCACACTTTATTTGTCATGTTTGCATTTACATGAACGATTTATTCTCTTCATATTTGTATTTACACTTTATTTGCATCGTTTGCCCTTAGAAATAGTGGGGACTGTGCCATGCATGAGTTTTCTTTGAAGCAAAAGGAGTTAGGGGTGCAATTTGGGTGGGCCCAATTTGAGTCCAATCTAGTTCAATCAAAGTTTTTTACTTTTTTTTACAGGTTGGGTTTGAGTTTTTGAACTTTAAACAGGGCTTAAGCCAAAAAACTCGAGCCTAACCTAAACTTAGGTTGGACCTAGATTGAGGAATCAAGTAGCCCAACCCAACCCATCTCAATTTGAGCCTACCCAACATTTTATGATATACATATCTACATATTATCAATCTATTCCACCTAAAAAATTGGGCTACAAAGCTAAATACACCTAAGCCCAACTCAAGACGTTGGGTTAATCTCATGTTGGACCAAGGTCGGTATGAAAAAAATTACTGGTACTTTTCAATAATTAACGATAATTTACTAACCAAGGCCCAAGTTACACTAATAAATTACAATAATTACAGATAATTTACTAACCAAGGCCTAAGTTTACCAAACCAAGTTTAAATTCGAACTTTCCAACTCAGCCCCAACCCAAGCTTAATCCAACATCTTGGGTTGGGCTTGGGATTAGGTGTGTTGAGTTTTGTAGAAGGAAAATATGTTGATAATATGTAAATATGTATATCGTAAAATGTTAGGAAAGCTCAAATTTGGTCAAGTAAAGCTTAAGCTACCCAAGCCTAACATGAGTTTAAATTAGATTTGAATTTTTTTGGCATAGTCCAGCTTCAAGTTTGAAAACTTAAGCCCAACTTGTGCAAAAGCTTTGGTTAAGCTGGGTTAGACTTAAGTCGGGCCCACCCAAGTTACACTATTACCTCCCTTTGCCTCAAATTCTTTTGACAAAGCCCATGCAAAGGACAAGTCCTTGCTAGTTTACTAATAATTTTGTGTTGATTTCTACTATTTCGTGGACATGGTAATTTTCATATTTTCGGGAATTTACTAATAATATAATTTTGTGCTATTTTTTACAATTTCGTGGGAAATTTCTATTATTCATGGTATTTTTTGTTAATTACCGGTGATTCATCATCATTTGTGGTAATTTATGAATATTTTTGGAAAATTTAACGCATTTTTTTAAATTATTGGTATTTTTTGCTAAATTATACACTTTTAAGGTAATTTTTGTCTATTTATTTAGCTAAAAATGTTGTTTTATTTTCTATTTGTAATAATTCCTCTATTTATGTCACTAATAGATAAATTTAAGGGATTATAGCTGATAAGGGCAATTTTTGGGCCCTATTATCAATAAAAATAATCCTTTTAATATAATTTCTAAAATAAGTTAACTTTTTTTAAAATATACCAAATAAGGGCAAAAACACTGTTTATCTTCTTCCTCTGGCGCTTTCCTATCTTGCCATGGGGCCAATCACCCCTCGACTCCTCTCCAAATGCAGTGTTCCTCGCCCAACTCCTCCGCCAAGCCTTCCCACTTATCACCTCCCTCACCCTCCACGCTCATACGCCTTCCACTCTCCTCCTCCTTGCCCTTCAATGGCCCTCCCTCCATCACGTCAAGCTTGTTCGTTGGCATCAACGCTCTAGTATCATCCCTCCCGGATCTAATTTCCTTCCTCTATTGGAGTACTGCTCTACCATCACCTCTCTCAATCTCTCCCACTTCTACTACTAGACCGAAGACCTCCCCCTGCCCTCCAAGCTCATCCTTCTGTTGCCACTTCCTCCTTCTCCCTCCTTAATCTTCTCACTCTCTCCTCTGAGGGGTTCAATTCACAAGAACTTCTTGCCATCACCCTCAATGACCACTATCCACCAGTGTCGTCGTCGCCGCTCCACCCACCTCCGACAACGCCAATCTGACGAAGAAGGAGGTTGAAAAGATGAAATCTATTGGGATCTCACCAGAGCCAAGTTCGTCACCTCCAACCTCGAACCCCAATCTGGGCTCTACATCACTGTCGTCATTGACGGTGTGATGACCCTTCTTGTCGGCAATTCTCAAAGGGAAGCATACAGCAGAACCAAAACAGGGAAACCCAACCAAGTGTTGTCGGAAATTGCTGCATGAGTGGCGACGAACCCAAGCTTTGTTTAAGTTTCAATAGAAAAAGGGCATTGCAGATTAAGCGATTGAAGTGAAAATTTAGGAGAAACGAGAGGATTGAAGTGGACAGGGGGTCCCCGATTCAGGTGTCCTAGAACGTGCATACTAATTGAGAGAAATTTATTCGATCGTTTGGAGAGGAAGAAGATGAACAGTGTTTTTGCCTTTATTTGATATATTTTTAAAAAAGTTAATCTATTTTAGAAATTATATTAAAAGGATTATTTTTATTGATATTAGGGCCCAAAAGTTGCCCTTAACAGCTATAATCCTTAAATTTAAATTTAACTAACAACAATTTTTTTAAATAACAATAATTTAAAATAAATATACAACAATTTTCAAAACATAAATTTAAGTGAAGCAAAAGTCAAACATTAAAAGCACAAATTCATCAACTAACATAATTAACACCAATCATTTTAATTTATTACAGCTATTTTTGGTATTTTAACAGTAATATTTGGTAATATCTTTTGGTAACTTTTATTTAATCATGAATATAAATAATAGATTTCTAATTGAATTTTGGGATTTTTTAACTAATTTCGAAAACGATTAATTAATTTTGGTATGAGTTATTTATTAATAAAAATGAAAATTATTAATTATTAAAAACAATATTTGTTGGTATTTTTAGCTTTTCATGAAAATTATATTGGTAATATTTATAACTAAAAAGTTAGTAAAAACAGTAAATTAACTAAAAATTACCTAAAAACAGTATATTCCAAAAATTACAGAAAATTATTTTTTAGTTTTACCTAAAATTTATTTTTAGTAAAAATTAAAATGTTATTAATAAAAATTAAAATATAATTTAATTAGTAACAAAAATAATTATTGGTAAGTTTTCATTAATTATTTTTTAGTTAAAAATACTGAAAATTACCAAAAAAATAAAAAATAAATAAAGGACCAGAAATTACTTGAAAATTACCAAAGGTAGTAAATTACCTAAAAATTATCAAAAACTAATAAATTATCCAAAATTACTTAAAAAATACAAAATGGGTCGGAACTGTTAATGGTAAACCAATACCCGATCCACCAAACATGTCACTTTAGTTAAATGGATCATGTAGTGGATAATCCGACCCATTTAACTCATCTCTTTCACCCGTTTCCATCTATAGTGCCGCTGAGCACAGCAGGTGCATTAGGTGTTTAAACAATTGTTTTATATAGATTTAGTTCTTAATACTCTTTTAAAACGAGAAAACAGAACTACGGATGCCATTATATATTAAAAAAAAACGTTGAGAAAACATAGGGGCAGAGTCCCTGTTTAAAAGCCCCTCTTTTAATGTGCGAAAACAATGGTACATATCTCCACAAGAAACCGTACCTTTTCCAATGATGATCTAGGCAGCGTGAGATTGAAGATGTGCATCCTTGTTTGACTCCTGTTACATATAATTCATCCATTTCAATATGCAACTCTTCCGAGTTCCCTTAAATCTTAAAATTAGAAGGAAAAAAAAAAGAGAGAATTAGAAGAAAAAAAAGAGAATTAATGGTGCCAATACAAACTTTGTACCTATTGAATCAGTATAATTTTACTAAAAAAATAATCACTTTGTTAGATTAAATAAGGTTGCCATTGTTCAAACACAGAGATGTAGTTGGGAGAAAAAAAGAGATTCAGAACGATTGTAATGTATCCTCTTTTACAGTAAGATTTTCAGAATATAAACATAGACCACCTAGTCTTTTAGAAAAAGGTAGTTAGAAGTCAGCGAATAAATAGCTAGAAGCCTAGAAGAGAGGCGTGTGAGAGGCAATCGAGGTAAACAAAATCCAAGTATCGGAGTCCCAATTATGTGGTTTCCCAATAAAAACTTCTCACGTATGTGATTTTCCTAGTAAAAGGGAGAAAAGAAAGGGTGAGAGTTGCTGAGGTGGCAAGTCCTAGTGCTTTTAGAGGGAATCTTGCACTCTTTCTAGAATTGCTCCATTGGGGTAATGGAGAAAGGAGAGGGTTGCTGACATAGCAAGCTCTACTTTAGTATATATAGATGGCAATGGGGTGGGTTCGGGGTGGGGATCATATTCCCCATCCCCGTCCCTAATCCCCACTGGGGATAAAATTTGTCATCCATCCCCGATCCCCGACAGGGATGGACTCCCCGCGAGGATTCA
Organism: Nelumbo nucifera; assembly: GCF_000365185.1. Next base: position 2,686,636 of record NW_010729135.1, on the reverse strand, counting down.
GAGATGGAGGACAAATAAATTTACTTAAAATAAATAAAAATTTTAAATTATAAATAATATTTTAAATATGTTTTGATATATATATATATATAAATATAATAGTATAGTATAGTATATTTAATATAAATAACATTTAAATATATATAATCGAGGTCGGGGCAGGGCAAGGACCTCAATCTCCATCCCTGACCCCAACCCCGATCGGGGATTCCTACTAATTCCCATCCCCGTCTCCGCCCTACCAAAACAATCCCCATCCCCGACCCCATTGGATTGGGGAAGTCAAATCCCCGTCAAAAATAAGGAAAATTGCCATCCCTAGTTTTAATCTAGGCCCTATTATAGGTGTACCATTTGAAGAACCACAGAGGTTGGATGGCTTGATAAGCCCATGCAAGAAACCCCAAAAGCAAGCTACTGATATCTTCTTAAACATATATGTAACAATGAACATCCACGAACAATAAGGGTACATGTATTAATTAACCAAACCTAGGCATTCAGATAAAAATCCATTTCTTTTCAATATTTTCAGCTCTAGAAATGATAAGAATCCAGCTCCTGCCCACATCTACTCACAACACACTACCCCCGTGAACCGGGAATATCTCCCCCTGCATAATACTATGCAAGAAGATGAGATCTTCTCCATGTGTGGTTGCGATGTTATGTGGGTAAACGTGGGTAGAGTTCTCGTGTGTAGGAGATCCAAACTCGATGCAACCATGCAGGGATTTCTATGCTTTCACACAGGTCACAGAGAATAGCCAGCGCTACTCAACGAAGGCAGCTTCTGTGTTTTCTACAACTTTGAAATATTTTTATCAAAATTTCTCTTTTTTAATTTTGTTTTTAGTTGAAATCTGAAATATATATTTTTTAATTTTTTCGTTCTTCGAAATTTCCACTTTTTTTCTAAATTGGTATGGTTTTCTATATTTTTTGCAATTATTGTTTTTAGATGTTTTTACTTGAAACATATAGAGGCCATTTGGCAAGTCTTTTTGGGAAGATTTTTCGGTAGCTCTAACAGTCAAAAGACACATTGAGCTATTGCATTAAGATCTGAGCAGCGTAAGGCCCATTTGGTTAAGGCGTGTCCTTTAGTGTGTCTTTCTGCGCAAAGACAAATAGAAAAAAAAATAGCTAGCAATTGGACGTTTTGGGCTTCTCTTGTCTTTTCGGCACGTCGGCTTTTGGTGGCTATATCTATAGTGAACCAAACGGGAAAAGACCGAATTGCGGTCTGCCAAGCTTGTAAATAGCCGGTAGACCGCGCGGAAAGACACCAAATGGGGCCCCAATTTTTGAATTATTTTTTTATTATTTTATGTACTTTTCTGTAATTTCTGATTTTTTGATGAAATATATACTTGTGAGTTTTTATCTTTTTTGTACCTATTTTATGCATTTTTTTCTTTTTTAGTTGAACTACATTTTTTTATTTTTTTATCATTTTATGCATTTTCTGTAATTTTTTTATTTTTGGCTGAAAAAAATATATTTTGATTTTCCCAAGTTTTTTTGCAACTTCTCATGTTTAACACTAAATTTACAAGGCAATTGGACGTGTAAGGGCATTGTAGTCATAAAAATGTGTTTAATAAAGGTGATTCGCCGTTCAGGGATAGTTTGATCATGAAAATTGCATTTATGTGATGTAGACAATTACTGTTAATAAACACTAATGGCGTTCTAACGGATGATGAGTTTTGGAAAACAAAAGCTTACCGAAATTGGGTTTCCTGGATGTTTTGAAAAATTATGGTGAGTTTAAGAGAAATGCTAAAAAGTCATAGTAAGTGATGATGCACAATTCGACCGATCTTAGCTATCAACGATCTTGCCTCTGAACTGGGTGGCAGGGGACCTGAAACGGAGGGAGTGAAGAAGCTCCGGGGAGAACCCGGCGTAAGGGCTCCGAAGCTCAAGTTAGAGTCTTTCAAAGGCAAGATAAGCCAGATAGCGCAAAAGTTAGCATACCTTGTTCTTGGGGGGTAGGAGCCTTTTATAACCACCTCACGCACTCACTTCCAGGCTTCTGTCAGATCAGACATGATTATCTTTGAGCTC
>NW_010729135.1:2633597-2684443 GCF_000365185.1 Nelumbo nucifera | reverse complement strand
CGTTTGAAGTGCGGCTGTCAAGCGTCAGATCCCAAATCAGTCAGGTGCGCCGCCCTTGGATACGGACGTCCTTGGTGTCAGGTACGTTTGGCCAGTCTGGTGTTTCGGAAGCGAAGTTCTGGAGTGACGAGCGAGATGTCTTGAGTTCGGTTTGGGGAGTGTTCCGAGCTGCCATGGGCCAGCTCGGGTCACGGCTTTGTGAGGCTTAGGACCCAAGATAGTTCGGGCTCCTTGTAGGGAGCTCGGGTTCTTAATAGGGAACTCGGACTCCCAGTAGGGAGCTCGGACTCCTAGTAGGGAGCTCGGGTTCTTGATAGGGAGCTCGGGCTCCTAGTAGAGAATCCGGTCTGGTGGAGTTCGGGCTCAGTAGTGAGCTTGGACTTCATTACTTTCGGTGCTCGTTTTGGGCGCTCTGCTGCCCCGAGTTGCTTGCTTTTGCCACGTGTCGGGTGATTGCGAGGTCGGGCCAAATTTCCCTTCATCAGTAAATATTAGACAATTTCCCTAAAATTAAACACATACACGCTATTTGCTACTCCCTATTAGAGTTCGTACTCGTAGATTATTGGACTCTCTTAGCATTAGCAGCACCAGGCTATTGATACACACTAAAAGAGAGAGAACTCTTCGGGTGGGAACCCTAAATAATCACAATGAGCTCTTGCATTGTTGATAGCCTCCTACGACTACGGGTGCAAATGGATAAGATCATAATTCGATCTGATTCAAGATCCAATCCTATTTGGTCGCATTCAAATCACCCCTAATCGGATCTGACAATAGGATCCGATCGGATTCGAATCACCCCTATCCAATACCAATATATTATATATTTATAAATTTGTTATATTTTTATTTTTTTATAAAAAGCATGTATGTATATATGACAAAAATAATTAAAAAATACTTATATTTTTTGTTTTTATTTTATTTAAATTAATATATTTTATTTTTTTTAATAATTTACTAATTAAAAAAAAAACAAGTCAAATCGGATCAAATCCGAAGATCCAACTTACCGTAGCATTCAAGTTCAAATCGAATCCTATCACATCCGATCGAATTCAAATCAAGTTCTATCAGATCTGAAGATCTGCCTTACCGATATTCATAATCCAAAACTGATCTACTAATTAATTGTATTGGAGAATTGAAGTTTGAACCAGATTCGGATGTGAATGGATTCTATCCAATTTTGACACATTCCATATCCTATCCAATTACGACGCTAGTACTAATGTTATCACTAACTAAACAGTAAAACCCTTTGGATCCTGTATTCCTCTTATATAATTGGGTTTAGACGGCTTCAATAAATTTGGAAACGGATATGTATCATTAAAACATTTTGGATTCGATCCAAAGATTTGAATATGTATTGAAAACATCATGAAAATTTTCATGAATTTTCTTTTGGTGAAAATTTTCATGAACTAACTGGTATCGTAAGATTTGGACAAAAGTGACTGGTGAGTGACTCCATGGCCTTTCCAAATGTCTAGTTAAATGATGGATTTCATTAATTATTCGGTTAATTGATGAAACTGTGACTCATTGAGCATTCAAATTTTTAGTCCATTTAGCAATTTGAATAGCACAGTAAGTAAATTGTAAATTTCCCATCATGACATTGCTTTGATGATACATTGTCAAAATCCAGATACAAAGACTACGGTCCAACAGTACCTTCACTCTAACCATTGAAAATAAGAGTACACCTAAAAAAAGGTAACTATTACCCATGACAGTAGTCAACCCCACGTAAGATTTTCCGATATATGACCGACCGATCCCTACATCTTAACCATTAATTAACATTTCTTTCTGCGAAACTTCTATATCAAAGAAAAAAAAAAAGAAAGAAAAGAAAAGGACTCATCATTAACCCCCCTCTTATTTCTGACCACCAACCTCAACAGGCTCAACCACCTCAGCCTCTACGGTTTCGGAGCTGCCCATCTCCCTACGCTGGCTATCAAGAATTGGCGCAATCCATTTGCCTGAGAGGGCCATGCCCATCATCTCATATATCTTTCCACCCAACTGTGCTGGATTTTCAGGCTGCACCAAGATAAAACATTAAACCCCATAAACAATGCAATTAACAAGCTGACTAGTTTATTTAGAAGGGCACTACTTCAGCCATTTAAAAAGTTTAAAGATGAGAAGAGAACTCACAGTGAAGCCACTAGAAATCAGAGCGGTGTCATACAAAAGATCAATAGCCCTCAATGCATCTTCGTCGTCTGGTCTAGTCTGGTACGCAGCCTGCATGAGACACAATTATTACATACAATTGAGGTACACTGGTATCATCGAAACAGGGAGACAAAAAAATTAGCTTTGTCGTAGGTCATCCTACATTTAAGTCTTTGATGATTTGGTGCTCCGGATTAATCTCAAAGACCCTCCGGCTTCTCATAAACTCCAAGCTAGATGTGTCCCCAACTGTTTGTGCCTTCATTAACCTGCGAAGTAATTAAATTATAACTAATGAGCAAATATGTATTTTGATGAAGATAAAGTACATAATGCATAAACTTCTAAAACTAAAATTTTGATCTTGAAACAAGATGATGCTTGCCTTTCCATGTTCGCAGACCAACCAAACTTCCCAGACACAAGAACACATGGTGATGTGCTCAGGCGGTTAGAAATCTGGACACTGGCAACTTTGTCACCCAAGCGCTTCTTGATCCAATCACAAGTTCGGCCAAATTCCTCCTTGATCTCCTTCTCTTTCTCCTCATTCTTATCACCTGACACATGGTTTCAAATAGAAAGACTTTAGTCATTAATTTACATGAACACTACTGAGGAGTTGAACCATTTATTGGCCATTAAAAAAATGGGTAGATCAGCTAACTGGGCTGAATCATTTATCCTCACAGTAGCTTTCAAAAATCAACATGATGGAGGACAGAGAGAGAGAGAGGGGCTTGCTCTTGTCCCCCCATCTTGACCCTTTTTTGTGTGTGGCTGTGTGCATGCATGTGTAGTGGAGACTAACCTAAATCCAAATCTTCCTTGCTGATGTCAACAAAATTTTTCTCTTTGTAAGATTTCAAGTTTTGGATGGCAACTTCATCAATGGGATCAACTAAGAAGAGAACCTACAGCAACAGTGTGTGACAATGTTAATGGAATAGTCAAAGAAAAGGATTTTGACAAAATCAACTAAATAATATATCATTCAGGCAAAGACAAGCATATACCTCGAAATCCTTCACAACAAGCCTCTCAAGGAATGGTGTATTCCTTGCACTTGTCAAACTATCTGATGCAATGTAGTATATATCCTTCTGCTCTGGTTTCATGTTCTCAACATACTCATCTAAGCTGATCATCTCTTCATCACTCTGAGAAGAAAAGAATCGAAGCAATGGAGCAATCCGCTTGTGGTTTTCACGATCCTCAATGCAACCCAACTTTAAGTTCTTGCCAAAGTTCTCCCAGAACTTCTCATAGTCCTAGTGTGACACAATAAACAAATAACTGAGCAAACAATCAACAACTTTATTTTTCTTCCAGTTCCAGGAGTTGGGATATTTCAAAAATAAGGATAAGGATGTACACAGCCCTCATGCAAATAAAATGGATTTCTGCAAAGCTCTCCCAGAACCTTTCATAGTTCTTTTGTAACATAATAAACAAATGGCTGATTCCTTCCATGAGTTGGAATATCTCTAACAAATACTTTCAGTTGAACCCTTACTCATCGCAACAAAATCCAAAAAGATTAAAAGAAATAGAAGAAAAATAGAGGCATACCTCTCTATTCTCGCTCATAGATATGCCCAAGATCATGTCAAAGGCCTTCCGAACCAATCGCTTCCTCATAATCCTTACCTATAACCAAGATATAAAGCTAATTATACTAGGCCATGAATACTCAAATAAACAACAAAACAAGAATAAGAGATGTCTCTAAAAGGTTTGACGTCATGTGGTAGATTAACTTACTATTCGACTTTCCTGAAGAATCTCACGAGAAACATTGAGTGGAAGGTCATTTGAGTCCACAACACCTTTCACGAAACTCAAATATCTTGGAAACTGATCAATTAGAAACAACAGATGTAAGTAAACCGATTATTGATAGACTTTTTTACAGAGAAGGGGAGTATAGTGTGATATCCCCTTGAATTGTGGACCATCATGAAGGATCATGTCTTACCAGTTCTCCATCAAAGTCATCTGAAATGAACACTCGTTTAACATAGAGCCTTATATTCCTTGTTTTGGGATTAATTATATCATCTCTTCCTGTAGGAGCAATAGCTGGCACATAGAGTATGGACCTAAACTCTACTTCACCCTGCAATAGATGCAATTTATAAGCTTAATAAAACAAACTAAATAATAGCACGCATGATGAAATATTTGTGCATGTAGAAAGTAGGTGTGCACATTGGGTACTCAATTTGAACAAATTACACTGCATTTGAGCTGGGCCCATTCAAATCTTAACAAATGCACAACCTGAGCCCACCCAAGATGCACCCCTATTGGAGGAGGGGGAGTATCAGATAATTCAGGTGATAAAAAATAAGTTCCACCGTTTGCTAAAGATATCCTATATCTAAATAATCTCTAGGATTTTCATTCTACAATGTAGCTGTCACATGTATTGTCATTATTATTGTTGTTGTTACCTCTGTAGTGAAGTGTGAGGATGCTAGAGGGTCCAAGTACTCATTGAAGGTCTTCTTGTAGAACTCGTTGTATTCCTCTGTAGTGACTTCCTTAGGGTTGCGTAGCTGTTCATATACAGAAACAATATGAACACCTGACAGTTCACTGAATTTCCCATAATCAAAGAGGAAATAGCAGTTTTAAGCCTTACCCATATGGGCTGAGTTTCATTTGTCAGCTCCCAGTCCCAGTACCTCTCAACTACGGTCTTAGTTTTCTTCTTTTTCTGTCATGACATAAGCACAAGAAAGATTGCTCAGAAACCAAGGAACCCACAATAAACGAGTAGTCGGTATAGTGAAAGATCACAAGTTACCTCAGCTTTGCCATCTCCATCATTTTTGGTTTCAGCTGGATCCTCATCAACTTCAACCTGTTAGATATTCAATGATCAGGAGAATAGAACTAATGCTATAAAATCAAATAGTGAATATTGCAACCTAAATAGGAGTACATATACATCTTGGAAAGCCTAGGGACACAGAATAGTAAGGTTCTTGCACGGTTGACCGTTCAACCAAAAAAAAATAAGGCTTTCATTGGGTCTGGTTCAGAATGACTCAAGTGAAGCCATACAAAACTGTAAAACCCACAGCCAATCTGGTCATTTGGTAAGTTTTCCATGTATTAGCTTACTTTGTGTTAGAAGACCTCACCACCTTCTAATTCAATAAATTTCAGCCAAAAGACCTCACCACAAGTTCAGAGCCATCCTTCATGGATATCTTTTAATTGGAAAAACTAAAATTTTTGCACAATTATTATCATAGGGCAAGACTCCTGTGCAAGCTAGGTGGTGGGCTGACCTAGACAGCATGACCAACACATATACCAACCAAGAACATCAACATTCATATTGGTGATGTACTGATATCACCAACTATATTTGGATGTTGGATCAGCCCAACTGCTTAATTGGGTTTTCCTCAACTTGACCACTCTGCTGGCAACCTCTGGATTAGTGCCATGCCACTGGTGCCCCCCCCCCCAGATTTGGAAGAAAATTGAAAGATCTCAGTCTGACTTGACTAGACCACACAGAATAATGTTATATATAAAACAGGATCAGGTAGACAGACCTCTTTAGTATATCCTTTTTCTTGCCAGGTGTATATGGGGAATGACACAAACTGTGAATAGTTCTTCACAAGCTTCTGAATCCTTTCTGGATGTGCAAAACCTTTGTCATCACGCTGCATACAAGCAGATGAAGTCAGCATGAGGAGGAAGGAAGAGTGCCACCAAGCAATATTAATGCAAAAAACAAATCTGCTTAATGACCTTAAGATAGAGAGTAAGGCGAGTTCCTCTTGGGATAAGTTTCTCTGGACTTGTCTCTTCTCTAATTGTATAAGAACTAGCATTAGCCTCTCCTTCCCATACATATTGCTTATCAGACTTTGGGCTCTTTGTTGAAACAACAACCTACCAATAACAAAAGAAACATTAGTAATGAAGAAAGAATCGAACACACAAAACAAAACACCTAGAATTGGACAGCAAAAGGATAAATGGAAACTAGAGTGGCAGAAAGATGATTATAAGATAAGGTTATGGCATACCCGGTCAGAAACTAGAAATGCTGAATAAAAACCAACACCAAATTGACCTATTAAATTGTTGTCAGCACCAGCATCCTTACTGTCCTGTATAAATCCAGACCACAAGTCCATGGACATGGGTTTAACCTTCTAACTTAAAACATGCTAAAAAGATAAAATTAGTTTGCAAACCAAACAAACCTTCAATGCCTTCAAAAACTTTGCAGTTCCACTTTGTGCAATAGTTCCAAGGCAATCAACAAGCTCTTGCTGTGTCATCCCAATACCTGTGTCACTGGACAAAGCAAAGGATATAATCATATAATATTTATGTAATATGTGATAGAACTGAGATCTTGCTTGTCATCACACTTACGTAATAGTGATAATTCCTTTGTCTTTGTCTGTTTGTACACGGATATCAAGATCTACCGCATCTTTCAACAGTGCAGGCTCTGTAACACTAAGAAATCGAAGCTTGTCCAAGGCATCACTTGCGTTACTGTGGGCAATATATCAAATGTTAAATGTGAAACACATTAATATCACAAAATCTACCAACAAAAAAAAAAAAAAAACTCAAAACCATTACTGTGAAGCATTAATTGGTGGAGCACTAGGTATCAGAATATTTCATATGGGCTTATTGTACAATCATTGGCAAAATCTCCCTGGGCATGTGTCACTGTGTGATTACAAGTATGGAACATAACGCCATTTACAAGATGATCATAAAATACACTTGTCTGATGTGTGTTGGTTTCCATGCAATCATCAGCAGAATGGCACACATATTAAAAGGGAGAGAAAGAGAGAGAGAGAGAGATCCCTGATTTGCTGCAATGGTGATAAAAGAAGTTCTAAACAAACCATTATAGATGAAAGATAAAAGGCTTTCATGCCCGGGATGAAGGTCAATATCATAGTGCATTCCAAAAGAAATATATTTTGAATAAAAAAACATGGAAATTGATTTGATAAAAGCATACCTAATGAGCTCCCGAAGAAACACCTCCTTGTTGCTATATAAGCTGTGAACAATGAGGTCCATAAGACGACTAACCTGCAAACAGGCAAAAAACAGACAAAACCTTTGATTCCACCAACCACATAGAGGACAGAACAACAAACAAATGAACCATCTCCTTCAATCCAAGCTCAATACCTCTGCTTGATATTCATATTTCTCAACTGGAGGATCAGAGGCATCGGATGCTGCTGCTGTTGACTCATATCGTTTACCCAAAAACATACCATTGTGTGGGCTGAACAGGGTGGATTTGGATGCATTGTGTCTTCCTGAGGTTGAAACCGAGTACCATCTGCTTGAGAACTGGGAGAGTTTAGAATCATCATCTTGGACCTGTCGATAAGAGAAAATATAAGGATGCAAAAAACACAGACCAAACATCAGTTATTGACAACACTGATGGCATAGGTATGACATCAAAAAATAAGCACCAGTATCTACAGCATAGCAAAATACTATGTGCTATGAAAGCAATTATATAATGAAACAAATAAATAAGTAATTTAACTTTATCCTCTTTCCCCTTTGGAAAGACCCAAGTGGTCAATGAATCCATGAGAAAAACGTCCAAACTCATAACCTAAATAAACATGCAAGCCTACAACAACAGAGCCTGATATGATATACAATATACAGGTAAGAAAATGCAACTCCACGCGAAGTAGGGATGGAGATATCTGAAGCAAATACTAAACTATAACTTTCCAAATATGTCCCTTGTCAGCCACGTCAAACTCGATGAGAAGAATAACAATGTTAATATTTTGCTCTGATATGCATTTTCAATAAAAACAACATGAAAAAAAGGGATGATATTTTGCCAAGATGCATAATCATTGACGCGAAGCTTTAACCGGCATTCAGATGCATGTTCTGCACCAATTTCAACTTCGTTCAGGGTTAATGGCTTCAGTATGTGACAAAACGATCAAAAATAAAACCCAAGAAGTGTTACTAATTTATGAAAAAAAAAAAAACAGAAGGTTATCGTTTTTCCATTTCAACATTCAAAAATGAAAACAATAAATAATAAATAGACCGATCCTCTTCCGTTACGAATTATAAAAAAATTGTAAACGGGAAAAAATGCCGTCGAATGAAGTAGTCACATCGGGAAGGGTGACCGTTTAGGGTTTGGACGTTTAGTCGTTTACCGTGTGGGTGAATGAAGTAGACGATGAAATTGGAGCAGATATGCTTCGGCGTCGGGCGCCACTGTTGCGCAGTACAGCAGAGACGGAACGCCTCGATAACCTGTGCATTTTAGTTAACTTGCGAGTTGCTACGACAAGATTGTGGAAGCACAATTTGTTGACAATCACCAATTGGCAATTGCATTGTCGTCTTAGGGTTTTAGTAGGGCTTTATAATGGATTTGTGGAAGTTTCTGGAAGTAGACATTCGTCTTTTTTCTTTTATTTTTCTAACCATAACCAGCAAGCTTGGTCCAGATGATCATTAGATAAAAACTTCGTGTTATTGTTTAGTGGGAAACACCTGTCCTTAAACAAGCCTCTACTACCCTTTCGCGCGTGTAAAAAATATGCGTATATCGGGAAAACTCCCGATTAGTATGTACTTTCGACTATGGTTTTCAAAATCGGATCGGATCAGAAAAACAGGAACCGATCACTGGTTTCGTTTTCTCCAAAACCGTTATTTTGGTCAGTAAATCGTTGAATCGGGCAGTTAATCGTTTGAACCGTTTGAACGGTTTTGATCATTTTTATTTTAATGTTAGAACAGGTCGAGTGTTTTATTCGAACGGTCGGACCATTTGACCCAATAACCGGACCCCTAACCGGTTCAATCACTGGGTCGGTTTTAAAAACCATACTTTGGACCTAATACTACTTTGGTCGCATGAGCTTTAAAATGTGATAATTCAATACTCAAACTTTTAAAACATGTCAATCTAATACCTATCATTAACTACCTTTTAATCAATCATTAAGTAGCATTTGAAAAAGATAAATATCTTTTTGAGTGTTATCTAATCTTTTTTCATTAACCATTCAAACATTGACAAAAAATTAACAATCCCAAATTTTTGTTTCTTCTATTCAATAAAGTTGGGGGCACGTCTATGTGGGCATTCTGACTCCAACTTTATTAAATAAAAGAGGTAAGGATTTAGGACTGTTAATTTTTTGTCAATGTTTGAATGGTTGATAAAAAATTAGATAACACTTGAAGGGTATTTGTGTCTTTGTCAAAGGCATTTAACGACTAGTTAATAGCTGGTTAACAGTAGGTACTAGATTGACACGTTTTGAAAGTTCAGATACTAAATTGTCACATTTTAAAGTTCGGGGACCAAAGTGGCACTAGGCCCAAAGTACAAGGTACTAATAAGAAATTTTCCCTAAAGTTAATAATGGCAAATCTTAGACCTCGGAGTTCAGATCACCTATCAACAAAATGCATTCCAACATAGTCGGCACCACACATTGTATTATGGTCTCTTTTTATGGTGGGACCCAATTTTATAATGAGATGTATAGTGTCAAATCAAGTTGATAAATGTTGGAACATGTTTTATTGGTAGGAGATCCAAACTCCAACCTGGAGCACAGCCACAAAACCAACTATAATGGAATCCAATCCAAACCCTTACAACAAACTACGGATGTAAGCGAGTTCATACTAGTGTCTCACAATCGATTAAATATTAGTACCGAGTATCGTATCAAACACCTCAGGTATGAATACATATATGATTACACTTTGAAAATGCATGAATACGAACGAAAGATATGAAAATGCTTAGATACACTAGGGAAATGCATAGAAATCACATAAATATATCGATAAATAATAACGCTAAATCTAAAGCTGAATTAATTATGAATGAGCTATAAAACATGAGAAATACACACTTTAATAGGTTGCAAAGAGAAACATGAAACATTACAATCAACAATATTGCTGACTTTGGAAGATGTATATATCATACAATAATTATCACTCTAGTTTTAGTTTTTATAATTCTATTTTTTCTATTATTTAATAATTTTTTGGATCTTTTATTTAGTATTATTTTATATAAATAATACTTATTTTTTAAAATAATAAATATATTTTTTAATATACAATTGCTTATATTACATATAATTTTAATATTAAAACATATAAATCATTTAATATAGATAAATTAAATTATTTTTATAATTCCTTGTTTTCCCTAAAATTTTAGGGAAATGACTTAAATTATTTAGTTCAGTTTTTATAATTATAATTTACAATTTTTATTAAATTTATTAGGACAATTATTTATTTGGAATTTTTATTTAAATAATAACTATTTTTTCAAATAATAAATATGCTTTGATTTTTAACATATAGTTTATATGTAAAATACAATATATAAATCATTTAGTGTAAATAAAATGAATCAATTTTATAATCTTCATATCTTATTAAATTTTGGAGGAAAATTAAATCTTAAAACAAGGTTTGAATATGCGTCAAATTAGGGTCTAATATGCCTCAGTCTTGATGAATATCATGTCATATCAAACGATATTGACATGATGCATAGAACTATAGCATATCATGTGCCAGTGAGCATGAATATGATGTGGTGTGCCCCATGTCAGGTGTATCGTATTGATATTTTAATCCTTGTCCATAATACATCATAGATTGTGTATTAGGAACATCTCTGACAAGTATGAGAGATATTCCCAATGCATGTTGAGATGTGCATGTGGGGCGTGCCCAGTAAGGCGCTTATGTGATCTCGAATTGAATCTAGATATGCTCATCACAAAGTGTTCCTCACAACATCTACAAGTCGTACATCAGGAACATCTTCCATACTTGTATGTTATTATTCATGGGCGATGTTCCCAATACATGTTGGGATGTGGTTGTGAGGTTGGTGTGAGGAGCACTTTGTAAGGAGCATACCCCAATTATGTTTAAGAGGACTTACATGTAACGACTTATAGCGATACATGAGTCAGGAAACTCAAAACGCCATGAAGTCATGTTTGATAAAATTACAAAGAAAAAAAAATCCAAAGTAGGCTTAAGTGAGGCATAAATTCGACTTTATAGTAAAGCTACCTCAAGTTGTTTTTTCCAAAAAAAGGCTCACTAAATCCAACTCAATCAATGTAAAATCCCTTTCAATCAGATTGTAGAATTCTACTCGTAAATAATTGAGTTATAGTCGGGCTTGTATAGCTCAAGTGGTTAATCAAATCAAGTTGAGATTCAAATTTGTAATACTCAAGGTATGTTTGGTTTGGAATCAAAATCATAATGGTTAATTTATTCCCATAGTTTGTTTGGTTCATATAGGAATCAGAATGGGAATTAGAATTGGGTGGAATGGGATTTCATTCCCAAGGAAGAGGGAGAGAATGTTCATTCCCTCAAATTGGGGAATGCCGTTCCCCCATGAATGGGAATGGAATGGGATTCCAATTCCCCAAACCAAATAGTTGGAGTTGAAATTCCAATTCCAGACCCCTATTCTTGTAAACCAAACAGGACCTCAATTTCAACCATTATGAGCCTATCGAATATTTAATAAATCTTAATTTTTAATATAAAAATTATAAGTTTTATTTTAGTAATGATCCTTATTTTTCTTCCTTCATAGGATCTCCCTATGAAGAAGGCCCCCTCTTTATATCCTCCTTCATTGACACATTTGTTGACTTATTTGTCTATGGCCTATTCTTACCCCAACATCAAAACCCTAACCTTATTTCTCTCCATCAAAGCCTTCTTGGAACTTCAACTCTCTTTCGTTTGTATCACACTAGATACCCCTCTCTTGATCATCTTGTTACCAATTGGTGACTTTTATTGTAACCTCCATAAATTCAAGCAAAGACTTCCTAGCCTAATTGGTGCCTCTAACCAATGGATGACAACACCATCATAAGGTATGATCAAATAAGGACCTAAGCCAATCTACATTTCCTCTAATATTCTCATCCTCTATTTTTCTCTATCTAGAAACCCTAATCCCAACCTTGTTATATTATCGATCATTGTTAGTGATGCTTATATTCAATTAATTTCATTGCCTATCTATACATACAACTCAATTTGTCATGCATTTTCTAATGTAGATTTGGAGTTGATTTCTTTCAAATTGCTCTTGCTTGATCGATTTGCATGCAGAATAAAACAAGTCATACCATCTCATGTGGATCTAGACCAATAGGTTAGTTATCACCATGAATGGAATCATGAGATCATGAACATTGAGGTTAAGTTTAATTACGTAACTTAATATGGTATTGATGAGTTTAGGGATTGGGCTGATTGGTTTTGTAGTGGGAAATTAATGAAGAGTACATGCAACGGATTAGAGAAAGAATCCCCAAAGGATGTATTTGAGGAGATTCCATTGGTGTTTCACATAATCAAGAAAAGAAATTTCACAATGATTTTAGGGCTAGAATTGTTGTTAGGGTTGGCTCAATTGTAATTGAGTTGAGCCAAATAGATACTCAAATATCTAGTATTGAAGCAGTTAAGCTCAACAAAGAAAAACAAAACCTGATCAAGCTTGAGTCAGTTTCAAGTAGCAAGGTTTTTTTTCTTTTTCTTTTTTGCAGTCAAGCTTGAGACCACCATTGAAGCCTAGCTTGAGCAAACTTGAATATTGAAAGAACAAATCCAAAAGAGGAGGGTTAGCATCAATGAGGGAAGCCAAAGAATAGAGGGGAGGTTTCCATTGTTTGGTGGTAGGTTAATAATTAAATCTCATAGGCAGTGTTTTGAAAATCAAACCAAACCAAATGGTTGGACCTGAAAAATCATAAATTGGTCACTCGACTAGTTCCATTTCACCCCAAAAACCGTTGATTTGGTCAGCAAACCACTGACTTAGACAGTCAAATTGTCAACCTGGATAACGGTTTTTGGTCTTTTTTTTTTGTTAGAGTGGGTTGTCCATTCAATCGAACCGTTCGACCTAGGAACTAGACCCCATAACGGTTCTTTGTCTAGTCCGGTTTTAAAAACCTTGCTTTTAGGTTAAACACGTTAACCATTAATGTTATAATTAAATAATAAGAATTAAAAAATTTGACTAAATTTTGTAGAAATCAATTGGGCACGTCTCTAATATCATATATTCATCATTTTAAACATAAAAAAGTGTGATAAATAGGAATTCTTTTTTTATATACATAAATATAAAAAAAATTGTTGAATATTTTGGAAATATATTATTACTGTCATCATCGTCAATCTAAAATTGCCCCATTCAAAGCACTTTTTTTACTTTATTGCATGTGCATGTGTGTGTAAGTTAGGTTTAATGTGGGCTTAGGGGTGTCAATTGGACTGGATTTGGTCCAATCCGGTCCAGTCCAATGTGAATCCATTACAAATGGACCTGGTCCAATCCAATCCAATGAATATTTAGGACCAGCCCATATACTGTCCAATCTATTCAAATTCTTGTTAATTTAGATTGGTTTCAATTCAAACCTAGTCCATTGACACCTATGTTCTTATCTTCTATCGATGGACTAGATATTGGCTCAATCCAATATAAATTCATTATGGACGGACCAAGTCCAATCGAATATGTCATATTGGTCTATCTAGTCTGTCCAAATTCAATATGTCTTATTGGTCCATCCAATCCATCCAAATGGATTTTGATATGGACGGAGTCCAACCCAAAATTGATCCATTGACACCCCTATGTGGGCTCAAGCTTGGGCCCAACCTAAATACAAAGCCTAGGCCTAAGTTTAGAATTTCTGGAACAGGTTGGGCTATGCTAAAAATTATCACCCGTACTCTCCATCTCTTCAATAAGCTTCATGCTAGCTACAGATCTAGTGGCAAAGCTCGATAATGATTTTTCCTCTAATATGTTGGTTTATTAGGTATATTGGTAATTTGAAGCCTAATCCATTCATTTGCCTACATAAGGTTACCTTTCGTGCAAATGCTTGATACCACAAACCCTTGGAAGAGCAGAAGAAGCCAGTTTAAAAGCCATATAACACTAATAAACCCTCATTTGGGAGTTCTCATTTCAAATCACTTGTTTTTGGTCTCACCTCACCAATAACCACTTAAGCATGTTTGGGAAATAAGTTTCAATGAGTGCTTTTTCATGGAAACAATGTGGTTTTGAATAAGCACCAAAGGAGGTGCTTATTCTTTATGCATTCATTGCTTTTTGACCCATCTTGGTCTATCACATAATTCTTAAAATACATATACTACCCGATGGTGCACGATTTGGAAGCTCCCTATTGGAGGACAACTTGAACGTTAGGCTAGATAGGTCACTTGGTCGAGCTATAAGGGAAGAGTGAAAAGATCAGAGTACTCGGGCTACTTTACCTAGTGTGGGAACTCCAATGCTTAAGCTAGCGAACTAGAGTTTTCTGAGAGCTATAAAGCAAGAGATAGCTAGAGAGCTTGAGTGCTAAATTGTGTGTACCTTTCTTAGAAAATGGGGGCGCCTTTATATAGGCGTCGGTTGGTGTAAACTTCACGCACTGCGTCCGAGATCCCCGGAGGACATGACTTATTGGTCCGAATTCCTCGAAGGTAGTTTCGTACGCGGACTAGGCTTCCGTGCCTTATCCAATTTCCTCTGAAACGATCGGTGCAGGAGCTGACTTCCGGAGGACCCCCAAGAGTGATAAGAAGCACGCAGAGGAGGTTGCCACTTGGGCTTCAGCCAAGTCAGTGAGCCCTTCGGGGGCGGTTGTTCCTCATGCCTAGGTCCCTTGGATCGGTATTGTCGAGGTACCACAAGTCAGCCTTGGATGAGGTGCTACTAGTCATTCCCTCGAGGTGCCCGAACTGTACACAAGGTGCTCGGACTGGTTCTGGGATGCACCTCCTTGACTTAGTGAGATCCGCAGTTGTTCGTGTGGTGCTAAGGTGTCATGTGGCGGTCTTATCATGCCTTATATTGCGGTGTCATTGAAGGGCCAAATCACCCTTCATCATTACCCGGTTTGAAAGAATCACTTTTTCACCAAACACTAGTAAGTGATTATTCACTTATTATTTATTAATGGAATATTATTTAAAACTCCCCATAACATTTTTGCACTTCTCTTATACTCACCGTACATTTTCAAAACCTCTAGAGCCCCTTATCAATGATCTGCCATAATGTTTTATTAAATTTCCTATGCTACCCTCCTATTAAAACTCATGATGTCAACGAGGTAAAAGTATTGTTCACTGTCTTATTCCTCGAATCATATGGAACCCCTTCTTCAGCACATTACCTCCACATGTACTTTTACAGTTCCCATCTACAATTACACAATTTCAAAGCTCATTACTTATACAAATCCTCAAGCTAATTTGGAATTTTTTGTTGAATCTGAGTTGTTATTGTTGATATTCGTTGATTAATTACATGATTTATTAGGCTATATTTGGTTTGAAGGAAAATATAGGGAAAGCTATACAAAATTTGTAAAGATTTCCCTACCTTTTCCTTCAAACCAAACACAGCCTTAGGATTTAGGGGTTCTGTTTCTTGGGTTTATCTATAGTTGAAAACGCTAGTGTTAGTGACTTTTTACATCGGCCTTTATTTGGGCTGATTATTAATTGAACGAGGAAAGAAGCTAGGCCTGTTTTGCTCAAAAAATCCTTCCTAGTTAATTTCTTTATTAATAAGAACCTTTTGAGTTCCTAACATGTAAGCATCTATAGTAATTCCTATAACTATTTCCTATCTTTCCTTGCTTAGTTGTTGTGTATCTCACCTTCCTAGTGAGTGCCCCACCAAACTCTAATAGTCATGAATGATATTTAAGTGTCGGGTGAATCAAAACCCCATCACCAATCAAAATTATGACGGAGGAATAGAACAATTATGGGCATCACCTCTCTTGTAGCGCCTAAGCATTCCTTCTGATAAACCTAACCCTTCCATACTTGAACAATTTTGAAGAATAAGGAACACTGGCAATTCTCCGTTAAGTAGCAGATGCTAGAAGGTAGAAGCTAGTCAGTAACCACCCCTTTTCGTCACACAGGATCTCATTGAACATCCAATCTTGCAGTTAGATTCCATGATCCCATCCACCCCTTGTAGGTCTTCACTTTATTTTAGTTAGCTACGGTAGCTCATCGGGGATCAAACTGGAAATCCATCAAGTGTAGGATACCCAACTCTATTCATACTTGACCCTCACCTAGTCCAACATTTTGTATGATTCCACTATCACCAAATGCAAGCTTTAAGGGCTATATATTTCAGAACGCAAAGCTTCCCCTAAATTTCTCCTTCCATTTGTTTTATCTCAATTTCGTTCTCTCCTTATTTATGTTTTCATTAGTTTCAACTTTCCTATTTTGATTCATAGCTTGTTGTTCTGATTTCATTCCTATGAAGACTAATCAATAGGGTTAATCTCTTAATTTGTTGCCTTGATTTTGAGTCATTTAATTTCATAAGCTAGTATTTTATCACTTTCTAGGTAATCATTCAAATACTTTACTTTTTGCCATAAAAGTATCTAATAAGGTTGATTGGCCACTCAAGGTAGTTTGGTCAGGTAAATTACTTAAATGTTTACATGGACAACTTCTGTTAATGATCACTAATAGTGGTCTAACAGAATGTGAGTTTTGGACAATGAAAACTCAATGACAAGGGATTCTTCAAAGTTTTTGAGAAGTCGTGATGAGTTTAAGTAAAGTCACCTTGAGTTTTAGATAGTATCCCTTTATTAATAAGCACTTGTGGGTTGGAAGGTTTCGTAATTGTAAATTTTATTTTATTGGTGGAAGAAGGGAAAAAGAAGGGGCTTCATTTTGGCTTGGGAGGAGATCAGATTGGCACCCTATAGAGGGTGCCCCACAAGCACCCCACAGTACCTACCACCTGTGTATTTAGGGCTGCAAGTCGAGTCGGGTTAGGTCGGATTGAGGCCAGCCCTAGTCCAATCCTAGGTTCTAAACACCTAACCCTAAATAAATTCCTTCAACCCAATCCAACCTTCTTCCCACCCCTTAAAATCTTATAAAACTTCTCAATGTCAGATCTTAATTCAACTTTCACTACATATATTATCCTATGTTTTATTAGTATTTGTTTGTTGATTTTTTATTAGTTATTTTAGTACAAAATTCACAAAAATAAGTGTGTGAAACGACTATAGTTTATTATGAGTTATGATTTATGATAGATCTTTTATGAGTTGCAAGCTATGGGTGACAAACAATAAAAGATAAATGAAAAATAAAATATTCAAAAAACATAAAATATGTTATTAACGTATGATGGTATGTGGTGGGGGTTATACAACTACCATGCATCTAAACAAATCAATGTATGATATCTCATGTAACATATATTTATATAATGTGACATGTACTATATAGTTGGGTTTAGGTTGCCCAAATGGATCAACCCTAACCCAACACGAAATAATGTCAGATTCATGAATTTTAACCCTAACCTTAACTTGAGCATCACTTTCTTCGGATTGGGTTCAGGCTAACCCGATTCAAGTTGCAGCATTACATGTATTGGGAACAATCTCCCTGTAATAAGTATTGGAGATGCTCCCAATGCACGTTGAGATGTGCATATGGGGTGCCCCTGTGTGGGCACACCAATGTGATATCGCTTGACGCTTATGTTACCGTCACCTTCGACTACATGTAAACTAGTTACGTGAAGTTGAGGGATATTATAATCATTTCACAAAAAATGTTTGCGTTCATGCCAACATGACTTTGACAGGATATCTCTCGAGGTTTCAAAAATTGTGATGAATTTACCTTCAAAACAAAAAGGGTAAAATATAAAAACCTCCTCTATATTTTTAACAATCATATTCAACCTCCCGCGAGGTTTCGACTTAATAAAAACTTCAAAAAACTCCCTTCCCTTGTTCTTGTCCAATAGAAAATGGTGACATGGAGCATTAAATGCTATAAAATGCCACTTTTGCCCATCATAAATTTACTAAATTACCTTAGAAAAGAAAGGTTCCAATAAAATGAAACCTACCAAATTTTGCGGTAACTCGAACCTCCTGCAAAACTTGATCAAGTAGGCAGCTTGCCTCTATACGTCATCTGCTATCTCATCCTTTGCACCTCCCTGATCCATGTATTGCGTTAAAAATGTTGGCCTAATGGAACTTTTAATTCCGGGGATTGGAAGAATAACTTATGATTTCTTTCATTCCATCAACCTTCTTTTATGTTGTGCTTGGTTGCAATGCAAATAAATTTACACCGATGCAAAATCATGGCAGTGTAGATGATTTGAGTGTAAATTCTGACCTATTTTTGTTTTAAATTTTAGCTTATTTTGTTTGATTATAATACAAATGAAGTAAATTAATACATGAAGCAGAATAAAATAAAACCCAAAACAAAATTAAACAAGTGTTTGCATTTTTACATTTGCACTCTCATGTATTTATACTAGTACAAATAAAATTATACTGCAACCAAATACAACCTTATGGTAGAACCATAAAAACCATTACTAAGCTTAGATTAAATGGATCCAATTAACAATTTTAGGAGTATTTCAGCTTTTCATGTAAAGAGATACCCCCCATGACCATAGCGTTAAAAACAAAACAATAAAGTGAATTTGACCTTACATGCGCTAATCAAAAGGTACTTGCCGGTAAAATGCTTTTTATTAACAGATGAGCAATATGTAAATTAAACAAGCTAGCAATAAAATTTTATTAATTTTCATTAAACCAAAAAAATGAAAAATGGACTTTCAAATGTCAAGCACCCTTTAAAGCTCAAAATTATACACACACAGAGCTCCATTTTGTATCTAAGGCTGTGTTTGATTGCAGTGCAAATTTGCACTAGTATAAATGCATGGGAGTGTAAATGTAAAAAATGCAAATTCTTGTTTAATTTTTCTTTGGACTTTATTTCATTTTGATTCATGTCTTAATTTACTTCATTTATACTGCAATCAAACAAAATAAGCTAAAATTTAAAATAAAAATAAGTCATAATTTACTCTCAAATCATTTGCACAGCTATGATTTTATATAAGTGCAAATTTATTTGCATTGCAACCAAACATGGCCTAATGGACGTGGCATTATCGTATTCAACACAATTGGTTCTGCCATGAGACTAGGTGGATACTGGTTGCCTTTCTGTCAAACACTTCGTTCACACTATTCGCCATAAAGTACAGTAACACTCCATTCCCATGACCATTAGTGACTCTTGGAGCTTAAATGCCATGTAAAATTCAGGTCTAGCTTCCATGCGTGACCAAACATACATGGGTAGGTCTATAGCCAAGTAATGTAGTAATGTGTTTTCAAACTACTGTTAACCCGAGCAGTTAAATTGTTCAAATCATTATTCAGTTAAGATTTTGGGTTCGGTTCAAGTAAAACCCAGATAAATGTCAAAACCCATTGATTTTGTAAAAAATCACCCGACCCGAATGGTTGGACCGCTGACCCAGTTGATCCAGTGACCGGGTCATGGGTTGCATACTAACTGTGTATGCAAACTTCTGGAGGCCATAATTCTGCACTCCAATGTCTAATTGAGGTGATTTTTTTTTTTGGTAATATTTTGAGATCCATGTGCCCCACACCTTATCTCGCTATTTTTGTGAAAAAAACCATTTTTCTCTTCAAATCACAAATTTTAATATTTTTATAAATAAAAAATTAAAACTGAATTAAAAAACATAAATGAAATATAAAATAAGGAAAATGACAGTTCAGCCTAAAGTCAGAATTTTTAGGCCCAAAGTACAATTAGGGTAGGTGCCAACTCAAAATTGATGCCAATTCACGAGTGGGTATTGGTGTATAAAGTGGGGGCATTTGACATTTTGAATATTTATAGGATTGTAATGGAATTCAAAAATATGCAATGGGCCTGTCCATAATTTTCTATTTAAAATAATATATATATATATATATATATAACTTGACCGATCAAGCTGGTAACCCACAACCCGGAGGCAAAATAGTTTGACCTTAGGGGCGATTGTTAAAACATTGCCAACTTCTTATGTAGCATGCCTGATTTCCATAACTAAATGCTACAACTAGTGTTAATGTTGCTTGTTGATTCATAAAACAATGTTGATTAACTCACTAATATTATGGTGGTCGAACATTATTTCTATGTATACCAAAACACACCCTTCATAGGCAAAAGTGGCATTTTATAGCACTTAATACTCAACATCACAATTTTCTGTCAAAAATAAAATTAAGGGAAGAGAGGTTTTTTTGCATGTTTTCTTGAAAAGTAAGGTAAGGGGTGGTTCATATGATTGTCAAAAAATGCAGGAAAGGTTTTTATATTTTATCCAAACTAAAAATGAGATGAATTTAAGAGGATTGGTGACAAGTGTGGAGACCTGAGAGTTTCGTATAATGTCATGTTTGATTTGGAAGAAAAGGTAGGAAAAGGCTCAGACCAAACACGACCTTGGAAGAAAAGGTAGGAAAAGGCTCATACCAAACACAACCTAAATAATAGTGGCAGAATCTGTCTATCAATTCACCTTTGGACCAACTTGGCCCTACATTTTCCTTCAAACCAAATATAGCCTAAAAGTTTGGAAAATTGTCTAAAACTCAGTGAGTTTTTCGGCATTTCTCTTAAACTCACCACAAACTCTTCAAAATGACTAAAACTCACCATGGTAGGAAGTTTTTATTTTTCAAAACTCACCTTCCTTAGTGCACCGTTAATGCTTCTTAATAGAGGTGTCCATGTCAACATAAATAACAATTTTCATGACCAAAATACCCTTGATTAGTGAGTTAGAGGAAAAATGGTCTTTTTCAGTTTTCAATTTTCTTGTTTTTTTTTTGCATTTTTAGTGTTTTGTTATAATTTTTAATGTTTTTTATAATTTATGTTTTTTTACATTTTTCTATTTTCTACAATCTATAAATTTTCTTGTATATTTTGTTATTTGTTTGCAATTTTTGTGTTTTTCTACAAATTTTATTTTTTGATTTTGTTTTTCAATTTCTATAGTTATTATAATTTGAAAATAATTTTTTAATTTTGTTTGAAATTTTTATAATTTTTTATATTTTTTGTAATTTTCATGTTTTTATGTATTTTATATTCGAAGAAGTACGAATACACCCAATGCAAAAATCTGATTCCCATTGCATAGCTATAAACATTCAAAACGACCAAAAACCACACTCTATGTACCTACCTATGAATTGGCATAAATTTCGAGCTAGCACCTATCCCAAATGTACTTTGAACCTACAAATTCTGACACTGGGAGTATCAATCATTCTCCCTTTTATATTTGAAAATATTTTTTAAACTTTTTTTAGGTTTAAATATTAAAATGATAATATATGAATACTCGTTAATTTATTTTGTATATATTTTATATTTTTCTATAAAGGTAAAAATGGTAATATATTAACACCCGCTAAATTTATTTAACATCAAATCAGTGATATGATAAGTTTTACACTTTGAATTTAAAATAAATGCTCAAACTCATGGTGAGTTTTAGACAATTTCCCTAAAAGTTAAAACTATAGGGCTATTGTTCCGTTTTAATCATAAAGGGGCAAATTACAAAGACCCGCCCTTGTACTATGGGGTTTGTGACAAAGACCCCTTGTACTTTGTTTCGTGATAAACACCCCCTAACGATGGAGTGTATTAAATTACCAAAATACCCCACTAAATTTTTTCTATTTTATTTTTTGCCCTTTTTCTCTTAAAACCTATTTAACCTATTGTTTTCCCTTTCTTCTCTTCTTTTCCCCTCCCTCACCCCTCTCTCATTATTTCTCTTTCCCAACTCTCCAAAATGAAAATGAAAGGACGGAGGAAACCCATTATCACAGTCATGATTCCTACTTCTCTTGGGTTCCTCCCCAATTGAGAGGTGTTTATCTCTTGGACAACCGATTTTCAAGTTCAATTCCTCCTTCGATCGGTTCTTTTCCATTGCTCAAAACTCTTGACGTTAGCAACAACTCGCTCACTAAACAATCCTCACTAGTCTCGGGAACTCTACGAGGCTTTACAGTCAGCTTCAACGCCTTGTCAGGTTCAATTCCTGTAAGTCTTACCTTCTCCCCCTTCTCTCATCTTCTTTGCTCTTCGGTACAATAATCTCTCCGGTTCTATTTCTGATACCTAGAGTGGAACAGAGCTATCAGCTTCAGTTATTGACCCTTGATCACAACTTCATTTCTGGAAGGATTCCTGTTTCTCTTTGCCATTTCCATCACCAGAGACTACGAAACCAAGTCACCGCAAACTGACCACCAAAGACATAATTCTCATAACCACCGGGGACCTCCGCGCGGTTTCACTTTTGTCATGTTGTATTATGCTCTGCTTTTTGATCAAGAAAAGAGCTACTTCAAGGGAGAAGTAGTCATGATGTTTCAACACAAAGCAACTCCAGTAGGAGTCCAAGCCTACTGCCCCTATGGGTGGCCATGATGTCTCAGACTGCTTCTCTACAACAAGGTGGAAATCAATCAGAATCTGAAGTTCTTCGGTCGGACACTGGGACTGCAGGTGGCTCTGCCACATCCTGCTCTGATGTCACAAGCGATGAGAGCTGCCCGCAGTTCTCGGTCTATCCCGCCCAGATTGAGATTGGTAGTAGCATGCAGGATGGAGTGGGCATTATGAGGAATGGTTCACAAGTTCGGGTTCCTGTCATGCGATGAGGGATGACGATGCTCACAACCTCCATATCAGCTCAACTAGGGTGTTTTATTCTTTGAAATCCGTTTAGTTGCTATAATAATCTTCTGTACGGTGTGCGGAGCAACTGGTTGTGTTATAATGTGCAGATGGTCGCTGATAGCAAGGAGGCTTCCAGGATGAACAGACAATGAAATCAAGAACTACTGGAACACTAAATTAGTAAAGAAGGTGCAAGACCATCCTAAAACAATAACTACTTCTACTCATAGGCACTCAAACGTGTCTAAAGATGACGACGACGACAACAACAAGAAAAAGAAGCCAATCGAGCCATCACCGACGACCAACACGGAATCTAGAGTGGTTAGGCCCAAGGCAGTGAGGTGCATCAAAGTTTTTCTCAGTCCACCATGCAACCAGCTAGTTGAACACGTCAACATTAATGATGCCAGTGCTGCGGTAGTGCCCTCCACCTCCACGGTTGGGGTCGACGTTGCGACCTCCACAGCGATTGACTCAGAATTCTACGACGGGCTATCGTCGTTCACTCCGGGGGAAGATAATTAAGTGGATTTTATGATGGGTCTCAATGCGGTCGAGTTTTGCCTATCTGATCTAATCAATTCTGACTTGTTCCAGCTTTTCCAGTTCGATAATTGACATATGGCGGGGAAGACTGGCTGGTGCAATGACGACAACAATGAGTTAACTCTATCTTCCCATCAACCTCTCTTTCACCCTGACGAGATACTGGAGGAAAAGACGATAAGCGACTGTGCTAAGCCCGACGTCGTTTTGGACCTCCACTCTATGCCTATGGCCACTTTTCTTGATTGTGAAGAGAATTCGTTAGCACGATAATTCCAGAGATCGGCTTCGGGAGAGAGAGAGGGAGGAATTCGAAAGTCCGCTGCTGCTGTTTGTGTATCATGAGATCGGAGAAGATGAACAGTTTTTTTTCCAAATTGTTATTATAAGGGTAATATGAAGATTAAAAAATATTGTAACGGCAGATTTCAACGGAAGGCTAACGGAAGGGGGTTTTGTTTCACAGTTGTCGCAAAACAAACTACAGGGGTCTTTGTGACAGACCCCATATTACAGGGGGTCTTTGTGACAGACCCCATATTACAGGGGGTCTTTGTAATTTACCGAAAAGAAAGAAAAAAGGAAAAAAAGATAAGAGGTAGAATATGTCAATTCAGTGGAGTCCGGATCAGACCAAAATGGGCTCAAAGATGCTTCGACACAAAATCCACGGCTTCAGCTTCCCAAGATGATGACGATGAACACATCTCACCCACAGAACCGGCAAATGGCTCCTCATTTTTCTTTCAAGGGTTTCTCACTCTAAATGAGCTCTACGTCTCGATTGCATCTATTTGAGCTCTCAAGGAGAACTTTTATTCTGTTCGTTTGTTCTGTAAATTTGTCTCAGAATTCACTTATTCTGATATCATTATAGAGCACGCCATCCATGGATTTAGGAGCAGAAGCTTCAATTCTCGGTCGTTCTAGATTCATTTATGGAGGAAAACCTTCATTTTTTGTTGCCTGTAATCGTGAACTGAGAATCTCAACCAAGACTTACCCAAGAATTCTGCATTATCCTCGTTTAATGACGATACATCGCGTCTATCCTTATATTCCCAGAAATGCCTGCAGGTCAAAATTACAGGAAGTTGAGGTGATTAACGGTAACGTCCATTTGAAATCCGTGATCGAAGAAAAAGAGAGTGGGATGGTGGTAGGTTCGGTTGCGGATAGCAAGTTCAAATTTCTGGAGGTTTTGGTCAAGCATGGATTGGTGTTGGCCACGATGGTCGTGATTGGGTGCCAAAGAGCTTTTGCAATGGAAGGGGCTGTTGGTGCGGGGTACGGAGTATTTGGACAGAGTGGATTGTTGCTTCGAGGCGCGTGGCCTAAATTATTGCAGGTTTTATGTGTCCTCAAAGAGCAAGGTTTGGTTTTGGCTGCGCTTTTGGGTCTCTCTGCATTCTTCTCCATGGCAGAGACAGCAATAACGACGCTATGGCCTTGGAAGGTATGAATGTGTAATCAAAAGTTATTATTATTATTATTGTTATTATTTATTTAATTTTCTTTGCTCAGATTGGTGTTTATAGAGCTTAGGAGTTGGGCCTATTTACATTGAGAAGTACGCTTTCGTGCATTTCTGCATACCAAGCACACAAGCACGTGATGGAAGCAATTACATTGCTGATGCAAAAATAGACAAGAGGAACCTCTTATACATGAAAGTCTAACTGATTAGACATTGAGCTCCCCAAGTTCTTGATAAACTATGATTAACTTGTGAGGTTGAAGGTAATCTTATTGCTGAAATTAGAATGGTTTCGCATGACACCAATGCACCAAATAGTTGGTTTAATTGACACCTCTTATACCTCAAAATGCCTAAAACGCTTTAGAACACTGGAGGAGTCCTATAGAATGAATGTGTATTACATAATGAGATCATGGGAAGCATTCCTTGGAAATCTCTTCCCCTTTGGGATATGAGATGGAGTTGTCGTATAATGAGCTTGTCTCTATGACAATTCCTGTTTGACTTATACTGAGAATGTTCTTCCTCATTCTTCTTGCATATTTGTTGCATATCCAGAAGAGAAAAACTATGGGTATTTGTGAACTATATTTATGACAGACAGGAAAAAAGAGAGATATTATACTGTGTTTCATTGAATTTTATCTGGTGTCATTGTATTGCACAGCATGCGAATATCCAAATATCTAAACATATCTCATCTACTTTTGAGTTGTTGGTAGTTCTTAATGTGTATATCCCAAAATGGACATTGACTTAATGCCTTCCAAGGTTTATAATTAGGGTTCATCTTCATTTCTTTATGTGGAAGGAAGGAAATAACCATGAATGGATTGATATTCATCATTGTTGTCATTGCCGTTGCCTTATCCCAAGTTCCCAAATATATGGGGTTGGCTACATGAATCTGTTTTGCCATTCCATTTGCTTTATGTTATATCCATTATTAAATTATAAGCACTTATGTTCTGCCAGTATGAGCTTGTCTAATATCACCGGTCCCATGTTTGGAGGAGGAGGGTTGCATCAGGTTGGCA
Source organism: Nelumbo nucifera (assembly GCF_000365185.1). The sequence continues at coordinate 2,658,424 of NW_010729135.1, read as the reverse complement.
GCTGGCATTAAAACCTTTGCCAAACTCTTATGGTCATTGATTCTGAATTGTCTATGAATAGACTGATATTGCAGTGGAGAAATATGTATTGGCTTTATTGAGCTTATGTTATATATTTGTTTATGACTGGTAACATAGGGGCCATTACTTGTTGTAATGGTAATTAGTAAAATCTCGGGCTGAACCTCTTCTGCAGTGCGTACATTACACACTCTCTCATTCTCATTGCTGTCACAGTTTGCAACCTACCATATTTTGCACACGTCTAAATCGAAAACTGTTTTTTTTTTTGTCATAGTCTTTTACCCTTTTTTGAATAATATGATATAGTTATCTGTACACCCCTCCCAAGACCCCAGATAGCTAGGTGCCTGGGACCAACATTGGGAAATAGTCCTTATAGTTAGCTGTACACCACCATATAAAAATTCCAAGGATTTGTTTGATAAATAACTGAAATATTTCATTGAAGGAAAGCCACCAAACTGCTTTCCATAGTGAGCAGCAGGCCAACAGGCACATGATAGCTCCCAACATGGTGCCCCAAACCAGGAACAATAAACAGTAAACAGTAAGCACTAAGGTGATCCCCATAAAATGCCTGGTTGTTCACCTAGGCAACTCTTTGACAACCATGTGGGAGACTGATCCTTTTGAATTGCCACATAAAGGACAATTGTGTTATCCAATGGCCTAGACTAGGACATTGGCTGCCATATCATTCAGGGAACAAATTCAATCACCTTGCCAAGCAGAGAGTAGAATGAATTGACTGAAGAAAAATCCCTCGTGGATCTTCCTTTGAAAAGAAATCAGATATAGGACCCATGTACATGAAGGATCTGTACATTGGGACTATATAGTTAATTTATTTTTCATGGTTACCTCTTCTAAAAAAGTTAGTTTATTTGATTTACAAAAACTGTATCATATAGCTCTTGTTTTTGAACAGCCTAAGAACCTCTCTCTACCCAAGACAAAATTCTCCCCTTTAGAATAGCCTTCAGCCCATTTTTTTTTTGAATTCAGATTAGCTGAACGCGATGGCTGTTCAGTGGGCTGTGGAACCAATGAAAATGTTCCATGTCAGTAATAAATTCATGTTCCCCACTGTGAAAGGTGCAGGTCCCATGTATTTTATTACTAGCGTGGAACATTATCATTGGTTCCAAAGCCCGCTGAACAGCCATCATGTTCAGCTAATCCTTGCTCTCTCTCTCTCTCTCTTGATCAGCAACAGAAAGTTTATTAATTTAGTAAAAGTTACAGCTTTTAGGTAGCATCGACTACCCCCTTATATACTTAACGCAGAAACATTCAACAACAGAAAGCTTTTATTTTATTTTTTTACAATTCAGTCCAGAAACAATGCTCTCTGTTAACCCCTTTAGAATAGCCTTCAGCCCATCTTCAGATTCAAATTTATTTTGAAAAATTCTAAAGTTTTTTTTGACCAAATAGTTCACATCAAAGCATGGACAGCAGTCTTCCACACAATGGAAGCTTCTTTGCTCCACCTCTTCCCAATAATCCTTATAGCAGTCTCTAACTATACCCACACCAGAGAGCACCATTGCATGGATTGGAAGTGATGAATATGTTACTGTTGCATTTCATTTTAAATAATAGAAGGTAGAAATGGGTTTTATGTTTTGTTGCATATCATTTTAAATACCAGTCGACACACTCAAATAACGGCAAGTAGAAATGCTGTATGCCTTTCAAACATGAACATAGAAGCAGCTATATTTGCTTGTTGTCAGACTCCTATAGAGCTTGTCCAGTTCCTCAAAATACTGTAGTAATTTGCCTATTGGGGTGTTTTCATGGTTCTGAAGGGGTGAGCTCCACTACTTCATGTTCCTTTGATGTATAGATATATGATAAATACTAGGGAAATTTAAAGTGTGTGATGCTGTTAGCAACAAGAAAGTCAAAGTTCAGACCTTCTCTTCCCAATTAAAATTATGATAGAAGGAGGATTCTAGAATATCAATTTTGTGTTGGGGTAAAGGGAGGAATGGATTTAAGGGTTTTGAAGTCGTAGAATGCTTAGGGCTTTGGTAGCTTACTAGCATATGGTTTTGGAAGTGTTGGTCACTCCCTTCCCGCGTCGGAGGGAGACGGTTGTCAAGGCGATAAGACAAGACACTCCTTAGATTTCATCTCTTGCACAATAACTTCACCTGGTCCAATCTCCATTCGAACCCAATTTGCTCTAAGTTGGATAGGTTCCTCTTCTTGACTGATTGGGAAGAACATTGGGGGAATATTAACTCTAGAACACTCCCTAGACTTACTTTCGATTATTGGCCCATAATGATTTGTAAGGAAGTTTTAAAGAGTGATGGGCCTGCTCCCTTTAAATTTGAGAACATGTGGCTAACCCATCCGGGTTTTATCAAGAAGGTCAAAGAATGGTGGGAGCAATGTAACCCCCTAGTGGATTGGGAAGGAATGAAATTTCATAAGAAACTCCAATACTTGAAACTTAGGATTAAAGGGTGGAACCAATTGGTGTTTGTCATACTAGAAGAAAGAAAACAATTCTTAGTTGAGAAGATTAGGAGTTGGACCTAAAGGAAGAGAGAGGTTCTTTTGGAGAAGGGGACAAGGAGGGAGTCTTGAGGAAACAATTGGAGGATCACTTGCACAAGGAGGAAATTAGTTGGAGGCAAAAATCCCTTTGCAAATGGTTGAAGGAGGGGGATGGCAATACTAGGTTCTTCCATACTGTGGCAAATGGGAGAAGAAGAATTTTATATCCAAGTTGGAAGTTAAGGGGTCAACTATTTCACATCCGACAGAAATAGCAAGGGCCTTTGTAGACCATTTCATATCTATATTTAGAAGGCCTTTGTAGGGGTCAGATCGCAGGGAGTGGTTAGAAAGAAAGTTTGAAGTTGAGGAAATAAAGGAGACCATGTTTTCAATGGATAGAACAAAGGCTTTGGGTCCAGATGGGTTCATAATGGCATTCTATCCGGACTGTTGGGAAATCTTGGAGAAGGATTTAACATTAATATTTGAAGAGTTCAATAGTAGGGGGGTAATTAACCCAGGGCTGAATTCCACCTTCATTGCTTTGGCACCAAAGAAGAGAGATGCCATACATCCAAAAGACTTCAGACCAATCAGCTTGGTCAACAATCTGTACAAAATAATTGCAAGTGTTGTCTCTCTAAGCAAGTTTTCCCCACTATAGTTGAACCTACCAAGGAGCCTTTGTGAAGGGAAGACAGATTCCAGACCAAATCCTAATTGCAAATGAGAGTGTAGAGGCCTTTAAGAAATCAAAGAAAAAAGGAGTGGTTTGTAAACTGGATCTAGAAAAGGCTTATGACTTGGTGGATTGGTCTTTCTTGTTGCAAGTGATGAGTAACTTTGGTTTTGGGTGTTTGAGGAGTTGTCATTACTTAGTGTTGGTAAATGGGACGGTGGTGGATTTTCCCAGCATTGAGAGGGATAAGACAAAGAGATCCACTCTCTCCCTTCTTAGTCATATTGATAGCAAATGTTTTAGGGAGATTGATTCATAGAGCTGATCCAAGAAATTTGTTAAGGGGGTGGGAATAGGAAGGGAGGAGATACCACTCACACACTTGCAATTTGTAGACGATACAGTATTGTTCTGTGAAGGTGAGAATATGAATTGGATACGGAGCCTGAAACTAGTTATACAACTCTTTGAGCAAATGTCCAATCTTAAGGTGAATTTTGAGAAAAGTTGTTTAGTGGGAGTAAACATGGAGGAAAGGGAAGTTAGGGAGTGTGTAGATATTATGGGATGTACAACCTCAGATTGGCCAATGAGTTACTTGGGATTACCCCTAGGAGACAACCCTAGGAAGGGTAGGTTTTGGGACCTAATGGTGGAAAGATTTGAGAAAGGGATTACTTCGTGGAAGATGAACTATCTCTCCTTGGGGGGAGGATCACATTGATTAGGGCAACCCTAATCAATCTACCTATTTACTTTCTGTCAGTGTTTAAGATTCCCTCTCAGGTAGCTAATAGGTTGGAAAAGTTGATGAGGGACTTTCTGTGGGAGCTAGGAGAGGAAAGGAGGGACCATAGGGTGGGATGGGAGGTGGTAACAAGAAGCAAGAAACAAGGAGGATTGGGAATATCAGGAAAAGGAATTTGGCATTATTGGGGAAGTGGTTATGGAGATTTCCTTTAGAAAGGGATAAATTGTGGGCAAAGATAGTGGCTAGCATTCATGGGATGGAGGGCAATGGGTGGGATACCAGAATCATGGCAAGGACTACAAGCACATCTCCTTGGAAAGCCATCCATAACCTTCTTCCAGTTTTCTCACAGTTGACCAGGTATGGCTTGAACTCAAACAATGTTATCAAATTCTGGGAACAAACTTGGGTAGGGCACTCTCCGTTGATGATCCAGTTCCCCTCTCTATGCTCTCTCTGATCTAAAGAATATGCCCATTTCATCCTTTTTAGTACCCTCAGATGCAACCTCTAGTTATGGGTGGAATTTGAACTTGAGAAGGGCGGTTAGGGATACAGAGTTAGAAAACACTATGTCTCTTTTGGCATTGCTTGAAAATGTTTTTCTAGACCCCGAAAAGGAAGATTGTAGAATTTGGATCCCCTCCTCTTCGGGGTTCTTACTCTTGTGCTTCTTTCTTTAACAACCTAATTCAGCAGCCTACCTCCCTTGGCATGTCTTTCCCTGTTAAAGAGATATGGTGCAAACCTTTCCCTCCTCGGATTGGGAGTTTTTGTTGGGAATCTTTCTTGGAAAGAATCAACACTTGTGATCTTTTCCAGAAAAAAAGACCCAAGACTTGTTTATCCCCGCATAGGTGTATTCTTTGCAAAGCAGATGGGGAGAATGAGTACCACTTATTAGTGTCTTTCCATTATGCAAAAGCTGTTTGGGATTGGGCTTTATCCCTTTTTGGGTGTAGTTGGAACCCTCCTTTGAATGTACAGAGTTTGTTCTCTCCATCTTTCTTCAGCTGGCCAGTAAAAGAGGAAGGATAATGTGGAGGAGTATAAGGGCAGCTGTGTGTTGGTCTTTGTGGGAAGAAAGAAACTCCAGATTATTTTTATATAAGGAGAGGAATGCTGAGAACTTAACAGAGTTCATCCACATAAGGGTAGCACATTGGTTGAAATCCCTGGACCTGTTTTTAGACTTTACTGTGGATGATTTATTGAGAAGATGGAAAGAAATTGCAAGTTCTGCCCAGGTTAAAAGGGTCATAAATCCTTCTTGGATTCCCCCTCCTGCTGGTTATATAAAGCTGAATTTTGATGGCAGTAGCATGGGGAATCCAGGGCTGTCAGGTATTGGGGGAGTTTTCAGAAACGAGGAAGGGAATGCCTAGCCCTTTTCTCTGGCCCGATTGGTGAAGGTGACTCTCTTAGTAATGAGATTTTAGCAGCCTTGGAAGGGATTCAAAGGGCAAGAGAATTGAATATTAGGAGACTGATTACTGAAGGTGATTCGGAGGTAGTGATAAATTGGTTAAAAGAAGATAAGATAGGAATGTGGAAATACAACAGTGAGAGGAAAAAGTTCAACTGGTTGGCAAAGGATGTTGAGATAAAGTACAACTGGGTGAAAAGAACTACAAATTCCTTCACCGATGGGCTAGCTATGCAAGGAGTGAATAGGGATTATTTGTTTTGGGCTTATTTCTAATTTTGTACTTTTTCTTTTCCTTGTTTTGGGGGAGTTAAGATACTTTATCTCCCTCCGCTTTTCTGTAACTTGTTCTTAATTGAATTCAATAAATATTTTTGCTATTGATAAAAAAAAAGTGCATCTTGCTGTTACTACCCCAAATAGCACTCTAAAAATCCACTAACATTATGAAAAAATAGATATTGCCTCTAGGGTCTACTACCTTACTATGAATCAAGGTAGTCTAACATGTTAAGTGATTAGTTCAAACGACCACGATACTTTCATGCAACTCTCCAATAAAGCACAAACATACTATCAAGCAAATGAAAAACCAAATCACCCAATAAGTGCATGCCTGGGTGATTTGGTTTCAATGAGTTTACTTGGTTGCAACGCTTTCTTGCAACCTTGCAATAAAATGCAGAATGTTGACAATTAAATGAGAAATCATATCATCTAATGAATGCATGCCTTTTTCCTACCCCAAATGATACAAAAAATAACCCACAAATATATGAAAAAATAAAGACTACCTCTAAGTAGGGGTGGACACAAATCAAGCTTTTTATGAGCTATTTGAGCTCGGGTTGTAAAAAGCTCAATTTGGCTTGGTCTAATCCAAGCTTCGAGCCGAACTGGAGCCTAACATATAGGTTTGTTTGTTTTTCGAGCTGAGCTCCAGCCCAATGAAGCTCGGGTTGTGAAGCTCGCGAGCCTAATCAAGCTTATATTACACATAATATTTTTATAGTATAATAAGAAATAATTATATATGTATATGTTTTCTTGGTAGAAATGATGCTGAATAGAAGAGAGAAGAGAAGAGACAGAGAGGAGAGAAGATTTGGAGTCAAAAAGTTGGGTTGGTGGCTCTAGCACATCTATTTATATTAGGGCAACCCAACTAAAGAATAAAAATAAATACATGGACAAAAATGCCCTTGTGACATAGTACAACCACTGATAACACTCCCCCCTCAAGTTGGGACATAGATATCAATCATGCCCAAATTGTCACATAAGTTATTATGCCACAGGTAATGGAATCCCTAGGTAAAGATATTTGCAATTTGTTCTTTAGAGCTAACATAAGGAGTACACACTTCCCCACTTACAATCTTTTCCCTGATCAAATGTTTATCCACTTCAATGTGCTTGGTTCTATCATGGAGAACAAGATTAATGGCAATATTGATGGTTGCCTTGTTGCCACAATACAATGACATAGGACTATCAATAGTAATTCCCACCTCATTTAACAGCTTTTTTATCCACAACATTTCAGCAACACCATGGGACATAGCTTTGTATTATGCTTTTGCGCTGGATCTTGCAACCACAATTTGCTTCTTACTCCTCGTGACAAGGTTTCTACCCACAAAAGTGCAATACCCACTGGTAGATTTCCTATCATTTATAGACCCAACCCAATCAACATCTGTATACACTTTCACCTTTAAGTGTCCATGCTTCTAGAAGATTAAACCAACCACTAGATACTTCTTGAGATACCTGGGAATTCTTTCTGCAACTTCCATGTGGGCAGCCTTAGGCACATGCATGAACTGGCAGAGGGCACCTACAACATATGCAACATCAGGTCTAGTCATAAACAAATACACAAGCTTTTCTACAGGCCTTTGGAACTGTTTCACATCTGTTATTGTCTCCCCATAACAATCACACCCAACCTGTGGTTAGGATCAATAGGAGAATCAATTGGCTTTACTCCCAGCTACTTGTGTCCTGAAGAAGATCTAGGATGTGTTTCCTTTGGGAAATGAAGATACCCCTCTTTGAACAGGCAACTTCAATTCCAAGAAAATACCTTAAGGGGCCTAGATCTTTCACCTCAAATTGAGTAGCTAAGAATTTCTATAGCTTTACAATCTCACTTGTCTAATCTCTAATGACAACTATGTCATCAACATACACAATTATTGCTTCAATTTTTCCTTCACCTCTCTTCATAAATAATGTATGGTCAAATTGACATTGCTTAAAACCTCTTCTAGATCACCATTCAAAAAAGCATTTTTAATATCTAACTGGTGAAGTTCCCGGTCAAAGTTGGTGGCCAAGGAAATGAAGACTCTAATAGAGTTCATCTTGGCCATTGGAGTAAAAGTCTCAGCATAATCAACTCCATACACCTGTGTGAATCCCTTTGCCACCAACCTAGCTTTATATCTTTCCACTATGCAATCAGCTCTATGTGCTTCACTGTGAATATCCACTTTCACCCTACTGGTTCCTTTTCATCAGGAAGGTCCACCAACTCTCATGTACTATTTTTATGTAAAGCACTCATTTCCTCTTTCATTGCATCTACCAATTTAGGGACTAACAAGGCCTCTGCCACATTCTTAGGAATCGGGGTATTGTCAATGGAAGAAAGAAAGGCACGGAAGGAAGGTGAGATGTTCTCATAAGAAACAAAATGGGAGATAGGGTATTTAGTCGAACAAGATCTAACACCCTTTCTTTTAGCAATAGGAATGTCAAGATCGTCAATAGTGGGGTAGTTAATATTCAGGGGTTCAGGCATATCAATCGGAATAATTGTACTTGGTAAAGGAGGATCATCTCCCGGAGGTTCTGATGATGTTGGAGGTATGGCTTCAGGTTGCTCTATTGCTTTTGAACCCAACTGGCCCTTTTGGTGAGGAAGAAACACCCAAAATGGAGGATCAAGAAGAGGAGGAAGGCGAACTTGCTTATGTTTCTTCTCAACCCTACACTCCCCTTGAGGAGAAATAGGAAAATAAGGCTTACTCTCTCAAAAAAGGACACATCCATAGAGACGTAGCATCTTTGGGAAACATGATCATAACAATGGTAACCCTTCTAAGAAGAGGGATGGCCCAAGAAGACACATGGAATAGCATGAGGATCAAGTTTACCATGGGAGGGAGATAGATCATGAACAAACCAACGACAACCAAAAGCACATATAGGAATGGAGAACAATAGAGCTTTTGGGAAACAAAAGCTGATGTGGGGCCCTGTATTGCAACACCAAGATGGCATGCAATTATTGAGGTAAGCAACAGATAAGATAGCATCCATCCATAAGTGTTTAGGAACATTCATATGAATTAACAACCTACGAGCAACTTCAAGAAGGTGATGATTTTTTCTCTCTACAAACCCATTCTGTTGAGGTGTTCTAGCACATGAAATGCAATGGAAGGATCCATGTGAGTTAAAGAACTCGATGAGATCCGAGTAGAAATACTCCTTTGCATTGTCAGACTGGAAGATTTGAATTTCAATCTGAAATTGGGTGTTGAAAATCTTTCACAATTTTTGGAAGTTCATCTCTAGACTGCATTGGGAATACCCACACATATCGGGTATGGTCATCCATAAGGGTAATGAAATATTTATAACTAATGTCAGAGGATAAAGTAACAGGGCCCCAAACATTAGAATGAACAATATGAAAAAGAAATTCAGTTTTATTACTCTTTGAAGGAAAAGGATTTCTACAATGTTTGCTCAACTGACAAGTTTGACATTTCAAATCAGAAATAGACACTAACTTAAACAAATCTAGAAAAAAAATTTTTAACGACTCAAAAGGCAAATGGCCAAGACACAAGACATGATTCATACTGGGCTGGATCATAGATTTTGTAGCTGCAAGACTTGACTTTGTAGCTTCAAAACCAGCTTTATTCTTTAGCACATAGAGACCATCGACCATACTCCTACCAATCGTCTCCCCCAAGGTCAAATCCTATATAACACAAGAGGAAGGGAAAAAGGTTATTGAGCAGTTTAATGAGTTTGTAATACTGCTGATAGAAAACAGGTTTATAGGAAGTTTAAGTACATGCAATACATTTGAAAGAGTAAGGCCCAATGGGAGAAAAATGGTTCCTTGACCAGCTATGGTGGAGAATAAGCCATCAGCTAGTCTCACCTTATCTCTCTCAGAAAGTAGATTATAGGATTGAAACAGATTTGACTTACCCGTCATGTGGTTCGATGCTCCAAAGAGATTCTGAAGGAAGAGAGGATACATGGAAGGTTGTGGTAGAGTTAATGTTGTAGATGCAAAAGAGGTGGAGGGAGCAGTGCTAGAGTCTATCTGACAAAGGGATCTACCATACAGCTCAAGATGATCACAGAATGGGTTGATGATGTCTTCCTTTGGATCAGAACTAGGAGGGGGATCATGGTTCAAGTTTGGACCTGAAGTTTGATGCTCTTGTGAAACCATGTTTGCTGAATTGTATTTCTTTTGATCTTGCTGAATAGGCTTTTTATTCTGTTCTTGAGCTGATTTCTTACTTAAGTCTTGTGCCCACTTAGGCTTTCCATGGAGATCCCAACTACTGATAACAATACACACACACATACTCTCTCTCTCTCTCTCAGTGTTGAGTTCCATGTGTGATTTTGAGTCAAGCTGAATTCAAGCTCATGTTTCTAGCTCGAATCAAGCTTGAGCCTCATATTTTTCTGCCGAGTTGAGCTCGAATAACCAGATACCCGGCTTGGTTCGGCTCTTCGAATCCACTCCCACCTCTAAGGTTTACTACCTTACCATGACAATCAAGAAATGCCAAGGTAGCCTAACATGTGTTGTGCTGTGTTCACATAGTCACAATTAGGGGTGTTCATTATATGGTTTAGACTGCCAAACCAAACTGAACCAAACTAAAATTGGTGGTTTGGTTTGGTCTAGACATAAAAGTTTTTTGGTTTGGTTTGAGATTCTTTAAAACTTCACTTTACAGTTTTGGTTCAATTTCCTAAATTTTAGAAACCAAACCAAACCATGTATATATAATGAACTCTTGAAACTATATTTGATGATTAATGGAATTGACCTTAGAGTCTTAAAAATATCTTGTTCGAACCAAATTTGATGCTTACATAGCATACCAATTATGACGATTTGATAATTTTATGGTGTCTAAAAGATTATATTTGTTATTTATGCAGGCATATATGCATATATGTTGTTTGGGCTTTCTAATTGGGTTAAGCCCAATTGGATGGCCCAAATCATATCAGAAACCGCACCAAATGGTTTGGCTTGGTCTGAGAATATAATTCCACATGGTCACACCACTTTTTTTTTTTTTGATGGATAATCAAGAATATTATTAATAATAATAAAAGTAAGCAGACAAATTCTTACAAAGCTGATATCTCTCAGGAGGCGCAAGTTGCTGCCTCAAAAACAAAGTAAAATTACAAATGAGCCCAGGATAAATGATCCCTGTTCACCCCTTGCTTAGCTAGTAGGTCAGCCATCCCGTTTGCTGACCTCCTCTCCCACTGAACTCTAACTGTGAGATTAGTAGGTCACACCACTTTTTTGCAACCCTCCAATAAAACATAGACTTCCTATCAATCACTTAAATGACATAATTACCCAATGAGTGCATGTTTGTTGTTGCTACCCCAAGCGATACATGAACCACCTGCTAATGGAGACTACCTCTGGGATCCACTACCTTACTAGGAATATCAAGAATTATGAACGTAGCCTAACATGTTGAGTGATGAATTCACATAATCATAACACTTTCTTGTAGCCTCTAAGAATACCCAAATATGCCATAAGTCAAAGGATAAATCAAATCACCAGTGAGTGCATGCTTGGGTGATTTAGGTTTCATGAGTTCACATAGTCACAACTTGTGACCATCCACTAAAACACAAACATGCTGCTATCAATGAAATGAAAAACTAGAATAACCCAGCAAATTCATGTTTGCTATTTCTACACCAAATGATACAAGAACAATCCACTACACCAAATGATACATAGTCACAACAATTTCTGGGTGTTTGATGTCTTAGTTTTTTCTATCAGTGGGCTTTAGTTTATTGCTTATAACAGTTGGAAAATTGGATTGTATTTGAATGTTTGAAGGGTTTGCATTTTGTGTTATTGGGTTTTGATCTTACTGGGTGATTTCTTATCACCTGTGTATTTGTCTTTCTCTTTTGTTTTCTCTAATAAATTTTCTTGTTTATTTACTTTCAAAAAATAGAGAGACTATCTCGAGGATATACTACCTAACTATGACAATCAGGTAATACCAAAGTAACTTAACATGTAGAATGACGCCTAGGTGATTGGGCACTCATGGAGGATCATCATGTTATGGGCCCGGGTGTAGGATCTCGTCACGGGTCGGTCCACGGGGAGAACCTCTTGCTTCCCCTTGCGCCTTCCCTTGCGTGCAGACCCTATTGTGGCAACCGAATGGGTGATTTGTCCAAGAGACCACCCGAACTCTCCTCACTCTTCTCTTAACTGGAAAACTGAATGCTTTATTCCCAAATCACAGCTCCTTAAATAGGAGATTACAAGAGGAGACTCCTTATTCCATTYGACTAAGCTAGGACAGTCCAACTTTAAATCAAACTCCTACTCCTAACAGACTTCTAACAGAACTTAGCTCCTATCTCTAATAGATAAGTAAGAACAGAACTGGAATAAGTAAACTATTGGCGAGCTGGCAAGATAAACTATTKGCGAGCAGATGAGCTGACGTGGCAAGATAAGTTGCTGTGTGGGCCCCCCTCACTGCTGCTGCTGGCGGCGGTATGTCCTTCTCACGAATGCATCCATAACATCACACCCTTCCTGGGCAACGAGCTTGTCCTCAAGCTCGAGATCTGGATAGGCGTTGTGAAGATCAGACCAGGGAATCTAGGTGGCCTCAGTTGATGGTAGTTCGTCCCACTCCACTAGCACTTCTAAGGTCCCCCGATTGACGCGGGACAGGACAAGAGCCCGAGGTTGGAGAATGGGTCTGCTGTCCTTTAAGGGTGGCAGGGGAGGTATCTTCTTCGGAGGGGTCCCTGTAAATGGCTTGAGTAAGGAAACATGGAAGGTATCATGGAGTCTGCTGTGGTCTGGTAGCTCGAGTTGATATGCAACCTTCCCGATCCGCCGTAAAATCTTGAAGGGCCCGTAGAATTTGGGGGCCAGTTTAGGGAAAGCTCTGCGCCTGAGGGAGTGTTGTCAATAGGGTTGGAGCTTCAGCCATACGAACTGTCCGGGTTCAAAGGTTACTTCCCTGTGGTGCTGATCGTAGGCGTTCTTCATGCGTGCTTGAGCTTGCTGTAAGCGTAGGGAGACTTCGGTGAGGAGGGCATCGCGGTCTTGCAGGCCTCGATCCACTTCTTCCAACCGTGTTGAACCTGGTTTGTAAGACAATAGACGGGGAGGGTCCCGACCATAAACAACCCGGAAGGGAGTCATGCCAAGAGAGGAGTGATAAGATGTGTTGTAACAGTATTCGGCCCACGGAAGGTATTCCACCCAACGCCATGGCTGGTCTCCCACAAAACAACGGAGGTACATCTTTATTGTTCGGTTTACCACCTCCGTTTGGCCGTCAGTCTGCGGATGGTAGGTGGAGAAGGCTAGGGCTGTTCCCTATAGTCGAAATAGCTCCTTCCAGAAGGTGCTAGTAAAAACCGGGTCCCTGTCACTGACGATGGATTCGGGTAGCCCATGTAGTAGGAAAATATGGGTGAAGAAGGCATGGGCGACTGAGACCGTGCTATATGGGTGGGATAAGGGAAGGAAATGAGCATACTTGGAAAAACGGTCCACCACCACGAATAAGACCGATTTCCCACCAACCTTGGGTAGGCCCTCAATGAAACCATGGAAATATTGGCCCAGATCTGAGTTGGGAGTGAAAGTGGTTGGAGAAGGCCTGCTGGGTGCAAGTTTTTCCACTTTTGTTGTTGGCACATAGAGCAACTCTGAATGAAGTTTCGCACCGAAGCCTTCATGCCCTGCCAGTGGAAATCGGCGTGGATGCGGTGCAATGTTTTCTGGACACCTTCATGCGTGGAGTTGTGTATGCTGGAGATGACGAAGGGGATTAAGGGACAGTCGGCTGGAAGATATATCCGTCCCTTGTAGAGTGCTAACCCGTCTTGCATGGACCAGTTTGGGTTGGTCGTGCCGGATTGTATCTTCTGGACCAGATCATTCCACTCTGGTGATTGTGGCAGTGTGTTCCGGATGTCTTCCAGCAGGGTGGCTCGGGGCTGGGAGATCGCATGGAGGAGCATACTGCCTTCTTCTGCTCGGCGAGACAAGGCATTTGCTGCACGGTTCAAGGTTCCCACCTTGTAGTCTACCCAAAAATCGAAACCCAGTAGTTTGCTGATCCAATGCTGTTGCGGCGAGGTGGTAAGCCGTTGTTCCAACAGATATTTGAGGCTGTAGTGGTCCGTCTTGACGATGAAGGACCTCCCCCATAAGTATGGCCTCCAGTGCTGTACTGCCTTAGCCAGCCCAATCAGTTCCCGTTCGTAGGCGGGTAATTTAAGGTGGCGGTCAGCCAGTTTGCGGCTGAAGAAGGCGACCGGATGTCCTTGCTGCTGTAGTATGGCGCCGATGTCGGTGCCGGATGCATCACATTTGACTGTGAACTCGAGCTCAAAGTTTGGCAACTGTAGAACCGGAGTGGAGGAGAGGGCTTCTCTTAAACTTGCAAAGGCTGCATCGGCTGTATGATCCCAGTGGAAGGCATTCTTCTTGAGCAGATTGGTTAGTGGTGCCGCCAAGAGTCTGTAATTTTGTACGAACTTGCGGTAGTAACCCGTCAACCCTAGGAATCCGCGGAGAGCTTTGGCAGATTGCGGCCTGGGCCATTCCTTGATCGCCTAAATCTTGGACTCATCCACAGTGACCTCTTGCCCGTTGATCACATGTCCTAAGTAAAGGACCCGACGTTCCCCAAAGGAGCATTTGGATCGCTTAAGGAAGAGTTGGTGTTGTCGCAGGAGTTCAAAAACGGTCCGTAGATGCTGCACATGTTCTACCCACGACTTGCTATAGACTAGGATGTCGTCGAAGAATACCAAGACAAATCTGCGGAGGTGGGAGTGGAATACCTCGTTCATCAGGGACTGGAACGTGGAAGGAGCGTTGCTGAGGCCGAATGGCATAACTAGGAATTCAAAATGGCCATGGTGTGTTCTGAAGGCCGTTTTCTCTATATCTTCGGGAGTCATCTGGACCTTGAAGTAACCTGACCGGAGGTCTAATTTTGAGAAGTATTAGGCGCCATGGAGTTCGCCCAGCATCTCATCTACGATGGGGATAGGAAATTTATTCTTGACTGTTCTGCCGTTAAGCTCTCTGTAGTCCACACAAAACCTCCAAGTCCCGTCCTGCTTGGGTACCAACAAAATCGGAGAGGAAAAAGGGGAGCAGCTGGGACGGATGATCCCTTGCTGTAACATATCCGCACACTGCCTCTCTATTTCATCCTTTTGTCGGTGTGGGTAGCGGTAGGGTCGGATGACGACGGGATCCGATCCGGCTATCAGAGGGATCTGATGATCGCAGGCTCTGGAAGGTGGAAGCCCCTTGGGTTCTTGGAATACTGCTGAAAAATCCGTGAGGAGCCTTTCCATATCTGTGGTGCGCAAGTTCTCTCCTTGAAGTGTATGCAACTGCGTCTTTGTTCTTATCCTGGTCCCCTGCCATGTAACTGGGTTTTCGTCCAGCTGGAATGTCATTGTCAGGGCGCTGAAATCCCATAGGATTGGCCCTGGAGTGATCAGCCATTTGACTCCCAGGACGATGTCGAATTCATCCAAGGAGAGTACGAATAAATCAGCAAGGAAAGATTCTGATCCGACCTGAATCTTGGTGTCCTTGCAGATTCCGGGGCTGTGAACTCTTTCCCCGTTTGCCACGGCTACCTGTAACTGCGGCCTGATTTCCATCGGTAGTTCTAACCGGCGGGCAGCCTGTTCACTGACAAAGTTGTGGGTGCTGCCGGAGTCTACGAGAATGCGCACTGGTTTCCCTGCTACCAGCGCCCTTAGTTGCATGGTTTGTGAGGTTTTGATCCCCGTGATTGCATGGAGGGAGATCTCGGGGTCTGATGTTGCAGGTTCCTCCTCGTCCTCTTCGGGTTCGTCTACCAGAAGACAGAATAACTTCTTGCACCTGTGCTCGGAGGAGTACAGATCGTCGCAGTTGAAACACTGCCCTCTTGCGTGCCGTTCTGCCATCTCGGCTCGGGATAGTCGTCTAATAGGGGGTGTTGTCCTGCTACTCCCTATACTTGATGCCGATTTGGAAGGATTACCGGTAGGAAGCCTCGGTTCCTTGCTGGCGGTTGAAGAAGGAGGCACTCCTGCTGCCTTCGGAGGAGCCCAGGTTGTTGTTGGCCGACCTACACTGAGGGTTCCGTGGGTGAGCTGCAGTTTCCGTTCGAAGGCGCGTGCGAGGTTCATTGCTGTGACCAGGTTGGGAGGGTGTTGCATCTCCACGTCCACTCTTAGGGGTTCTGCTAGCCCCGCAGTGAACATATCGACTTGCTGATTTGTGCGAACCGAGGTTGCTTTGGCGAGAAGGGTTTGGAATTGGCGTTGGTATTCTGCCACGGTTCCAGTTTGCTTGAGGTTGATTAACTCGCTCAGCTGGTTGCTTGTCAACGGGGGTCCAAACTTGAGGAGGCAATAGGATTTAAATTGCCCCCAACTGAGCCCGGGTTCTTCCTGCTCCAGACGGTAGAACCAGAGCTGTGCCTCTTCCGATAGGTGGAAGGCGGCCAGACTGACCTTGTCTTTGTCATCAGTGCGCTGATTACGGAAGAACTGGTCGCAGCGATACAACCATCCTAACGGGTCTCTGGTGCCGTTGTAAGACGGAAATTCCAGCTGGCTATACTTGGGAATAATTGCGGCTGTTGGTGCAACGATCTGCTGTTCGCTGGATGTCTCTACCCAGTCCGGACGGCGACTGTTGGTGGTGGCGGTTCCCTTAGAACTTCTTTCTTTGTTGGAGAGGAACACTTCCAGCAGGCGTCGCAGTTCCCGGACATCATCCTTGACTTCACGAACCTCCATGCTGGTCTCTGCGAGCCTATGTTCCAGTTCGTGGACCCTGGATGACAATGGCTCCTGTTCCCCCATGACGGTAGTCTCTGATACCAGAATGTTATGGGCCCGGGCGTAGGATCTCGTCACGGGTCGGTCCACGGGGAGAACCTCTTGCTTCCCCTTGCGCCTTCCCTTGCGTGCAGACCCTATTGTGGCAACCGAATGGGTGATTTGTCCAAGAGACCACCCGAACTCTCCTCACTCTTCTCTTAACTGGAAAACTGAATGCTTTATTCCCAAATCACAGCTCCTTAAATAGGAGATTACAAGAGGAGACTCCTTATTCCATTTGACTAAACTAGGACAGTCCAACTTTAAATCAAACTCCTACTCCTAACAGACTTCTAACAGAACTTAGCTCCTATCTCTAATAGATAAGTAAGAACAGAACTGGAATAAGTAAACTATTGGCAAGCTGGCAAGATAAACTATTGGCGAGCAGATGAGCTGATGTGGCAAGATAAGTTGCTGTGTGGGCCCCCCTCACTGCTGCTGCCGGCGGCGGTATGTCCTTCCCACGAATGCATCCATAACATCACACCCTTCCTGGGCAACGAGCTTGTCCTCAAGCTCGAGATCTGGATAGGCGTTGTATAAGACATGATGAAATTAGGAGAAGAGACATCAGTGCAGCCCGATATTTTTAGATCCCAGAGTAGGGATTGTTTTCTTTAGCTGTTTGGTTTTCTGCTGATCTGTGGACATAAATTAATAATGCTTGGGGATTAAAGGAAGTTGTCAGCCTTGAGAAAATATTGTCTTTGATCTGAATTTTATTTTGGGATTAGTAAATTCCATAGTGAGAGCATGATTGACTAACTTCTCATAGTTCTTTGACGGGATGTTTCATATGTTTGTGAATGCTATGTGCTTATATACCACTATAATAGATGCCTATCTATTTGAATTAAGTACTTGTATCAATTTTCTAAGGCTTGTATTTGTGGTTTCCTTATCAGGTGCGTGAGTTGGCTGAAAAAGAGCCTGAAAATGGTGTCTTCAGAATGCTTCGTAGTGATGTTACACGGTTCCTAACAACAATTCTTATTGGCACAACGTACTCACTTTTACTTTCTGTCTTGACATATTCTGTTAATGCAGTCTTCTATGTTTTCAGCTCAATCTTGATTTCTTATTCTAGCTTTTATTTTTCCTACTCAGTGTGGTCAATATTGGAGCAACTGCATTAGTCACAGAGGCAGCAACAGCAATTTTTGGTGAAGCTGGTGTCAGTGCAGCAACTGGAGTTATGACTGTATGTCACAATGTTTGTTTCTGATCAGTCAAAACCAAAGATAGAAAAGTGAAAAAGTTTATCTTACCAAAAGGCAAAATAGATTGAAGTTCTAGTTTATACTTTTTATGCCTAAATGGGCATGTTTCCTACTTCCAAATCTGAATATCTTCCGAAACTGAGCACTTGTCCTCCCAAGGCTAGCCCTCTTGATTGGGTCTTGGGCTTTTCTTTGATCCTCTGTTTTTTGTCAATCCTAAGTTTACAGTTCTGGAGAAAGTAGGCATAAGCATTAGTTAATTCATATCATGCGTGACTGGTTGTGACACCTTCTTTCCTTTGTGACAGTTCTTGCTTTTGAATTTTCAAAGTATTCACAGGATCTCCCGTTGGGCAGCTTGCCACAACTAGTTCACCCCTTTTTGTAGGGTCTTTTTTATAGTGTCCTATCCCTCTGTGATAAAAATGATGTTATAACAACCATTTTGCATGGAATTAGGTATAGAATATTAATGCTGTTTGTAAGGTATATCTTTAAATGACTAAAGCAAGAAAACAATATTGCTGTACTCTATCGGAACAATTTTTTTTTCATGCCCAAAAAGAAAAGGTTAAACAAATTTCAACTAACGAGCAGGTGACTTTTAGGGTGTGACCTGTCTGATACACACTAAACCTGAATATCAGATTGGGCTTGGGTTGAGGCCTTAGAGGAGAACCAATCTTAGTCTGACAATTTGTTTCATATACTTGTATTAAAAACTGTTAATATTTGGTGTATTTCGGGCCACAGGGGTACTGTGGTCTTTTAATCTTTTATTATTTGTTTTGTTGTGTCACCCTACTATATAATAGAATGCTGGCGCTGCCAGCCAAGAATTTTGCCTCTAGAATCTCAGTTTCTCTCTTCCTCTCTTCTCCTCTCTCTTCTCTCTTCTCTCTTATCTCTTACTCTTCCTTCTTCTTTTCTGATTTTTCTTTATTTCTATCAAGAAAACATGGTATCAGAGCCGCTAATACATTGCTGTCCTATACCAGAACCTTTTTTGTGTGGTTGAGACTTCTGGTTTGTAGCTGGAAAGTGATTCTTTGGTTGGTACACCATGTCCTTTGAGGATACAGCTACCTTGGGTTTGTCTTTCAGCCATGGTGGACTAAGTGGGAGTGTGGACATGACCTTCCCCATGGCTTTTATCCCTCTAAATGGCGTCAATTATCTAGACTGGTCGAGAGGAATTAAACTATACATTACCGTAAGGGGAAGATAGGGTATATCAATTGGAGAGCTAAAGAATCAAGATCTGGGAGTGCTGAACACGACAAATGGAACCAAGAAACTAGTATGGTGATGTTGTGGTTGCTTGTATCTATGCTCCCACAGGTGAGGAGAGACTTTATGTGGGCCGAGATGGCTGTTGAAATTTGGGAACAAGCAAAAACCACCTATTTAGGACAGAGACACTATGCAAAAATTTATCAGTTCCAAGCTGCATCTACTACATGTAAACAAGGAGAGGGAAGTCTCTAAGTGTATTACTCAGATTTGACCTCAATTTGGAAGGAGATGGATCACTACTAGAATATGAATTGGAAACGTGAAGATGATGCCAAAGCTTACAAACTCTAGTTTCCCAACAGAGGGTGTTTGCTTTTCTTTTGGGGCTGAACTCTATGTAAGAATCCATTAAGGTGCAACTCCTTGGAAATAAAGACCTATCTTTTAGTTCAAGAAGTTTATGCTTTAGTGTAATTAGAAGAAAGTAGAAGAAATGTGATGAGTACTTCTAAGGGGGAGCCAACTACTTTGATAGCTAGGGGTGGTGCTAATGTGAATGGTAGTAACTCCTTTAAGAAGGGTGATTCCTAGAAAAGAGTGGAGGACAAGGACAAACTTTGGTGTACTCACTATCAACAGTCTAGGCACACTAGAGAGACTTGTTAGGATCTTCATGGGAAGCCAAAGTGGGCTTAGGAGTTGAGCAAAAAATATCTGATCAAAATAAGAAGCCAGTCCAACAAAGCCAAAAGAAGTATAATTCAGCAAATGTGGCAACTCAAGAGACTTCCCCCACCGTATTTCAGGATCATCCTTCTATTTCTGATCCAAAGGAAGAGATTATCAACTCTTTTCATGATCATTTGGAACTGTATGATAGGACACTTTGTTAGGTGGACTTTGGTCCTACTCCATCTACCTCCTTTGCATCTATATTAGGTAACTCTGCCACTGCCTTCCATGTGTCATCTCACACATTTAAGTCTCCTTGGATCATTGACTTTGGAGCCTCAAATCACATGATGGGTAAGTCCAACTTGTTTTAGGTGTATAACCTCCTCTTTAGGAGAGACAAGGTGAGACTAGTTGATGGGTTGTTCTCTACCATTGCTGGTCAAGGAATCATCTCCCTTTTGTTTGGTCTCACCCTTTCTAATGTGCTACATGTTCATAAATTATCTATTAATTTACTTTCTATTAGCAGTATATACTCATTCCTTAAATTGTTTAGTAACCTTTTTCCCTTCTTGTGTTTTTTAGGATTCAACCTCTGGGAGGACAATTGGTATAGGTAATATGGTGGATGGTCTCTACGTGTTGGAGAATAAAGCTGGTCTTGCTGCTTTAGAGTCTACAAGTCATTATAGTAAGAGTTAGGCCTATTTATGGCATAGTCATCTTGGCATCTATCCTTTGAGTAAATGAGTTGTAGTGTAACGTGTCCGTTGAGCAATCATTATAGAAACTATTTTCCTTTGAGAAATAAAAGATCTGATTTTCCTTTTCATATTATCTACTTTGATGTTTGGGGCCCTATTACTCTACCTTTTGAAACGGGTTATAAATATTTTATCACATTGATTGATGACTATTCTCGATACACTTGGCTTTGTCCAATGTGATCTAGAGATGTGCAAAATTTTCAACACATGGTATTTACCCAATTTCATACTGAGATCCACATCTTCTAGTTTGACAATGTGAAAGAATATTTTCATAGCGATCTCACAGAATTTTTTTGCCTCATGCAGTTCTCTTCATTGAAGTTCTTGTGCTAAAACACCTCAATAGAATAGTGTTGTTGAAAGAAAGAACTGACACCTTGAAATTGTTAGTGACCTGTTATTGCATTTGCATGTTCCCAAATATTTTTGGCATTTGTTTTGAATTTTTTGACATTTTTTTTATTTTTAGCATTTTTTTTATATTTTTTTGCCTTGTTTCAAAAAGGTGCGCGCCTTGCCTTGCACGTTACACCTTAGGTGCAAATTGACCTCTGTGCCTTTTTTGCGCCTTGCGCTTTTAAAATACTGATACTATGTGTCTTGCAAGTATTATGTCTCCATGGATGTGTCCTTTTTTGAGAATGAACCCTTCTTCCTTGTTTCTCCTCGAGGGGAGAGTAGGGTTGAGGAGAAACATGCTCAAGTTCAGCTTCCTCCTCTTTCTGATCCTCCTTCGTTCCGTGTTTTCTTTTGTTGTAGTAAGGGCCAATAGATTTCAATAGTCGTGGAACAACATGAAGCTATGCTGCCAATACTACTAGACTCTCTAGTGGCAGATCCTTCTCAATCGGGTATTCTTGTTCCTACTATTGATATGTTTGACCCCATTGATGTAGATACTTTTTCTATTGATAATTTGGATATTCTTATTGTTAAGAGCAAGGGTTTTAGGTTTTGAATTATTAAACATCCTATCTCTCACTTTGCTTCCTATGATCATGTTTCACCCTCTTTTTGTGCTTTTTTTACTTCCATTGACAGCGTTTCTATTCCTAAGAATGTGGTAGAGGCCTTATTTATACTTGAATGGAAAAATGTGATGAAGGAAGAAATTAATGCCTTACATAAAAATGACACTTGGGAGTTGGTAGATCTTCCTGGAGGAAAATAACTAGTGGGATGTAAGTGGGTGTTCATAGTCAAACATAGGCTGATGGTACAATGGAAAGGTACAGAGCTAGATTGGTAGCAAAAGGGTTTACACAAGTGTATGGGGTGGACTATGCAGAGACGAGATTTTTGCACCTGTAGCCAAGATGAACTCCATTAGAGTCCTCCTTTCAGTGGCAACTAATTTTGACTGGGACCTTCATCACCTAGACATTAAAAATGCTTTCTTGAATAGTGATTTAGAAGAAGTGTACATGGTTCAACCTTCAGGCTTTGTGCCAAAGGTAGTGAGCATAAGGTATGCGGGTTGAAGAAATCCTTGTATGGGTTGAAGTAGTCACTACGGGCTTGGTTCAATAGGTTCTATTTAGTCGTACAACAAATGGGGTTTAAACAATGTCAGTTAGATCATACATTGTTTAGTGTGAGTTTTTGCTTTCATCCTTAAAGAGGAGGTCGCATCTCGTGCCTCTTCTTAGGTTGTTTGTATGCTCATTTTTTCTTTATTAATGATAATTTCATTCATTTATCAAAAAAAGGTGAAGGAAAAATTGCTGCCCTGATTGTGTATGTTGATGACATAGTAGTTATTGGTGATTGGACAACAAAATACAAAAATGGAAAGAGTTCTTAGCCACACAATTCGAGGTGAAAGATCTAGGTCCTTTGCACTATTTCCTTGGAATTGAGTTGCCCGCTCTCAAAAGGGGATATTCATTTCTTAAAGGAAATGTGTCCTAGATCTATTGGAGGGTACTGGGAAGTTACGAGTGAAGTCAATTGATTCATCAATTGATCCAAATCACATGTTGGGTGATAGTTAGGGAGAACCTATAAAAGATGTGAGGCAATTTCAGAGGCTTATAGGCGGTTTTTTATATTTGTCCATGACCAGACCCCGACATTGCTTATGCCATGGATGTCCTTAGTCAATTTATGCATAATCCCAAGATTACACATTTTGAGGCTGCCAAGAGGATTCTTAGGTACCTCAAGAAGTTTCCAAGTGCTGGTTTGTTGTTCCAGAAACATGAGCATTTGAAAGTTGAAGTGTACATAGGTGCTGATTGGGTAGGGGCAGTAGATGACAGAAAGTCTACCAATGGGTACTGTGTGAGAGGAAATTTAGTCACATGGAGAAATAAAAAACAAAGTGTGGTGGCTAGATCTAGTGCGGAAGCAGAGCATAGAGCAATGTCCCATGGAGTTGCTGAGATTATGTGGATAAAGAACTTGTTAGGTGAACTGGGGTTCACAGTTGATAGTTCCTTATCACTTTATTGTGACAACAAGGCTGCTATCAACATTGCAGCCAACCTAATCCTTCATGATAGAACTAAACACACTGAAGTAGACAAGCATTTCATCGGGGAGAAACTCACGAGTGGAGAAGTGTGTACTCCCTATGCTAGCTCTGAAGAATAACTTGTAGATATCTTCATAAAGGGCCTTCATCATTTGCGGTACAATGACTTGTGTGACAAATTGGGCATGATTGACATCTATGTCCCAACTTGAGGGGGGTGTTAAAACAGTTAATATTTGATGTATTATGGGCCACAGGGGTGCTGTGGTCTTTTTACCTTTTATTATTGTTTTTTTTTTTGGTGTCACCCCACTGTATAATAGAAAGCTGGCACTGCCAGCAAAGATTTTTGCCTCTTCAATCTCAGTTTCTCTCATTCTCTCTTCTCCTCTCTCTTCTCTCTTACTCTTCCTTCTTTTCTGATTTTTCTTTATTTCTATCAAGAAAATGTGCATACATGAAAACACATACATGTGCAGGTAACTATGTTTCAAGCATTTGAAAGGTGTAGGTCTAGTGGTTAGAGGTTTATAGCTTTGTCTTAGATGTAGGAGGATCTGAGCCCAACTCTTGTCTTTTATGATTTTTACCTTAAGTTTTTATCTATTTCTATGATATAGATATCAAGGTTTACCCTGACCTATCCTGACCCACCAGCCCATGACCTAAACCATGTTTGGTTAGGATTAAGAACATTAAAGTTGGGTTCGATGATGATTAAAATCTTAGTTTAAGTGGGCTAAGCCTATGGGTTGACTGTCTTTTTGTCTCATGTAAATGGCAACACGAAAGAAGCCATGCTTTGTTTCCTAGGGTAAGTCAACTAAACCAAGTATCTTCCATAATGATTTCAGGTTGCTGTTTTGCTCCTCACGGAAATTACTCCAAAAAGTATAGCAGTTCACCATGCTACAGAGGTTGCTAGGTTTGTGGTAAGTTTAAATTTTCCACCTTTTTCCTGGAGTTCAGATAAATATGAGTGATTAGCACATTTTATGCTAATTGATATGGTCTTCTTTTTTTGAGAGCAATGGTTTGTACTGGGGAGCTTCTTCCTTTGGATATTCTTAGTCTCTGTTTATTTATAAAAAGTTTGGTCTTTCCTCTGTGGAAGGCTTTGTATTTGGCACATTTTGGTGCTTTTGATTGATCTTTGTAATCCTTTGATTTGTTGACTCAACAAAGCTTAGTGATTTTGTTAATGATAACAAAGTGGTCTTCTTTTTTTCCACCAATTCTTCTTTATGGTGGTTGCTTCATGTACTTTGATGAGGTTGTTACCATTTTTTTGACAACTGCATGCACTCTCTCTAGGCCAGGCCAGTGGCATGGCTTTCCTTGGTACTGTATCCTGTGGGAAGAGTTGTGACTTTTCTATCAATGGGAATGCTTAAAATGCTTGGTTTGAAAGGAAGAAGGTATGTTTTATCTTCTTTTATATGGTTTTCATTGGTTGTTGTTTGAATTTTCCATTTGATTGGTCAGTACTTTTGATAGTAAACAGAAGGCTGATTGTATCAGAACAACGGAAACACCTTGCTACCCAAATGATCAAATAGAAGGGGAAGAAATAATGTTATAATTATATAATCCTATTACACACACATATATATGTATGTATGTATGCATTTATATATATGTATATATATGTATATATATATGTATGTATGTATAATATATATATATATATACATATATATTTTTTTGATAAATGAGAGTAGTTTTATTAATTCAAAAAATAGTAGTACATTCAGCCTAGGAAGAGGCACGAGGTGTTACCTCCCCCTAGGACTGAGTCATAAACACTAAACAAACACAAGCCTGAAACACAGTTACAAAGTG